>OY720152.1:515071-1115071 GCA_963082725.1 Pedicia rivosa
CTGTAATATTCAAGTGCATGAATACAGATGGAATTATTATTATTCAATTAGAATATTCCACAAAGTGCATTGTTGTGACCAATATTTTTACACATCGTATAAATAACCAAAACATGAATTCCTGACTGATTGCAATGATCAACCTAAAACAGTGACACAGATTTTTACTTTTAGTTTGATGCTTACAGCCCTCATACTAACACTCACATAAATGGTTTACCAAAACGAATTGTGGTGAAAACTCTAATGAACAAAAAATAATAGAAAACTTTCAAATAATTTCTATTCGCATAAATTTTAAAAAAATTTTCAGTCCTAATAATCAAATTGCATTTAACATTTGAAATTATTATAATTTATATTATGTGGCTGAGGGTTTGTGTGTTTTTTAAAGTGTGTATCTGTGTGTGTGTGGGTTTGTATTTTATATTTTCATAAAATTCATCAGCTTATCAAAATTGTCTAAATAATTCAATATTACAAAATTATTATTGCATCAAAATTTTTAACCAAAACAAATCAATTAAAATTATATTTAGTTGATTTAAAATTTTAAAATTTGAATTTAATTACAAATAATAATTAAAATGTTTCATTTATCTTCACTTATCTCTGGTCAATATGAATAATTTTTGAAATAACTTTAAAAGATTATTTAGAATAATTAAATAAATTTACAAAAATTAATTTTATAACAGACTGGAAGTATTTATTTATTGTGGAATAGAATAAAATGGAAATGTTAGTGTAAATAATGAATCGAATTTTATAACAAATTTGATTGAAATATCAAATGTGAATTAATTAAAACTAAATAAATATACTATTCCCCTTTAGGGGGGTAACTGATATGATAACCAATTAATTAGTAATTATATGACGTAGTTAGTTGTACCTACACATTATATATCCATTTATTATTGATTCAAAATAGAAATAAAATGAAAGAAAATTTAAAAACACCGCAGAAGTTAAATAGAAATTTTTGTGTCGAATCAAAAAATGGGTCGTAACCACTAGCAGTTAATTCAATACTCTTCACTTCAAATTGTCTCTATTTTTTTATACGATAAATACTTTTGTAAAATAAAAAACCATATTTGTTCAGTCATCTCACGTTTCGATTTTTTTTTCTTTCTTCTTCGTCTTGCCATATAGAAAAAAGTTGATTTTAAACGTGTCTATTGTCTCTTCCCTTTATTATTTCTATTCTACTTATTTGATGAAAAAGGAAAGAAAAACTTTAAGAAAACAATAAAAAAAATATTAGGGAGGATGACGATTTAATTTAACAGTTCAATAATACCAAGGAAGTGATACAGTAAAAGAAGAATTTCTCTCAGAAACAAAGAAATAAAAGAAAGAATTTTTTTTTGCAAAAAAAAAAATAAAATACTAAAGAAAAAACAGAAAAAGTTATTATTAATACTAAAGAAATTGTATCTTGCGGGCGTTCATTTTTTTTGCCTTACATAAGAAATAAATATTACGAATCGAACGGGAAAAATATGTGAAATTTGAAGAAGAAAAAAACGGAATCAATTTATGAATTTCAACGTAATGGGAAATATTTTTTGTTCTGTTTTTCCTCCACTTTTTTTTCATTTTTTTTTTGTATAAAATTTGACGAAGGAAAGTTTTTCAATAAAGGTAAAAAAGAAAAAGAAGGAAAGAAAGTTGTTTATGTTTTCTTTTCAATATTCAATTTACCAAATTTTACAACCAATTTTTTTTTGAAGAATCTTTTCAGTTTACCAATAAAAAAAATTTTTAAATGATAAAAAAACAAAAGTTTAATAAAAAAAATGAAGGATTTCGTCTATTCAAATTTTATGTTACAATTTTTCTTTTTATTTTGGATAAACATAAAAAATATTGTTAATAAAAATTTAATTGAAAAAACTTTTTTTGTTTGTTTTTTTTGTTGTGTTTTTTAATAAAGACGGTTTGAAATTATTTTTGTGTTTTTTAATATTTTTTACCCCCAACAACAAAAATCATTTTCTTTGTCTCTTCCAAAAATTTTCTCAGAATTCAAACTTATTAAAAGTTGTAAGCGGATTAAAAAAATATTTGTATATTCAAAGTCCAGCGTGAGTCAACTTACTGCAAATAAAATTAAAAAAAAGTTGCTTTACAAAATGTTTTTGCTTTTCTTATCCTCTTCTTCTTTTCCAAGATTTTTTTATGATCATTCTTTACTTTTTTTTCTTCTACCTTTTTTATAGTTTTTATGACTTTGACTTTCTCTGTCGTTCTAGTTCTACTTCTAGTAAAACATTACATAATAAGGAAATCACATAAATTACTTTTTTTTTTGTAATCACAAAAATATGAAATGTAACAGAATAATACGTACGACTGAATTGAAGAACCCTTAATCATCATAATTTTCACTAAATTAATATAAATTAGTAAGAAGCAAAGGAATGAAAGAAAAAAGAAAATGAGGGAGAAAAAAACCTAACCTAATTAAGTTCTATATATACCTACCTGACTGTATACCTGAAGAAAACATTTCCACATCAGAAAACAAAAAGGCCAATAATACAAGACAAGAAAAAAAATCAACAATATTGTCTAAATGAGGTGAGAGCAAGTTTTTTCAATACCAGAGAAGTCCAAAGAGATAAATATACCATCGTATCCAATAGATGAAAGGGGAAGAAGACAATCATCGCCTATATTACACAATTATTTACAATAAAACCCTAATGACTGACTTTAAGAAAACGAAAAAACAAAAAAAAAAAAAACTAGAAAAGGAGAAATAATAAAAATAATAAGAATGACTAAAAGAGGGATAAAATGAATATAAACATGTTTCTTATTGGATTCGTTAATTTTTTGCTTTTGGGTCTGTCACATTAATTTAAAGAAAATTCTTTTATAGATCGTTTCATTTCCTACCTAAACTCTATTTTCATTCTTTTACAGTAATAACAAGGAATAGAGAAAAAAAATGATACGCTTCAATTTCTTTATATTTAATTCTTTTCATCGCAATGTCTATGATCATGGATAAATGTTTGTCTTTATTTCTAGATCGATATGGTAATAAGAAATAATTTTATTTCAAAGGCATTTGGTTTAGTGTCGCTTAAAATATGGCAAATATATACAAATAGTCAACACTGGCCATCACATTTTATTATTGGTCCTCTTCAATCTGGTCAATTGTGAAAAATAATTCCTCAAGGTTTTTGAAGCAGCACTTAGACTTAATAATTTACATTGTTTTGACTTAAAAAAAATGGTATTTATTTCGATAATGCCTTTATGATAAGTGAAACACACAATTTATTCATTCTCCAAATAATCAACACACATCACAATAACAATGCGAACATCTTTTAAATTCGTAAACAATTTGTATACATAAATAATAATTAATATTTTTAATTTTAATATTAGTTTGACTTACGAACAAACATATTCAATATTTGTTTTAGTAAAATAAATTTACGTGAAAGCTTTCCCCAAGATTTTAGTCCTTACATTTATAAAAGGCACCTTTTATACTCTCTCCTTATGTTTTACCTCTAAATATTGCCTCATTCCTTTGCCTTCAGGATAAATACGAAAATATGTCATTAATTTATTGAAGGTGAGAAGGTTGAATGTGCTTGCTTTAGGCTATTTAAATAATATCAAAATACCAACAGAAAAAAAGGGAAACAAGAGGAAGGAAAAATATTGTGGTAACAGATTTTCTAACATTTTTGTGTTATTTAAAATTAATAAATAATTTTAATAATTTTTTTTTTACCTAAACCTATAATAGAAATTTAATTTGTTATTTTATGTTAATCGTCTCTTTTCACTATCCTTCCACCTAATCTCCATTATTGTTTTTTATTGAAAAAAATAAATTAATTTATTCTTCGATTATAAATTAATCTTTGATTCTAAATTTAATAAAAAGGGTAGAGGCACTTCTAACGGCCAGCAGAATTTAATGTGATGATTTCTCGGAAAATATTAAAAAAAGCTAACTACGAAATTTTCATTTCTTTATATTTAGGTCTAACTTTATATTCTTTTAATCCTGTTGGCGATAGATAATATTCGGCGACTAAGAGACAGCTAAAATTTTCAAAATTAAAAGTTGTGATTGTACATTAATAAAATTTATCGATTATTTTTTTTAAAACTAAAAATGAAACGAAAAAATATTTCACTAGATAAACATTATTTTTACAAAATAGAAAAGGGAAGCGCTTTAAGTAAAATTAAATATAAAATCTCTTAATCGTACATGAAACTTACGTTAAATGTAATAAATCTGCTACTTGTTGAACATACACATACACACACACATGCAATGAGCCATCTATCTTATTCATCCAAGCAATTCCGATTACTAAAAAGACTTTAAACGTTTAATAATACAATATTTTCATTTTATTGTGGTTTAACTCAATTGTTATAATAATATAATAATACGTTTGTTGGCTCAACAACAAATCATTTAATACAAGACTTCTTTCGTCTTAAACCAAAAAAAAAAAAACAAATAAAAAAAAACACCAACCCGAAACAAGACAGGATTTTTTTTCTTCATCTTTTGTGTTTGGGGATTTTATTAAAGATTTAGGATTTTCCAACAGATATTATTTAATTAATTTCTTGATCCTTTCATTTTAGTTTAATAATCCTTTTCTTCTTATATTAATCCTCTGAAATTATGATATTTTATAATTGAGTTTTAATTTAATGAAACTTTAAGAATTTCATTACTGTTAATTATTTAATTAATTCTTAAATATTTGGAATATTTTTTTGTTTCCGTGCTTTTCCTGTTTCTGAATAAATACTCACAAAATGTGTGTCCAAATACTGTACATTTAAGAGATTAGAAAACCTTCCATAATTATTCAGAACTCTACATTAAAATATGATTAAAAATCAGTTGAACATAATCATTATTTTTCTCTCCATTCCTTTAAATTTGCTACAATTTTATTTGTAGTTTTATATTTCATTCTTTGTATTCCTTTTACAATAGAAAAGTTTATATGGAAAATTTTATAGTTTTGCTGCCGAAAATTTATTCGAAAATATCCTTAAGGCTTCAGCTTCACAGACTAATTATTTTAAAATTTTGTTTATAGAGATAGTTTGGGCTCGCCTTTAATTATTGAAATAAAATTTTCAATTCTCAACAATTCACTTGGAATATTAATTATTATTAAAATAAATATATTTCCCATTCTAAATGAAATAATTTATACGTGACAGAAACTTTCCAAATTTTATCAATTATTTAATGTAAGTTAAGGATTTTTTTATATATAATTAATTAAGTGTTGGTACTAATATGAAAACATTAATTTCAAATTTCCCATACGAATTATTGACCTGTAAAATAACTCAATTATTTATTCTTAAGTCATTCCAAAATAATTGGGATGTATAAAGATGAAGCAGTAAATCAAAACATAGATAATAATCTAATCTGAAAATTAATTCATCACACATGTAAATATGCTCAAGTGATTTGATATGTGAGAATATAACAAGAGTTTAAAGTTATGAACAAATTGCAAAATTTTCTTTATTTTTGGAAAATAACTTTAAATCATCAAATATTTACAAATCCAAATTTGTAAAACAGAATTTAAAAGGACAATGTTTCTGTTTTTCATTTTACTTTAATTTCTTGTTATTTTATTTCAATGATCTTACTTCAAAAATAACTAAACTGTAATTGTAAATTGTTATTGAAATCTGCGTTAAAGAAATAAATCTGCATATGACGACAGACTACATTTAAACGACATTATTTTTCTTAAAGAATAATTTGTTTAACGAGATTGTACATTTTTTCACAATTTACCATCATCTAATATTTCAAATCTAGAAATATTCTACTTTGAATGATTCTCGGCAACAATTTAAAAATAATTCCTGAAAAACTAAAAAGTCGTTTCACTTTTAAATTATTCCAAGAATTGTATAAAAATTATGGTGTAAAATTTAAAATGAATTTATAGTATATTGGTGTGTGTGTGTGTGAAAGCTTTCATCTTGTAATAATATATAAAAAGTTTATGTAACTTGTTAAATAATAATAACACAAAATATATAATATTTAGTGGTAGGTAGGTACTTTATGCAACGTTTAACTTTATGGTACGTTAATCAAAAATAACAAAAATTAGAAGTCAGATGTGATGTAAAATTGTGAAATTAGGGTCATTTTCATTGAAAGAACATTTTTATTTATTCAAAATGTTTCTATGAAAATAATTCATATCTAAATAATATTTTAACATTTAAATATTATTTCAATTTGCCTTTTTTTTAAATAAACTAAAATAATATGTGAAGGGCTTTTGTACTGTAATCTTTTAAAGAATTTTTTTCATTATTATTTAACATTTTTATTTGGGTTTTCTTTCTCTATTTAAATGATTATATTTGAAAAAAAATCCATTATAAGTTGAATTACTTCGTTAAAGGATTGTATTTGTAAATAATTAAACAAATTTAAATTGCTTATGAAAAGACGAAAAATAATTATTATTCGCTTAACTGTGGAAATTCTCTCGATACCTCAATAATTTCTCGGATTTAGCGGTACTAGAATTAATGGTAGTGGATTCTATTATAATAATAGACCATGCCAGTTGATACAAGACACGTTAATAAGTCATGAATTTAATTTTATCAAACATATTCATAATTGGTAAGAGTTAATACTTTATACCAATAGATATTGAAATCAATCACGTAATAAAAATGTCGTTCGACAACAGAGTGATGTTTTGCAAGCCATATTCTTTATAATCCAGAGTTGAATCATAACACAGTACCTACAAATTATTTGTAAAGAAAAACTCACAAATATGATGAATGATTGATCTCTAGAAAATTATCTCAACATTAACCAAAAACATCGAATCTGAAACTCGTAGAAACGATTGATTCGATGCTATAAATTATTATTTTATGTGTATGACGAAGATAAAATATAAAAGTGTTATAAAAAGAAAATAATTTGACATAATTAGAACCGAAAATTATTCTCATGTGTTACTTTTGTTGTCATATGTCTCTCTCTCTCTTTCTCTCTCTCTTTCTCTCTATTTTGATATTTTCGTTGTTCTTATATTTTATGTCTTTCAACTTGTCTTATATGGCTGTCTAACTGTCTGTTTTAAAATATTTGTCACATAAATTTTGTTTTTATACTAACGTAGTCTATACGTTCAAAGTATGAAGAAAATAATAATTAAAAAGACGCTTTATGATTTTCATGAATTGTTTTGTTTTTATTTTCTTTTTAAAGAAAAATTGTTTTTCATTTCTTAACTTTCGGTTCATATAATTATTTAATAATGTTTAAATAATTCTTTTTGTTTAATTGTAAATTCACATTAGGTTATTCAGCCCATGTACATTAGGATGATTCCTTTTCGTCTCTATTTACCTCTTTCTCTCGCTATCCTCCTTTCCTTTGTCTCTAATCTTTTATATTTACATTTTTTCCATTCCCCCTTTTTCTCTGTACATATAATTTTTAATACGTTGTGTGTAATTTAAGTAATAAGAAATAAGGATATCAGTATAATTACATTAAATTTATTTTACGGAATTTCTTAATTAAATTTTTTATGAAGAATATTAAATAGATTTTCAATCTTCATATTTTTTTTTAACGTATTATCGATAGTCGACAATAATAATTGGTCATTTTAAGGAAGTATGATTGTCTTCTCACTGACGTTGGATAAAAACAAAAACAACAAATTTTATATTGAATTATAATTCAATGTCTATAGAAACAAGGAATTCAGTAATTATTTTCTATAAAATGTTTGAGTAAAAGAGACAGGAATATAAAATATAAATATATTTTCGATTCAATTATTTATTTATTTAAACATTTTGTGTGTGTGTGTTTTTTTTTCTTCATGTGTATCCGGAAATCCTTCAGGTTTCCTATATTTATAATAATAATGAAGTTACGATGTTCTTGTTGTTGTTTTTTTTATAACATTCACGATAATAATAAAAACAAGGATTATTTTCTCTTGTCATATTATATAGAAAATCAATTCGTAGTAACTCCAGTTGAATATGTTATAGAAAATACAATACAAGACAAGTGAAAAAAATATAACATGTGGAAGAACAACTTGACTTGTTATTTCGACCTACTTTATTTGTTCTCATCAAAAGAAGAGGAAAACAGGAAAATAGAGTAGAGAAAATGGAATAAAGAAAAACAGATGAGAAAAAAAAAGTATAACATAAAAATTATTCTCAAAAGGCTAAATCCTCTTCATTCTCTTCAAACAAACTCGCTTTTATATGTTGTTAGAACTTCCGGTATCGAAAACATCAGAAAAAAAAAAAAAATAAAATAAAAAAAGGGAAGACAAGAATAGAAAAAAACAGAAACCAAAATAGTAATAAAAGTTGTTCAAGGAAATTTAAGATAAAGGAGAATTTACTGAAGGATAAAACATGATCGAATTGAATATAGGTTTGTTTTGTGTGTTTGTGTATATGTGTGTGTGTGTGTTTTTAAAATGGGTATGCAAATGTTGTACATATGAACTTAGTAGTTAATTCTTATTAAAGTAAAACCCATGTCTTCTATTATAATAATCGATTAAAAGGCAATGCCAGAAGACAGAAATAATATAGAGGAAATATAATAGAAAATTGTCACAAAGTGTTTTTTTTTGTTTAATTGCTTGTAGTTCATCAAAGTCAACTTCTATAAATGTTGTATACATATTTTAACCATTTCTCCCCTCATTTTTTAAACTAAATTCATTTCACATTTACGATTTACTTCAATTGACTATATCCACCCACATATTAAACTTTATTCAAATTTATATTTATCTTATTTTAAATGGTCATTCACAATAACTGCCATTTAATTATCTGTAATATTTTTGGTAATCAACATTAACTTATGAAACTAATAATTAGATTATGTAACTAAATGGTGTTGGTTTTATTTAAACTAAATTATCTGAGAGTCAACAATAACATTTTTCAATTATCTTTAAAGTAAAAATTGTTTATATTTTCATGACTGGTTTGAGCTTTTCCACCACGGTAATACGAGTTGTTTAGCTCTTACAAGAAGACTTCTTATGAAACTTCCACATAAATGAAAATAGAAATAAATAGTAACATTGATTGTTAATAAATAATAAGTGTATGGAATATACAGTGATGGGAACCAATCAGTATATTGTGAATCAGATAATAATATATAATTTATCATTATTACCTAAATTTGTGGTTTTTAGTTCAATTAGATCATGTCAATACTTTTGTGCTTTAAGGAATTCGTTTTTTTTTCCAAAAAAAAATTGATATTCTCCAAAAATATTTTATTTATTTTCTAAGAAAAATAATAGATAAAAGGGGGGTCGATAGTAGCAGTCAAAGAATATCAAATATTGAATTATTCATAACCAAAACCATTTGCTGATGGATTCTTTCTGTTTTCGATTGGTAACTGTTGAGGGGGCGATTAATTTCTTATAAGGAAAAGAAAAAGAAACAATCAATTACAGATGTGAATTTTTTTTTCTCCAATTTTCCATCTATTTTTATTTTTTTTGGATTATTTGAAAAAAAAAGTAAAATCAACAGATGGGAATAAAAAGGATAAAATTGTATCGTTTCATTTATTTTTCCTTTCAATTATGATGAATTATAAATAAATATGATATAATTTCTTTTCGGGCTTTAGAACGAATATTTAATGAATTTATGTCATCCGATAACTGATAAATTTTTTTTATCTAAATAAAAAAATTCTTTAATGTTCAGATTGGGGATATTGGTCTGGCGTGGGCATGTTCCTTTACTGCATTGGAAATTGTGATAAAAATTTAAAAAATAAAATAAAACAAAGCTTACGGATCTACAAAAAATTTAATTCATTGATGATGATGGGGTTTTTTATAAATTATTCAACTTTATTAATAAATCATTCTCATTCCAGTAAAATCAATTCAATTGAAGATTATGTTTATCTAATGACTGTTATGAGAATTTTATGTGATTTGATTTTGATTATTAGTTAAAAATCACACCTATACGGGATCTTTGTTACTTTAAAGCTTTCCATATATGAAGTTTCATTGACAAGTTTTAAATTGTTACTCTTTAATTATTAGTGCGTGTATTCACTATATGACGCAGTGAATCCAATATTTAATGGATTTCACAAGACTATGTTTGGCAAACTTAACCAAACAAAAAAAGAAAATAGAAAATTTACAAATATCTTGTGGTTAATTATTTGGAAATTGATTTTCACCTTTAACATTTTCACACACAGTATGTGAGTGTGTACACACACATTAATCTTATTTTTCATTTATTTCTTATAAATTCAAAGAATAAACAAAAAAAAATTCCAATAAAATATAATAAATCAAAACGAATATTTTTGTTATGTTTTCTGAAAGGAACGAAAAAAAAAATATGAAAAATGTAATTTATTTTTATTTTTATATTTTTTTTATAAAGAAAAAACGAAACAAAAATCAGAAATCTCAATTTTTTTTTCATCCATGAAAGTTAAACTTTAATATTTCTTTCTTACATCTACGTATACATAGGTCTAATAATTCTAATCAAAAAATTTACTAAATGACCGCACAAATTATTTCCAAAACATTTGTCATTCTCAATGATTTTCCTTTTTTCTTACACAAAACATTTCTATTTTTATTTGAAGAATTTTAAAGGGGAGTTCGCACGTGAAGAAAACAAAACAAAACAAAAACCCAAATACTTTCCTCAGTTTTTCAATTCATTCATATGATTTTCTTTTCTTATATAAAACATTGATATATTGTTAAAAATTCTGTATGACTTTTGTATAAGAAAATATAGAAATTAATCATAAAAAAATATGATGTGTAGGCATATGGGTAAATTTTTATTTAGATTTTTTTTTTGTTTCATTCAAATATTTGAAGATTTACAATCAAATCATAAATTTTTCTTAGTTTCATAAAATTTATAAAATCTTTCAAAAATATTCAAAGGTTTTTTTTTTGGTCATGAAATATTTTCTTGTTTCGAAAAAAAAAGAAGAAAATGTAAATAAATTTGTTGCCTTATTTGGCTCGGGTAAAACGAAATCGTGCGGTCTGGTTAATATTAATCAAACATTTAAAATTGAAATTTATTTTATTTCATAAAATATTATTCATAATAAATCCTAGAAATTATAACAAATCTGAAAAAAGGACAATAAAATTCAATGCATCAATCATAACGAATTATCCTAATTAACTGATTCAATATTTTTTAATGGTGAGATTATATACTTATGTAACTAATCATAAATTATATGAATCTGATAAAAGATCTTGAAAGGAATAACATTTAGGATCAAAAAATTATATTAGTTCACCTTTCTTGAATTATTATTAACATTAAAAAAAAGATGCATAAATTTATATTATTTTTCTAACAATAATTCTTGATTATATTTTATAAATTCCCTTAATCCCAAAAGTCTTTAAATTTCATTTGATGAAATCAAAGACTCAGATCACAATATATAGGCACAATAAACAATAACAAAATTAATTTAAGTGAGTAACCAACAACATTCTCAAATCTTCTTCCCCTTTGAGTGTAATAACTGTATGGAGTAATAAGCCAAAAGGGAATAAGTCAACATTTATATTTAAAAAAAATAAAAGTCACATAATTATATTTTCACAATTTTTGCAGAATTAAAATATTATTTTTAGTTTTCTGTTTACATTTTATTTGATTCTAAATAATTCGATTAAATAATCTATTAATGTTACCACTTCTAACTTATACATCGTCGTATGTATTTTTGAAATTTCAAATGTGTTATGAATTTAAAAGAATTAGATATTAGCAAATATTATGACTAGTTTATTATTATTATTTTATGTTCCTATATATTTTTGAATCTCCCATTTGCAGTAATCATCTTCGCATTTACCAGATTTTAATGTGAAGATACGAGGGTTTCCGATTCCAAGGTTTACTCCACTGCCAGTTGATAAATATTCATTCCAATAAACGTTTTTAATTTTAAAATAAGGAGATCCTTCCACAGTTTCAAATTCCCATCGTCCTGTGATCTTTGTTTCCTTACTATTCCAGACAAAGACTGAACGACGTTCAGTATCCGAAGACAATTCATTGGCTTCAGCATACAAATAATCAAGGGAATGCCGAATTTGAAAGTAAAAATCGGTCCCAATTGATGCTGGAATCAAATTTATGGCTGTATGTATATTAGCAGCATCAACCGTTGCGGCACTAGGATTGCGTCTAAAAGTATCATAAGTATAATGATCGTGTTTATGAGCATGCATATTTTGTTTCAGTCCTATGTTATGAATAGAAACTGTCTGATTAAATTGGATTCTTTTTAATGATGCAATTGTGTGAGTAAAGTCCTCTCGTAATTCTTCTAATTCACCTTCACATTTCAAACATGTTTGGCTGGAATCCTCTCGTTCTTTAATAAGTGCAGTCAAATTTTTGTTCTCCATGATAACTTTCATCACATTAACCTCTGTTTGATGGACATTGTAGTTTTGTATTTCAATTAATTTTGATTTCATTACCTCAATATTGGATAAATATTCTCCAATTTTCTGACCAACCATTGATTGAATTGTGTATTTAAGTTTGCTCGCTGATGATGTTAGGTGAAGTTGGCAAGCAATTGTCAATGAATCGTACATTTGTTTATATTCTTTGATTAATGCTTCAATTGAATTTTTATACACTAAACATTCCATTCCTAACTCTTGATTTACTTCAATTTTGTGTAATATATTTTCTGAAGTAAAATTTGAATCAGTTATAGTCGCTTTACTGCCAACCAATAGAATAATGTTCAGAATAATTTGAATTTTAATCTCCATTATACCTTCTACTTAAAATTTTTTTAATTATACAACAATTAAATAATTCAATGATCGATTTTGATCAATGGAATTGAACTGAATTGTATTTAAAAATGTTGCACTATTTATACTCAAATTTCCACTGATAACAATGAGGAAGTTTTTCAAAAATTGGTTCTGATGTTATTGTGTTTCAATTTATTTTCAATTAAAATTAATTCCGGGTTGGTTAACCAAGTTAATAAATTTGTCAGGAATTGATTTATTTAAATTTTATTTAAAAAACTAAAAACCTCGTCCTGTTTTTCTTACAATTTATTTTAAAACATTAATTGTTCAGACCCCACAAATATTGATAATCATTAGCATTAAAAAAAGACTAAATGAATTTCTATAAATACGAAAATATTCATTAGCCTCCATTTAGTTAAGTTTAAACTTGCGCGACCTAAGTTGTATCTCGGTCAGTGTTCTTGTTAATATTTTCACTAAAAAAAATTTTAAATTTGTGGATTCAAATGAAGTTTCGAGGAATGCCTATACGTATAGGAATAATTGTTATGAAACAACGAATTAATTAAAGTAAGTGCCCTAATATTTCAGTAAATCATTTTGCATCGATTCATAAAAACTTATTTCTTCTCTTTTGATTCCTATTCTATTATTTTGTACATTACGTAATACCTGCCTCTAGTCAGTGTGACAAACAGGAATTCTTTTATATAATTTTTCCTTAACATTTATACTAAATGAATAATTTTCCCGATTTCTTGTTTGTCACTCGTGATGTTTTCTTTTTTTTTGAATTTACATTTTAAAAATATAATCATCTGAAACCTCTGGCATTTTTAACATATTTCTTTTGATCCTTCCGCTCTTACTTTCTATACATTTTTTGTTTTATGATTGTTCATCATTTTTCTTTCTTCCTTAGAGATATTCCGTTCTCATACCTTTTCTTTTTATTTGTTTATATTCTCCTTCCTCAACAATGATGTCAAGGTAATTTATGTTGTTTACCAAAAGATGAAGAAGAAAAAAAAAAGTATATAAATATTTTTAGTCGTTTATAGATTTCCCTATTTTTTTCTTTCTTTCTTTATTTCTTTCTTTTTATTATATTATTTTTCTCCAATCAACATTCAGAGAATAATATTTTGGTTTCATTTTCTTTTCTTTATTAGACTTTTTTCATAGATTATTGTCGCCTTTTATTATAGAAATTTTGAGAAAATATTGAATATTTTTTCATGTTTTTTTTTGTTTGGGGACCAAATCATTTTAGTGGATAAATTACATTTCCATAATTATTTTGTCAATAAAATCAAAAATTTATCATAAAATATATTTAATTTTATCTTTTGTGATTTTATTTTCAATATTCTTATTACGATTTGTCCAATCAGACAAATTTCATAAAGGAAGTCCAAATTTTAAATCTAAACGATTGAAATCGTTTGTTTAAACTTTGACTATCAGAAATAAATGTATACATTTAATTCTTGGTATTTGACGTTTAAGGGTCACATATGAACAGACAAAGAATTAATTTTTTTGTGATGAAAATCTTCAAAAATAAATAATTAAATTTGACAAAATAAATTTGGTTGATCCTTATACAAATGCAATGCAATCTAGAGATAATATTAGAAATAAATTTAGTATCAAAATTGTATACAGAGAAAGTAATTTAAACTTATAATTAAGATAAGGTAAATTCAAGGGTCTAAGAGCATAGAAAAGGTATAAACTGTTATCAGATTTTTATAACAACTAACAACTAAACCATCCTTGAATTTCAATTTTTTTTCAGTGAAATTAAAAGCAAAAAAAAAATGTAAATCTCGTATAAATGTTATCTGTTCAAAATTTAAATATATTTGTACGGAAACAGACCTTTAATTATGATAAACGTTTTTAAAAATATCCTTAAAAAAATATAATCTTAGATAAATCTTAACGTTGTAGAGATAATGCCAACACTATACATACATCTAAAATATGTGTTGATCGTTACGTTTATACGTTTACACATTCGATATAATATTTTCTTCTATCTTCTATTTTTATTTTTTTATTTTTTATTTTTTATTTTTTACCACAGAAAAAATGTGAAATTTTCTTATACACATATATTGATTTGAATATTTATACCACATGACTGACATCATCAATCTGTCAATAACGCGAGATGAACATATATATAATGTTTATAGGGCATATGAGAATTGTGAGGATTTTCAAATTCGATTTATATATTATAGAAAAGCAAAGTTTGAGGGGGTGGTAGGTGGTTGCTTCAATAACCTCACATCTATTTTCTTTCCATTTGAATGAATCAGAATATTTTTCTCTCCAAACCCTCCCCAACCTTCTTTTTCTTTTATTTATTTTTTTCTTTGGTATATGAAGGTGATTTTGTATTCATAAATCAATTGCTTTTACTTTTCAATATATGAAAATACATAACATTAGTGCCATGAAAAATGATTTCTAAGATTTTCCATGTTCCATTTTCCATTTTTCCATTTTTTTTGTATTTTTGGAAAATTGGCAGGCAAAGGTTTATACAAAAATAAAGAAAGAAAAGGAGTAAAGCAAAGGAGTTTATTCAATTTTAATCGATTTTCCGTAACTTTCATCGATAAAAGAGAAAATTTAATTGAAATTATTAAAAAATACAGGAAAACCTTTCGAAATATAAATATTTTGCATGTACCAATAAAATAGATTTTTAAGATATCTAAGAAACAGCGTGTTTTGAATTTTAAACAGTTTTTTTTGTTTGGATTTTAGAATTCAATGGGATCGAAAGGAAAAACTTTTCTATTATGTTTCTAAAATTTTTAAGAGAAAAAAAAAACAGTAAAGTTACAAAGAAACAAAAACAATTTTAATCAATAAATAACTCAAATTTTATAAAGACTTTTATTACAAAGGACACATAATTTACGTTAACCTCTCCATTTTCGTTCTTATACTTCAAGTTAACTCATAACTTACAGAATATCAAATAAATTCTTATATTTAAATTTTTGTACTTTTTTCTCTATAAACAAAAAAATTCTTGTACTTATTTTCATTTTCCAAAAAAAAAAAGAAAAAGAAGAAGAAGAAGCTAATCTTCATCTCATCTTAAATTCCATAACGTTAAAAAATTGGGGAGAAAGCAAATAAAATTGCGTTAGAATTTTATTTATTATTTTATTTTTGGATTTTTTTTAGTAAAAAAAAAATTTTTTTTCTTAATAATAAGAAAAATTTGAAGAGAAAAACAAATCTCTTGTGTCTGCATTATTTTATTTTACTTCAAAATAAAACAAAATTCCAAAGAAAAAGAAAAAGATTTATTATATTTTATGTTAATCGCGTATCGTATGGATTTATTATTTTTATAATGAATAAATATTTATGGCATTATTATTTCTCTTGTAAATAAATTATGAATCGTTTGCTTTTTTTTTCATTCAAGAAAAAATAAAACAAAAAGTATTGAAAATGACTAAATAATAAACAGATCACTTTCTTGGTTTTTTGTTATTATGAAGAGGCTGTTCTTATGAAAATGCTGATAATTATATGAATTCCCAGGTAAAAAGTTTACATGCTTTTGCTGGTTTAGTAAGTTCATCATTACAAAAAGTCACTCTTTGTGTATAAAATATCATTGTATAGAATTTATTAACTGGTCCATTAAGGGATGCAATTTATTTGATTGTTCATTTATTAGTGAAATGGTTTTGTCTCAATAAAGTTGAATCAGATTCGTTTAAAACTATTTGACTCGTCAGATTCAGAAAAATTTTACATTGGGATTAGATTTAATAAATTAATTATAAACGTCTTTTGAGTCATTATACTTTATTCTTCTTCTTTTAAATTACTTTAAATTAATTTTAAATAATAGAGAAAAGAAATTCGTTTTTTTTTTGCCCAAGATAAATGAAAAAATTTTCTTTAAAAATTCAACTAATCTCATTATGCAGGTAAATATTGCAGATATATTTTTTCTCTCATTTATCTTTATTTTTTTTTATAAAAATATAATTTTAATTAGCTTTAAAAAGTAGCTATATGGAATAGGAAAGAACCGATAAAAACACAACACAAAATGAAAACACTTTTGTGAAAACATAAGAAAAACTAAAAGTTTTTTTCCTTTCAACAAAATCTTTATTTAGTTTCGGTTTTTCTTTGTCGGTATTTTCTTATGTTTTATTTTCTTATGAGTTTCAAATGAAAATTGAGTTTAAAATTCTCCTTCCTGTAAATAATCCCATTTATTCCTTGTTCATTTTTGTCTTCTTTCTGTTAGATTTTTTTATGTTCTCTATTAGTTAATAATGCAGTTCACTAGGACTCGTATTCATTTTCAGTCTTTTTGTTTTATCATTTTTATTTATATAAAAAAAAATGTTAACATTTTATTTGAATAAAATTCAATTAAAAACGAATAAAAGAAATTATTTAGTTGTGTTTGTGTGTAATTTTTTATCCAGTTTAAATCTGTATTTGACGTTGTTTTGTCATTTTTCAATTAATTGTGGTTTTTTTATTTTATTTATATACAAATTATTTATCATATTTCCATTGTCTTGTGCAGGATAAAGTTTTAAATTGTCTTTATGTCTCTTACAGTTTATTTTATTAATATTATGGATTTTGATTTCATTTAAGGAAACAACTAAATAATGAGAGAATTTTTTTCTATAAATTGTTACGTTTAGAATTTCTATGAAATTACATAATTCCGTATCTTTAAAAAAAACTTTTCCACAATTTATGTGAATAAAAAATTAAATAGTTGTTTGGTTTTGACGATAGAGAAATATTATGCGTCATAAGTAATTCATTACAAAATCCTTAAAAATCCTTAAATCAAATTTAATGAAGTCATCCTTATTCCTGTTAACTATAAAATTATTTTGTAAAAAAAAAGAATGAGTCAGAAATAATTCATTATTTCATGCAAATTCTTCAATTATTTCAATTATTTAATTTCAAAAATAATTTAAAGATCAAAATGACAAAACCCAATTGCAAAATATTTTGGCTGAGTTTTACTTAATTTGGATTAAACCGAGAACTTTTCTTAATCTCATCAGGAAAATGGGAAAATTACATAAAATTTATGGGATTAAATTCTCTAAATTATTTCATGTACAAGAAAATGATATCAGGTTTATTAGCTTTCTTTTTATTGCTATTAAAAATAAGAATATAAATAGAATTTATGGTGAAACGTTTCTGTTTAGTTCATTGGGTCAGTTTACCACATTTTCAATAAATATTATATTCCTTCTATACATAAAATTTCTATTTATTTATTTCTCTACAATAAATTTCTTTGGCATTTATTGAAGAATTTTCCGGTGTTTTTCTTTTTTTTTTCTCTAACTAAATTCTTTTGCAATTTTATGGCGTACAAGAAAGAATTTTTATTATTATTTTGTAAAGTGAATAATAAAACCAAACAAAAAATAGAAACCTTTATTATGGAAAATCGTAGAAAACATGGCGGTCAAAGTTTTAACCTAACGAACAATTTTATTTGAATAAAAATAAAAGACAATAAAATCAAATTTAAGCAAATAAACCAAAAATAAAATAAAAATCGGATTTTTCAGAATTTGTACAAAGTAAAAATATTTCAACAGATTTAGAAAAATTGTAAACTTAAAATAAATCAAATGAAACTTTAAGATTCCCATCACAATCAATTCAATTATTTTGTAATAAAAAAAAATAGTTTCCTTTCGAATTTCTTCAATATTGGTTGTAATTATAAGAAATTTGAAGCAATAATTCATTCCTTCTACAATACAATAATTGTAGATTCGCTTCATAAAATACGAAGTAGCATTATGTGATTTATTTAAAATGAAAAATAAAGTCTCATTATAAAAGGATTCTCTGAAGGATTTTTATATTATTTTTATCAATAGTTTTTTAATTGAACAAACTGGTAAAATGGACAAACACATTTTATTTTCTAAATGACTAAAAATAAATAAAATATTAAAACAAAATAATTGGAAGTGAAATTTTTGTTTCTAGCACAAACGAACAAAATGTTTTTAAAAAATTTTTAATTACTTTTTTCACAAAATAAACCATGACGGAATAATTAGTTTTTTTCTGTTCACACAATGATTACTAATTAATTTGTAAATTTATACAAATAATTCCGATAACTGCATTACTAATATAAATTTTTGTAAATTCATTTTTAAAATACGAGAAAATATTATATACAAAAAATAAATTGTAATGATTCAATAAATCAATAAAATCAAAATCACAATAACAAAAATAAAATTAATTAGAAATTTGTTTCTTGTAAAAATAAAAGAAAGATAGAAAAATTTATTGTTCACTTTATGAAGAGAAGTTAAAAAAATTGTATTTTGCAACAAGTGAATTTAACGTTGCAGCAATTTGTAAGAACAGAAGAAAAAAAAATAAAAAGTCATAATTTATGTTTTCCGTCGTTAGAGAGGAAAAACAAAATTCTTCCACTGGAAAAACTCTTTTCTTATAGAATTTTTTTTTCTGTGAAAAATAAAAATGAACAGAAATTCATTTTTATAACATTTTTCCCCCTTTCCTTACGTTTTATCTTTCTTTTTTTTCCTAAATTTGTGTTCAAAAAATTCTATGATTTATATTTATTTTTTTATGCTAAAAAAACGTCTTTATTATTTCAATTTAAAGATAAATTATTATTCTACACTTTCTTTTATAGAAATAAAATGAGAAGTGAGTTTATAATGTGAAAAATAAAGAAAGAAGTTAAAAGTTAAAAGATCCATTGCACCCTTGAGATATTTACAACAAAAAAGAAGAAGAAGAAAAAGGAAAAGAAAAAGAAGAAGAAATATTAGATTTAAACCATAGTGTAATGTATTAAATTAAATTTGAAAATTCTCAACTGAATTCATAAAGTTATACCTATACGTGTTTTCCTGTTCTAACGAATCTTAATCAAAAAAAAAAAAAAATAGAATAAGAAAAAAAATTCTAAGTAGACATTTTTTCTCTCTTTATTTTTTTTTAAATAAAGTTCAAAATTGCTTAAAGTGACTAGTTGGAATCTTTAAAATATTACAAAACATTAGAATATTAAATAAAATCTGTCTAGTGAATTTTATGTGAAATATGTTATAAATTCAATTGAATTGAATGCCACAAACAAAACACATTCCTTAAATATATTGAATTTATAATGAATTTGACACAAATCACCCCTAAATAATTACGAAATCAATTACGAAATTAAAAAACAGAAATTGATTAGAGTGTCGTATTTTATTAAGATTTTATTAATGAAATTTTATTAAAAGAATTTTTTGTCTAGTCATCAATTAAAAATGTTGTCAACTATTAAAACACTTACACTAATTAAATTAAATGTAATAAATTATATTTGATTCTGAAATAACAATTATTACATTTGACCAATAAGAAATTCATTATTTTCGTATAAATATTAAAATAATTAGCGTGATTTGATTTTGAAATTGAATTGAATCATTAATGAATGTTAATTTTTGTTTAATGTGATTTCATTTTTTTTTTTCCAACATTCGAAGAAATTTCTACATTTTGGAATTCCACAGTTTGTCAATTTAGTAAAACATACTGGAAAAATATATTTATGTATTTGGGATTTGAATATTCTCTTTAAGCTTATTTCACCGTCCATCTAAAATATGAGTTTTAACATCTGAAATTCTTGTTCTTAATTTTGACAGTCAACGATTAACTGACTAGGCTTCATAGTTTTTACCCAGATATCCTGTGCTTCCGGATTTATAACTTAACGTAATAGAATAATAAATGTTTGGATTCCATAAAGTAAAATAGAATACAATTGAAACGTTCATCCATGTTTTTTATAAAGGAATCAGATGAGGAGGAAGAATGGAGGTGGTAGGTGGTAGATGGTAGGTGGTATTTGGTAGATGGTAGGTGGTAGATGGTAGGTGATAGATGGTAGAAAGTATTGGAATGACAGAATAAAATACGATCTAGAAGGAGAAAATAAAAAATTGTCTCATCATTTTTAACTGATGTTTTTTTAAACATATTTCTCTATAATTCGTTAACAAAATAAACATATTTTCGATAGGCTGACTAGCTAACCAAATCGAACAACAATATTTATTTTTGACAATGAAAAAATTTAATGGAAATTAAATGAATACATAATTTATGTAAATCAACTTAAAAAAAACAAAAAGCAAACAAATATAATTCGCTTTCACAAACAAAAAAAACAAAAGTTCAAACGTTTAAAATTAAAATATTCATTTTCATTTAGTGAACGTTTGGCCCTTCACAAGAAATCATCATCAATCATTTTTACAATATGAAGTTTTATCAATTTAATAAAACTAAATTAATTAAATATTCATTATTTCTTAATTGTATTTTAATATTTTTATTCGGTTTATTACCATTTCGTATAAATTTTCAACAATTTTATTGTAGAAAATCAATTTTTGCATTAATTTACATTTTATTTATTATTGTACTTTATCCAGTTACATATTTATTATTATTAATAACTTTAGCAAGACCAATAAGAGATAATGAAATTCCAAATCAAGATATTTATACAATAATTATTGATTTTATTGATTTATGTTTATTGGTAACTGTAACAATTTCACTTATAATACAAATTTATAATTATAAAAAAATTATCAATTTTGTTAATAATTTATTTGATTTTTTAAAAAAATTTAATAATTTATCATTAAATATACCAATTATTTTCTATTTAAAAATAACATACATTTCACAATTTATATTTACATTAATACTTTGGTTTGATGCTACAATCTTTACAACATTAAAAAATCCAAATGATTTTTTAATACAAATAATATTTATAATGTTACCATATTTTACATTATTAAATTTTATCAATTTATTTTATGGTATTACATCATTATTTATTTATTTAATAAAAATATTAAATGAAAAATTAAATCAAAATATTATTGAATATAATTATAAAATAAAAGATATGAAAAAATTTAGTTGGATAAATTCTAGTACAGATTTAAGTGATAAAATTGATGAATTTTGTGAAGTTAATTGTAAATTATGTGATTTAATATTTTCTATGAATAAAATATTTTCTTTTGCAATTTTAATGGTTATGTATAATTGTTTTATTCCTGCTGTTATTCAGGTAATTAAGATTTTTTATTAGATCACTGATAAAATTTTAATAATTTGTGAATATTCAATTTATTTATAAATAAATAATTAAATTGTGTCAATTTAAAAAAAATGTATCAATAAATGCACCCATTTTGATGTACAATACCCATTTTTTTAAAGAATGGGTAATTTGAAATGACTGAGAATTATGGGCTAATAGAAAAATAAACGAATAATCATTTTCTGTAAACTTATTCCTGAATTTTTGATTTCAAAACATTTAAATTTTAGAGCTGTGAAAAAAGGTAAAACAATAATCCATCAACTGAACAAAATTATCTTAATGTAAATCCTTCACAATCCTAAAATTCAATCAATAATGTTCCAATAAAAACTCATCATTTAATAAATGATTTTCTTTTCGTTTAGGTTTTTTTCATTTATTTATATTTTGCTGAAAGTATTGAAACTCACAAATTATGCAGTCTAAATTTTCTTATAAATAATATACTATGGGTTATATTTTATTCAATTGAACTTTTTGTTATTGCATCACTATCAAATCAAATTAAAAAAGAGGTTTTACATTTGTTTATTTCAAAATTATGTTTTATGGAAAATATTTTCTAATTTTTGTTTAATTTCAGGCTGAGAAAACTGGAAAAATATTACATAAAATAAATATTATGAATAATTTTGATGTCAGATTAAAGAATAGTGTAAAGAAAAAATAAAACAAATGAAGATTTATGATCTTTATAAAAAATTTAGTGGGAATCAGAGTTTTAACACCAAATTATTTTTTTTCTAGATTGAAATATTTTCACTTCAGTTACTTTTACAAAAAGTGGAAATATCTGTTTGTGGATTGTTCACATTAGATTATTCAGTTTTGTATTCGGTAATATTTTTATTCTAATGAAAAACGTATAAATTATTAATTTGTCTCATTCTAATTTCAGTTAATATCAGCCGGAACTGGATATCTTATTATTTTAATACAATTTGAATTAACTAAAAATGATATCTAAAATTTTATTGTATTTGTCGGTTTCTTTTGTTTTCTTTTATTTTCTTCTTTAATTAAAATTGTTTGAAATAAATAATTAATCATAAATGTATTATCTAATTAAGAGAATATGTGTTAATGCAGCTAAACTAAACTCACAGTAGAACATCCAATTAGTAAATGTCATAAATATGATAATCAACGCACACCGCACCTCCTGCAAGAAAATAAAAGAATGCTTGGCGGACAACACTTGTATCACTTGAACAACTTATTGCCTTCACAAAATCAACTTAACTAATAAATAAATATCCTTTAGAAATTAAATTGGTAGTAATAACTCAATAGTTGATGTATTTTAAATTAAGAGACAAATGATTTTATACTGTTTCAAATTTACACACAAATCTTGCTTAATGGTGAAATGAAAGAATTACAAGTAGACCAGCACCATGACAAAAAATAAGAGTGAAGAATTGTACCATTTTAAACAATAAATAACTGAATTTTAAATTTAAAAATATTTGTTTCCTGTACTTGAGTAACTAACATTAAATTTTTATCGAATAATATTAAACTTTACAATCCAAAATTTCTCTTGAACTTTCACATAAAAGCATATTAAAAAATATATTTCCACCATTTTATAGCTATACAATTATTCCAAATGAATTTAATTGGATATATGCAATTTTTCCCTCAAAACCTAAAAGTTTATTTCGTCAATAAATCGTATAAAAACTTTTATTTTATATATTTGTTGATTTATAAAAATTAATTAATTACTAGAAATAATAATTGATTTTATAATAAAGTTCTCTATTGTTTTGTTTTAAATTGATTTGTTTCTTTTTTATATTCAGTTACAGTTTGGTTAACTAAAACTTTAGTCAATATAATTTTTATTCCTATCGTTCTCAGTGTGGTTTATTATTATTTCAAATTTTTCGGGAACAGTTTAACCATTTAAGTTTTCAATTGGTTTAAATTTTGATGTATGCAACATAGTTAATAATAAGAAACTTTGTCAACTGATTGCGAATCTGAAGAACTTATTTGTTTAAATAATTTGTGTCCCAATTTCTTTTGGTGAATATTTTAATGATTTCGCAGCATTGAGTGTTAAAAGTTTCTTATTATCAAACTAAACGTAATTTAATTGCATTTCAACATTTTTTAACGAATTCATTATAATTGTGTGCATCACTAAACAATGTCCCAGTTACGAAAAAATTGTATGATCAATTATTAATCTATATATACGATATACTTAGTTAATTTTATAAAAAATGATTTTAAAATAATTCATTTAATTAATAAAAGTAATTAAAAGATTTTAGTTTTGGATATAAAATTTTTCGGTCTTTTTAAAAAAAAGAAAAAACAAAACAAAATATGTTTTACTCACGAATAATGTTGTTCTTTTGTCACTTTTGCTTCGAAGTTAATTATTTAATAAAATAAAAAATAAAAAAATTATTTTATAAAATTTATAAAATCAAAATAAACTCCAGAATTTCACAGACTTTGACGTTTAAAAAGCAAAAAGTAGAAGTTGCATTCGTTCGAAAAAACTTGAACAGTTTGCAACTGAATCGATATAATTATACTGGGTGAGTTCATAAATAAAATCAATGTTTATATAGTGAAATATTCTGTGGTTTCCATTTTTTTATCATTTTAATTTAAAAAAAAAAAAAAGAAGAAGAAATAAAAAGAAGAATTTATCGGAAACATTTAAAAATTCCAAATTGAAGACAATGACTTTTAATGTGGCTTCTTATTTTTTGTCTAGTCAATATTAAATATTCAATTAAAGTTAAAAAAAAAAAATAATTTTGTGCTGATAACAATAAAATAATTAAATTTGAAATTAGATCAGTAACGATAATTTCATATAAAGTTGCTTTTGTTTGTGGTTTTTAATTATCTATAATTAATCGCAAACAAAGGCAAATAAATGTGTTATTGAAACATTTGAATGATTATTGTAAATGAAATTTCCTAAAATATACGGGAGAATAAAACTTTGAGAAAATAATATTTTCAAATCTTTTAAGGAAATAAAAAAAAACTAAAATTATAGAAAATCTTTAATAAGAAATTTTTTTTTCATTAAATATATTCCGTTATTTGTTTATTATTATTTTTGACGTTGAATTTGTTTCATTTATCCGAATATTTAAAATTAAATCAGATGTAGTAAAATTCTGAAATTAAATAAAATAAAAAAATGTCAAAAAATTATTTTGTAAATTTTATTTCTTTTTTTTTTTTTTTAATTTTTCCCATTTTTTAGAATTTTTATTTATTTTCTTTGATTACAGAAATAAAAAATAGGCACTTTTTTTAAATTCTTACAAATTTATTTTACAATCTTTTCTTTAAATAAATAATAAATACATTTTTATTTATTATAAAATAATTCATATTCGTACCAAATTCCTTGAAGAAATGAAAACAGACACATTAAAATATTCTGCGTGTCCATTTTAGTTGTGTAATTTGGCTGTAGTGAACATATTTGACTTGACATAATTGAGTGTTCTGCGTTCATATTAACTTTATCTCATTTTATCTTGTATTTGAATTTTGGAATTCATTGGAATGTTTGAAAAAAAAATCATTTGTGTAAATAGTGTCAATTCTTTTACTTCTTTTCATCACAAACAGATTGAAGAATTTCTTCGTCATAATTTGATCAATGAAACTCAAAGTGTATCATTTAATTTCATCTTAGCCCGTCAACAAGAATTGTGAACAATATCGTGTCCAATTTTGCAAACACATAAATATTTAGATTTTAGACGAACATTAATATCTGTTCACATTTTTCCTTCTGGATTTAACATCAAACTCTAAAATAAAATCATTTGAAAAAAGTATAGTATTGAATTCTTTAAATAACGTAAACTAATTAAAATTTAAATGAATTTTTTTTTTTAATTATGGAAAAAAAAAACTAATCTAAAAGAAATAATACAACCATGAGTGTGATTGTTGCTTTTACATTGTTCATAAATTATACAAAAAACATAGAAATGAAACATAAAAAAAAAACATAGCGTATAAATTTTAAATAAAATAATAAAAACTATTAACTAATTTATTTATTTTTCTTCTCTTTCATTATTTTTAGTTCAGAAAAAAAAATTTGTGTAAAAAATATATATTATTAATTATTTTAATATTTTTACAAATAAAACTTAACAAATTAATTGTACTATTTACAAATAGGGAGAATGGAAAATATCGATTGTCAATATTAATCGGTTGATATATTTTTAAAGTGAATTTGGTTGGAAAGTCAGAAAATTAAACATTGTATGGAAAAAAATTTGTATGGCTTTTAAAATAATTAGTTAATCCTTTAATGTCTTATTAGAATTTTAATACTAAAGACATTTAAATGGAATAAATTTGATTTAATGAAATGAAATGAAATTAATTCGTTACATTGAAACAATTATTCTTTAATTAAACGTCGTTGGTTTTTTTTCAAAAAAAACTTTATTATGAAAATAAAGGGTTTTTTTTGTTGTTAATTTTTTTATTAAATTATAATTAGCTGCTTTAATTTTTTAAACAAAATAAAAAATTAAAAGTTAATAAATCAAATAAACACTGTGGAAAACAATCGATTAATTATTTCGTATTAATTTTGTGTGTATTTTTTCACCTTCTCCTTCTTCTTCTTCTTCTTCTTTTTTTTCATAAAATTCAACCATCTTTCTTGTATACATTATGCAAAATAATTAAAAAGAAAATGAAAAAAACGAAAGAAAAAAAAACATGAAACTATAAACAAAAATTATAAAAATTAAAGAAACTTGAAATTTATATGTGACAGAATAATTTTCATAAGCCTCTTTAGAAAGTTTATGTTCTCTTCTTCTTTTTCTTCTTCTTATTTTTCTTCCTTTCTTTTCGTTTTCTTTATTTTCTATAAAGTTCTATCTTATTTTAATGCATGGTTCACATGTGCCCGGTGTCAAAAATGATGGATGACATTCTGGACAATTTTTATTTTCACCATACCATGGTTTATCTGTTGATGCTTCTGGAATTTTTATTTGAAATGAATTTACAGATTCATTATCTTCAAATTGTCCTGGAACACCTGTTTCCAATGGAAATTCATAATCAGGGATTAAGAATTTTTTACGTAATTCTTTAAAATTTGGTATTGTGGTTTTATCAGAATTTGTTATTGTTTTTTCAGAACTTGATTGTCCACCACGATTTGAATTATTTAAACCGATATTTATAGAAGAGGAAACGGAACGTGCTGTGGGTCCTCTTTGTGGTTTCTCTGTTGCACCTCTTGAAAATACAGCCGCTAGAAATGGATTATGTGCAAATTTATTTTTGTCTGGCTTAAATGGTGAAGCATCTGGTGATATTGTTGGAACAATTTCAGCATAATCAAGTTTTGGTGGTTCTAAATCAGATGCAGGAAGTGCCCATTTCCATTCATAATAAATTGGTGGACCCTGAGTTGATGAATCATCATAATTTTTATATTGTTCATGTGGAGGCAATAAATCTGATGCTGGAATTAAAACATTTGAATTCAATGGAGGATTTTTATTTCCTTCTCTTTTAATTCCATTTAATGATAATGAAGGACCAGAAAGTATTCTTCCGGTTTCTGTTACCGATGGTAAATTTGTGTCTCTTTGTGAATTCGCTCCACGGAAATATTTTGAAAAATCGTAATCTTTGTGCGATGTACTTTTTGTTGATGTTAATCCCTGATTAATTTCCGATGGTTTAACATCTAAAAATGAATCGGTAAATGTTGTTGGAGTTGTCGCTGCTAATGATGTTGGTGTTGTATGAATTTGTGGTTTTGCTGTTGTTAATGCAGCTGTTGTTCTTTGGGTTGTCGCTAGTGAAATTCGTAATGGTTCCTCTCTATAATTTACGTTATATTCTGGAAAAAGTAATGGAGGTTCATAATACATTGAAGGTTTTTTAATATCCAATTTTGGTGGTTGTTCATTACGATCTGGTACAGGAATTTGTGTTCCACTAATTTGATGAAAATTAGTATTTGTATCAAATTGAACTGGAACTGGAATTGGATCAATATTTCTTGGAAAAAACTCTGTTTGTTGATCATCTTGTCGTCGATTAGCAATAACAATTGGAGTAACATCATCTTTAGTATTTCTTCTATCATTAAATTTTTGTCTAGGAGAAGCTTTTGGTACTGCCGGAATTGGCGTTGTAAGTCCAGCTAAATTCTTTAAAAACTGAATACTCCATCGTCCAGGCAATGAATAATATTGATCATTATTTTCTGTTACAGAGTCAAATTGTTCTTTTGTATTTATTGGTTTTTCAGAATATGATTTTTGGAATGTTGCACCGACAATTGTATTTTGTACAGCTGGGGCATTATTCTAAAATTAAAAAATACATGGTTTTTATTTCCTTAAAAAAATATATTTAATTAAATTTATTCACTTTAAAATTTTTCCTATAAGATTCACCAGAATAGTCTGATGCATAAGGTCTATCAAGAAGATCCGGCCTGGGTGTTCGTGGATGTTCACCCTCATTCACAAATGGTTTATCTCTTTGTCCTATAAGTTTATTGGGAATTACTTTTAAGATTTTAAACTAAAAAAAAATGTATTTTCTTACCAATTAAAAGATTAGCGTCATAATCATCGATTGCCCTTGAACAATTTACCATGTACCAATGATCACAAATTAACATCCGTTGTTGGAATAATGTCGTGTTCGGACATGAATAACTGAATTGTCTTCCAAGTTCGTCGCACATATGATAGATCTTAAAAATAAAAATTCATTTATTAACTAATAATAATCTACCTTAATTATCTTCTCATTCAATAATTATATAAAAAAAATTTCCCATTCACCCACAGTACTAATCTTACCTGACATCCTGTTTCAATATCAGCATAATATCCACTACCTCTTTGTTGACATGAAAATGATGTCCTTGGTACCGCACGAAATGTTCCATCCGGTGATGGTACCTTAAAAAATTAAAAGAAATACAAAGAAAATTATTAAAATTGATTGACATGTTGAATTAGATTATTTATTCCAATTTTATTTTATTTTTTCCCTTTACTAACTTATTCTTTTGTTCACGTTAATCTTAATTTAAGAAGTAGACAAAAAATTACTTCTTAAGTTGCCATTCTTATTTTATGTCGAAAAAATAAAATAAATAAAATAAAATAAAATAGAAAAAAAGGTGACCCAGTTCACAATAAATTACGTTTATTTTATGTTTTAGTTGCCTATAAACAATTGTATTTTGTTTTATGTTTTTTTTTTAAATTTTAGAAGAAGATTGAAAAAGAAGATCTTAACAATAATTTGTAATACAAAGATGAGAAATCACAGAAATGACCTTTAAAGTTCTTCTTCTTTTGTTTTTTTTTGTTGAAATCTATTTTATTTGTGTTATTTTTTTTAATAGATTGTTATCCTTTTTCATTTTCATTAAAAACTACTAAAAAACAAACATTTGTACACAAAAAAACAATGTTAAATTTAATTCATACATACATTAAATGCAAAAATTTGTATAAATTTAGCAATCAAGGATTAAATTGTTTCAAATTAATTGAGGACCTTAACTATATAGATGGAGGCTAATTGGTCACTTCAAAACATGGAAGGAGTCTCGTTAATAACAGACCTTATAACGAATAAGAGATTTTAATTTTGTTTAAAATTTTATTAATACAATAAATCAAAAGTGAATTTAAAAATTCATTCAACAAATTTATTTTTTTCTTAACCATGAAAATTTGACAGTAGACTCTTTTCACTTACTAAAATTTATATTTAAATATTTTTAATCATGTTAAATACAAATAACAAAAGAGAGTGAGAGGGCGAGAGAGAGAAAGAAATAAACGCACAATCTTTTGTTAAAACCTCGTTAAAAATATTAATTACCAATGCAACAATATAAAATGGAATAAATAAATGAAAGATGAAAAATTTTACAATGACTTTTTTTTTTATTACTTAACAAAACGAAATTGTTTTTGTATTTCTTAATTTCATTAAAGAAAAAAATAAAACAAATTTGGTTCAATACTAATTAAAAAATTTTATTAAATTTTATTCATTTGATTAAAAATTATTACAAGAGAATTTTCTCACTTTGGCAATTTTTTAACGATCAATCCTTATTGAAAAATTTTTTTTATTACTTTTTGTTTATTCTCTTAAATAAAAATAAATATTGAAAAATATTTCTTGTCCATTATAAATTTTTAATTATTTTTTTAAAGGAAAAATTTAATAAAATGTCATCAAACCAAATAAAAGAGTGAAAACGTTAAAGTGAAATGAAGAAGACAAAAAGAAAAAATACCTAATTGTGAAAAAAACCTTCTTCATCTTGTTATGGAATTAATAACAAAACTATAAAATATTTAATAATAATAACTTTGCGATTATGAAATTTTAAGTTTTGCTTCATTTTCTTCTTCTTTTTTTTTTTGCAGAGGCGTTTAGTAAGTCACGATAATGTCATTTTTATATCTTATATGTGATGCACCTACTCTCTGGAGACATACCAATTTTGGAAGGTAAACACAGAAATAATATATATGACATCAATAAGATTTCATTCTTTATTCTTTTATTATTATTATTATTATTATTATTATTATTATTAATTTTTTTAATTGAATAACCGAAATAATTGGGTTAAATAACTTTGATTTTTTTATAATTGTCTCGTACTTTTATATGAGGTCCACTTTCAATATTTTCTAATTAGAAAATGACGAATTCATTGTTGAACTTTTAACCTCGTATTTCCTTTTAGAGAGAGACCAAAAATTATGCTAATTTAATATTATTTTGTTTTCCAAAATTCTCTTCCTGTTGTAACGGTTTTTTTTTGTGGCAATAAACGGAATTAATTCATTGCTTTATCCATTTCTTTGAATGAAATTAAAACTTTCGATTTTTATTTCATTTTTATTCCGATTGATCAACAACTGATTGTGGTCATCACAAAAATGCATTGAAATAGTAAACATATTTTACATAATACGATGAGTTTGCCTTAAAAATTTATTATCTTACATTTCGTGTTTTTATGAATAAATATTTTGATTATCAGTTAAAGTTAATAATAAATGGATTAAATTGTCAACATAAATTCTTGAAATATAATTATTGTTAAATTTATTATTATTTATTTAATTAAAATTCGGATTTAACGATTGTCAGGGCCATTTACAATCACAGAATCTTCTTTGAATAATTAAATTCATACAAAAACAAAATTTCCTACTATCAGCGTATTTTTTTTTTTTTTGAATAAACCAAACGTGAAAGGTAAACGTGGTTAGATCCACTCGACCTGAATCATCATAACTTTAAAAATGTTATAACAACAACAAAATATCTAACTTAAGCAAATCGTTGCTAAAAAAATTAATATTAACAAAAATATGGAATAAATGTACCAAAAATAAAATGTCAAGTTTAACATGGATGACATATTATGATACTTGGAAGTGTCATCATCATCATCATCATCAACGCAGTCACCGTAGTACAATTTTTAAATCGTAACAAGACTTCGCTCCAATTTCGAAAAATAAAAATAAAAAAAAAAGCAAAACAAAACACAAAAAAAAATGAAGAAGAAAAGAATCAAGGTAAACATTTTTTCTGTTTCATGCCAAAGATACAAGAAAATCGTGATTCAGGGCTAGGTTTTTGAATAAAAATATTCGTGAGATTCTTGATATAATATTTTCGGTCGGATCTTTATTTTTTCTGTTGTTGCTCTTGGCTTTTAGGTTAAAAAGTCTCATTTTTTTATAGATCAAATTTTTTACCTTCTTTTTCGCCCATCTTTCGCTTTGTAAAAGTTAACATAAACAAAAATTTGTAAAAGTTAACAAAAAAATATTTTATTTAATCGATAAATAAAAAGTTCAAAAAATAAACTAAAAATTTAAATTGAATTCTAAAACGCATTATTGGTTAACCGTTTATATTGTATTTATTATTTCTTATATAAATATTATCCATATGTAATGAAAAACCAAGGCTAAAAAATTAATTAATTAAAAATAAAACAAAAACAAAAAAAAACTGAAGATTCGTGCGAAATTTGTTTCTTAAAAAATTTATCATTATTTCAGTAAAATATTTTTAAAAAATACAAATCAATAATATTATGTGACTTTTGTCATTTAATAATTAAACAATATCGTTCAGATTCATTAATTTACAATGAAAAATTAATAAATATTTTTGGCAGTTCACTAAACTTCAATTTTTTCGTGTTCGTAAAATGTTCGCGTAAAATCGTATAGAATTGTGTTACAAATGTTTTTATGATATACAAAAAAAAAAGTTGCCTTTGGCAATCTATGAACTTCAATATAAATTTAGTTTACATAATTATATTTCGGATATGATGATATAACAAAAATCTGTTTATTTATTTATTATTGTAAAATTCCGATTAAACAATCATAATGTTTTATTTTTAAAGAATAAAATATATTTCACTTTTTATTAATTTACATATTTTTTTTTATAAATAGAGAATAAATTTGAAATACAAAAACTTTGTTTAGATGTCATTATTTATTAATTTCTATGTCATTTTTCTTTTTTTGCCTACATTAATATTTAAGGTCATATTATTTTATGTGTTGTGTGAATCATATTACGTTTGTGGTAAATAAGTGTGATAGTTTTTCTTCTGAATCTTTCGGTTATTACAGAGAATAATGTAACTTCTTTTGACTTTATTAGGTGATGTTGTGTTTATCATTTTTAGGGTCAGTAGCGTATTTTAATTAAATTTAAAAGAAACAAATATTGATCAATTAATAATATTTGATATTTTTGACCCAAATTCAACTATCAGCCAATTTGGTTTTTTATTGTATCAGATAAAATTAAACGGTTATGATTAATTTAAAGCTAAAGGTTAGTCCTTGATTTCAATTTTACGTTAAATATATTTATATTTGTATCTGTACAATTTACAACGTATGTGTTAAATACGCTACTGTTTTCATCGACATACAATAAAATAATATAAAACAAAAACAAGATGCGTTCAACGATCTTTTAAATGTTGAAGATGACCCATAAAAGAAGATATATAATTTAATATCTTAGACACGATGTATAAATAAATAAATAAATAAAAAGAAACGAAAGAAAAAAAAATGTATTAAAGACGACAACATGGTAAATGTTAACCGCATCAGAACATCGCGTATAACGGTAATAACCAGCTTCTGATTTCTTATTTTTTCTTAAAAAAAACCCATAATGAAGATTATTTAATTTTTGTGTGATTTCATTTTTGCTTTGAAAGAAATAAAAATTAACTCTACATTAAAAAATTATAAATTATCAAAGATTTACTAGTGCAATAAACAGTTAATTATGCAAAGTTTTTCTTTTTCTCTAAAAAAAATAAAAAAGTCTATAAAGATTTAAGTGAAGTGAAACTTTTTCATCTTTATAATGAAAATTTGCAAATTTTTGGTTGTTTATTGCTGGAAATTTTTTTTTATCTGTTCAAATTTTAGAAATTTTTATCTAATCTGTATTTAAGAACTGCGAACGAAGACTCTATATTTATTTATTTTTTTGTAATAAACAAACTCGTTTTTAATTTGGGACGACGACAAAAATGTCACGAAAAATAATAATTATTTATTCTTTTTATAAATTGAAACGACTATTTTTTTTTTTGTTCACTGAAACTGAGAGACTATGAAAGAACTTGATTGACAGATTGAACTGTTACAAAATATACAGCGCCTATCAATAGATTTGACAATAAAATTATACCGCATTCATGTTGCCATATTCCGTTTGTAGTTTTTTGTTGTTTCTCTTGTTTAAAAATTAATCGAAAAACATCAATTTAAGAAAAAGACAAAAAAATTGTGCACTGTCAATATTTTCTAAAACCCCATAGTTGCCATTTCTTTATAAATGCGATGAGGTCTTGAACTTGTGTAGGTTTTTTTTTTTTGTTTTTGTTTTTTATTCTTTCACTCTTTCATCTTGTTTTTATTTATACATTTAAAGAGAAAACATAAATTAAGCACGTTCTTTATTTTGCGTGTCAAGAGGTTAATATTTTGAAACTGTAGATAGTTGCTGAATTCTCTATGGACAGATTTAAACTGTGGACCTTTTGTGTTGTTTTACATACTTTATAAGTTAAGTGCGTATGATTCACTTGAATACATTTTAAGTGTAATATGAACGTAGGTTGGTATCGTATATGCATTTGTTTGTTTTGTTTTTGCTTGTATGATTTTTTTCAAACACGCATAACAGAGTTTATAATTTTTCTGATTTTATATCGCTTTTAGATGTTGCGAGCATAGAACAGATGGAAAATTTAAATTTTATATTTTATAGAGGTCATGAGCTTTCAAGGAATCATCTTTTAATTTTACAGTTTAGTAGTTTTTTTTTCTCTTCAGTCTTTTCCGTCTTAATAGTAAAATTTTTTTTTTCTTAAATCATAAAATAATCATAATTTATTGTTATTTAAAATTTACGATAATTATGGAATTAATATCTAATAAATTAACAAACAAAACATTCATATTTTTTTGTTTTTTGTTTGTTTTTTTTTTCACAACATTTTGTGTTGTATTTTTTTTTCGTTTCTGTTTGTTTGTTCTTCGTTTACATAATTTTTTGTTTCGTCTCTTTCACACATTATTATTATTTTTTCTTTTTTTTTTGTTATTTTTACTTTTTTTTTTAACTACAAAATTCACTTTTATTTGTATTAATTTAAGGTGATAAAAAAAACAAACAATGATTTTTACAACAAAAACAAAAAAAAAGACAACAAAAGAAAAAAAAAATGTATAAAAGAAAAAGTGATAAAAAAAATGGCAACAGATAAATTCCCATAAAATATTTTTCTTTTTCGAGAAAAAAAATTAAATTAGAAACACACTAAATCTTATGTCGTCATAAGATACAACGACGCAGACAAGATAAAATTATTATTATTATTATTTTTATTGAAGTCAAACACCTCAAAAAAAATTATGCGAATATAATTATAATCTTTTAGAAAACAATAGACAATGACCGCGTGTGTTTTCTCACCGGCATAAAAATAAAAAAGAGATTCCCGCTCCTTCCATTTAATTTCTGTTAGCTTGTTGTTGTTGTTTTTCTTTTTCTCTTTGATTTTTGTGTCTGCGCTCCTACAACTTTTACTTTTCATTATAAATATTTTTTTTCTGCTTTTTTTTCGTTTTTTTTTAAATTTTCAGTTTTCGTTTTCATTCTACAACTCTTCTTTTTCTCTTTCTTCGTGAATATTATTTTATACAGACTTTTTATTTTTATTTTTTGAATACGATTAAAAATTAATGGACATAATTTTTTTGAATATACATGAAGAACGCAGACACACACACACATGCACACCATGTATGATACAAATTGATTGAAAAATTTATGATCATTTAAAATGATGATCTGTTAAAAATAAATGTTATCAAATTCAAATCAAAATGTAATAAAAATGTATAATAAATTTAATAAACCAAATCAAAATGAATAAGACAAAAAAATATTATTAATAAACTTGATTATTGCTGATAAATTAAACGCTTAACTTGACGTAAAGTTATTTTTATTAATTTAACACATACACACACACACACCTAAGATAAAGAAGATTGTTAGAAGAAAAAAGAATATCTGGAATTAGAATTGAGTTGTGTGTATTAGCCGGAAAATTTAATAAGTTTTTATAAAAAGTATCTTGTTAGTATTTCATTTTGTTTTGTTTTGTTTATATTTGTTGTTGTTTTTTTGTCCATCAGCCAAATAGCAGAGAGATAATATTCTTGTTAAAAAAATTCAAAGTTTCATGTTATTATTTTTCCTAAATAATAAATTTAATTAAATAATCATAATAATAATAATAATAATCCCAGCGTAACAAGACAAAATAATATGGACGCGTGTTTGTCAAAAAACTTTAAAAAAAACGAAAAGAAGAAAAAAAGTTCGATGATGAAATCAAGGTTAGAAAGTGATTTATTAAAAAAAAAGTATTTAATTTTTTTTTAGCATCGTAGAGGTTCTCTTGGCGCTTTTTTTTTTCTTCTTCTTCTTCACCAAAAATATTGCCAATTTTTTTTTTCGGTTATCTATTTTTTTTTTGTTGTAAAGAATATAATTATGAGAGGTTCATGTGTGGTAAATATTATTATCTTTCTATTATCTGTACGTACAGCTTTTTTTTTTGGTTGGTTTCTTCATTAAATTTGCTAAAAATTATTTATTTAATTTTTGTTTCTTTTTTTTATTCCTTTTACTTTTATTTTATTTAATAGAATAACAATTTCTTAATAAAGGAAGTAACCGTAATTCTTGATAAAAAAAAAGTGATGAGCTATAACACACGATTCTTAAACAAAAAAAAACAAATGAACTTTTGTTGGAAATTATTCGAAGGCAACTAATAAATGTACGAAGAAGAAGAAGAAAAGAAAAAGAATTCATTATGAAATTAGAATGTTTTGTAAATCGTCATCGACCCACAACAATTATTTACTGTTATCATTTTTTTGTCTTTTTAAAATAATTCATCTTAATTTATTTGGTTACTTAATAATTTGGCACGTTCCAATATCTTTTTCTTTTAATATTTTCACAAAACATAAATCAATCAATGATTTATGACATTTGTTAAACTTTGAAAAAAAAATAAAAGAAACACGAATGTAATTTAATATCTACTCTTGTTAAAAAAATAATATACATTTTTTTTTTTGTTTCTTCAATTATATTTATTGATCCTTGGAAGTGTTTCGTCTTTTAAGTGAAAACATGAGTATTAAATTACATAGGTAAAGTATACAACATTCTATACAAATACTAAAACAAAAATTACAACTAAAATCATGTAGCCACTTACGCACACACACATACACACAAAAACACACAGACACCATTTAACACCAAATAATACAAAAAGTTATTCAAAGAGTAAAGAATGTAAGAAGATCAGTTAAATGAATTTATTTGAAGGTAAATACTTTTTTTGGTTCACAAATAATAATTATAAAACGTTTCGTCTTTCAAATGGTTTGATGATTTTGATGTTTGTCGTCATTAAATTTTAATCATTAAAGTCATGACCATTTAAGTATACTTTAGATATGGATTCTATGTAAGCTTTTTAATAAAGCCCAGGGACTATGCTTTATGGTTTAATGTATTTATTACACATCAATTGAATTGCTGAATGAATATTACAATTTTTTTTTGTATGTAAAATCTAAGCAACAATTAAATCAAATAGAATTATTAATCGGTTGAGATTAAGGTAGGGTCGCCAAAGAATGAAAGTTTAAGTATTATTCACAATAAATTATACACTAACTACATGTAATTATTTACATATTTACGATCATATTTAATATACGTATTATGAAAAATTACATCAACATAACTTAATTTTCCTCTATGAAAATTTAAAATACAATTTATTTATTTTTTATGTTCTTCATTTTTTTTGTTCTCTCTACTATATTAAATTGAAATTGTAATTGAAAACAAAAAATATTACTTACTATTTATATAAGAGAAAATCTGTTAATAAAAAAGACAACAAATAATATCTAATTGTATTTGATTTATGATAATAATATTATATAGGAGGAGACACATTCAATGACTTCATAGTTTATTTTTTTAATTCAATTTTCTTATATATTTATTATTTAACATTTTCTCATATTTGGTATACGTAATTTTTAATTTTTTTTTTTTAGAAAAGGTGACCTTCACCGTTTATGTATAAAAATCTAAAAAATATTGTTATAACCATCAAATGACACCATTGTTATCTTTTTAACTCTCTTTCTCTCTTCATCACACAAAGCTACAAACAAAAATAAATAAATAAAATGAAAAAAGGCAGATGAAAGAAAAACAAACTAAAAATGAAGATGGGCTAAAAATATGGAGTTTATATGAAAAATATTTATAAAAACGTTAAACGAAACAGTAAAAAAAAAGAATCAAGAAAAAAAACAAAATCGTTTTACTTTAAATGTCAAATAAACAACAACAAAGAATAACAAACAAAAAGCACGTAGCAACATCAGAAGCAACGCAAAAAAAAACAAAAAACAAATACAAAAAGTGTATCGAAATTATTTCAAGGGTTTCCAAACCATTGACAAGTCAAGAACTTTAATTGTGAGACCACCAAAAATAGAAACAGATAAAACACGCGAGAATGCACGCAAAAATGAAAAGAAACAAACAACAAAAAAAGAAAACATTTTTAATTAGAATCAAAACTGAAATTGTATTTTGCAAATTTTTTTGCAATCAACTTTAAAGTCTCAACGTAAAAATGGAAAAAGAAACAAATGGAGATAATAAGATTTCTTAGACAAAACAATGAATGGATTTGTTTTTTTTTTTTTGTTTTGTTTTCTTTAAGATTTTGTTTTTCGTTGTGACGTGTTTCACTCAAATAAAATTTCGATATTTATTTATTATTTTATGAAGAAAAAATCAGAAGAAGGAAAAAAAATACAATGGAATACATTTATTTTCATTAATCTTGTATACATTTATGTTTTTTTTTGTTTTCTTGTTAATTATTATTCAAGAAATTTTGCGCAAGTTTTTATTTTTGTTCGTTTCTTTTTTTAACTATTTGGTTAAATTAAAATTATTAAAACATTATTCTTGTACATTATTATTATGATTAAAATAAAATGAAACAATTACGGAGCTATTTATATGGAGATATCTGTAATTACTCAAAATCTGTGTCATATTTTACTTAAAAGTTTTTTTTTCTTATGAAATTTTTTATATAAAAATATTAAAATGTTTAATTAATTCACATTTTATTTTATTCTTTTTTGGTTTTACTTTTACTTAGTTATTTAATTCTTTTAATTACATTATAAAAATTTAACGAGTTCAGGATCTCTGAGGCAACACCAGAGATCCTCAAGTCATTAAACTTTTCTTCATATCCTATTCAGGGTAAACTCTGTTGTCAAAAAATATTGTACCCTTTGAATGTTGGCTTGCCAGTTTTTTATTGATTCGGAAACTTGAGGTCCATTTCATGCGATTCATTCTACACTTAGATATGCTAACTTAAAGTAAATGAATTAAGTGACCATAGATAATTATGTGTCATGTCAAATATCAGTTTATCAAAACACAATGTTTTGCCCACGAAACCATAAGCTCAGAAGCTTATAATAGAACAATATGGTCGTGCATTTTGTGATTGTTGTTTTGACACCAAAAACGGATCGATTTCATAAAGAAACCTGCTATTTCTGTTCTTGACTTCTTATAAACTTTGTTTATTTTTTACTAGTCAATAATTTTTGAAAGCTTTTACCAATTTACATTCTAACGAAACACGACTGGAGAAAAAATTCTATGGAAGCGAGGACACATGCCTTAACAAACTCGTAAATATTTGTGCAAATATAATCGATTTAATTTCTTTAAATTAACCAATGTTTGTATTAAGTTGTTCCTACACAAATGGATCACTTTTTAACATAAGACTTTATTGTAATGAATCTCATTATTAAATTATTCAAAAATATTCTTTCATGAAGACAAAAAAAAAATACACAGATTTATCAGATCAAACAGTTTTTTATTGTTGTTTTAATTTTGTTTGATTTTTTTTTGTTCATTTTATAAAATTGTCGTTTATTCCGTTCTAACGAATTCTCAAATCTCGACATAATTACAATGCAATCTACTGTACGTAACGTATACGTTTAAGGCATTAACATTTATTTGAAGGTTGCAAGAATTTCAGACTGAAAAAAATAGAGAATATTGTTGGTGGCGCTGTCATTTCATATGGTCAGATCTTCTTGTCTAGATTATTCTGCTTCTTTTTTTTTTCTTTCTTATAAATTTAAAAAATTAAAAACAATAACAGCCAAATTTATATATTTCAGAATGTTTTTGACTAACTTGATTGAAGACTTATTTTTTTTCTTATATATATTTTCTTCTTCATCCATCAAAATAAAAACAACAATAAAATATGTTGATGAAGGCCACAAAATAAATCATAAGACCATAGAATATTTATTCAGTAAAGAATGTATACAAGCTGGTGGCTACTCAGCAGGTAGATTTAAAATATAAAGTCATCAAGTTTGTTGTTGTTCGTTTATTTTTATTTTTTTTTATTTTTCATTATGAAGAATAGTGTGAGTGAGAGGAAGAATGAGAGTAAGAGAAAGGAAGAGGGAGATAATAATAATAAAAAAAAAACTAGCAATTAAGCTTCTTCTGACACCAAAATTAATTTTCAATTTATTTTTCTAAATCAACCAACTGACATTTAGTATTAATTTTTTTAAATATTTAAACTTTACATTAAAAATCTTTTTTTTCTGTTACAGAAAACATAAAATATTTAGAATGTTTTTGCATAAACATACATTTTAAAATATTTTTAATTGTTTTCTTTTGAAATTATTTGTAACATTCCCTGGAGTTAAAGAATAGGTGTGGAATCACGTATATATTGGCCGATAAACGATTAAAAGTGAAATGCGATCACTTTTTATTATTGAAATTTTTAAAAGCTGATTTAATTTTATTACCAAAATATGAAAAAACATACGAGATTTCTTTATAAAAGCAGCGTACTGCAGTGATCAATAACAAACACATTTTTTATTTTATTGGAAAATAATCTGGTCAAAAATGTATTAAAAAATTAGAGCAAAATAAAGAACTAAAAGAGTTTTCTTTTGTTTACATTTTTTTATTTCTTTTATTTTGCAATCTAAAATCAAACGAAAAAAAAAATAACACAAAACATTTTGTTTATTTAATTTCGTGTTTTATATTTTTGTTTTTATATATTTTTTTGCTGCTTTTTGTTTTGTTTTGTTTTGTTTTGTTTTGCTTTTCTTTTTCTTTTTCTTTCTTTTTTTTTTTCTTATTTTGTGATGATTATTGCTAAATGTTTTGTATTATATTCGAATAATAATAACGATAAATGAATAAATAAATTGCCATTTATAGTATATATCTTGTCTACGTACCAAAAAAAAAGAGAAAAAAAAAATGTTTCCCATAGAAAATCAAACAGAAATAAATATTCAATCGATCTACAAAAAAAAAAAATAACAACGAATAAATAAAATAAGCATAAAAAAGTAGGTATTAAAAGTGAATCTAATTTTGTATTTCTTCTTGATTTTTTTACTTTAATATTATACAAAAAAAATCTATATTAGAAAAATAAGAAAAAGAATGAACAATAATAATCGTGATCAATCCACAATATAAAAGTGATGATTTTTCTAAGATTGATGATAATACTGCTGATGCTGATGAGAATAATGATGATGATGATGATGATGATGATGATGATGATGATGATGATGATGATGATGATGATGTTGCAATTTTATAAATTATATTAAAGAAAAAAGTACTCTTTCTTTGTTGATCGATAAATATTTTATTATTATTATTATTTTATTTAATTAAATTATTTAAATCAAATTCATTTATTGATTACGAAAAGAGGAAAAAAAACAACAACAACAAAAGTTTTCCTTATAGCAGGTCGAGGCAGTGATGGATTAAAAATTTATACACGGTTCTCTTTGTACTTGTGTCTTATGATGATGAGATCTTTTTGATTTCATTTTTTCTTTTAAATTAATTGATTAATTTTATTTATGATAAAAGTTTATTGTGTTTGTGGAAGTTTTATAAAGTTAGAATTATTTTTTTCTTTCATATTCAATTTGATTTTAATAATTTACATTTATCATTTGAATTGAATTTGAATTAATAAATCAATTATATTTCTCTCTCTTTCTTTCTCTCTATAAAATCTCCTTGACTTTCCATTAAGAGATTTTTTTTTTTTTTGATAATTAAAATTAAGTTCAACACAATTAGAATAATTATTAAATTCGTTACTTTTTATAAAAAAATTTCTTTAGTTTAGAAATACAAAAACAAGAAATAAACATAAATTGCTTTTAAAATCAAGGTTTTTCATCATCAATGCACTTTAACTAAACGATCCATCACACGTAATATATAAAAAAATCCATTTAATTAAATCGTTTTCATAGCACAAATATTTTTATTTATACAAATAAATTGACAACTTATATTGGCTTCTGCAATTAATACATTCACATTCATTTTTCTATTGAAAAAAAAGAAAAAATTCTAAATAATTGCCACCATTCAACGTCATTCACAATTATCTGTTTATAAATTTAAAAAATAATCAACTGTATAAAATATTTTGTTTAAATCTCACACGCATCAGATTCCACACACACAATTTGTTCTCTTAGCATTTTTTTTTATTTCTTTGAAAATAATGTTTTTATTTTAAGAAAAAAAATACATAAATATTTATGTAAAAGGTTACATAAGGGAATCAGAATCAGAAGGTCTTTATACAGAAAAAAGAAAGAAAACAATAAATATAAAAAATTGCAATCTTTGCTCAGAAGATTTTTTTTTTATCATAATTTTAATTTTTTTTTTTGACTGACTAAAGATAAAGATCATTTGACATTGGAACAATTAGAGAGAAAATTGATAACAAAAACAATAAATTTATCATAATTCTTTTAACTAGACAAGGTTTCTTATGATATTCAACTGGGACTTTGGATGACCATCATCTAAGTCTAGGTCATTGTATTCGTATTAATAATATAAAATTGATTTTCTCACCTTTATTTTTTGTCTATTTTTATTGCGTGTTATTTTTTAATTTATTATATTTTTAAATCATTTAATGAAATCAATCAACTGTGACTTATTTATTTAATTGATTTACCCAGATTCAAATATTCTGTTGTTGTTATTTCATTTTAATCTTTTGTGCAGAATTGAATATGTGCCCATCCCATATCAAAAAATTATTTAACCTCTTTTATATGAGTTTGTTCGTTTTTTTTTCACTTTTACTTTAAAAAAAATTCCCAACATGCAAGATCTTTGGTTTAGATTAGAAAATTTGAAATGGTCTTTATGATTTGATTTTAATTTTATTTAAAAAAAATTAAATTATTTACCAAAAGTGGTAAAAACAATTTCACATTTTTCCATTCAATTACCCTTCGTCCATAAAAAATTTAAACAAGAAACAATAAAAAAAAGAAATAATTTTTGTGATGAGACTTTGCAAAATTAAAATAAAAATATTTTGTAAAGTGAAAGGCGTCAACTGTCAACGTCGTCTATTGGTCTAATCATTAAAATTAGTGAAACAGAAAAATATACACAATCTTTCTATACAAGAATTCAATAACCTAAAAATATTTAATAATTAATTTAAATTATGGATATTTTCGTGTTTAAATATTGAATTTCTCACTCAATAAAAAAAACAACAACAACTACAAAAGAAAAAAAACCTTTTCTATAAAAATGAATTTCAATTTGCAAAATATAAAAGTTTTTCGTGTATTTTTTTTTTGTTTTGTCCAATAATCGTGATTTAAAAATTTAAAGAAAAAAGGTATAAAATCAAAAGAAAAGTAAAAATAAATTTTTAATTTAACTGAAAAAAATGCTGATCAATTGATTAATAATAATTAAGAAAAATTGAAAAAAAATTTTTGTCTTTTAATAAATTAAATAATATTTTTCGTCTAATTAATTTTTTTTTCTCGTGTTAAAATTATGTTTGTTGTTGTTGTTGGTGTTGTTATTGGTGTTGTTGGTGTTGTTGGTGTTGTTTGTGTTGTTTTTATCTTTGTAACTTTCGCTTTCTTTTTCTTAAAATTATTTTAATTTTTTTTTTCTTTTTCGGTTTCCTTCAATTAATCGCTGACATTTTACATTATTTTGTATCATTTTTTTTGTTTGGTTTATTTTCTTTAAATCATAATTTTAAATTAAATTGTTATTTTGCAACGAAAATTACTCGTGCAACTAATTGATTAATTTAGCGAACATAAGTATTTTTGTGCTTGTGCTTTTGTTTTTTTTTTCTGCTTTTATTAATTTATAGATTTTAGTTATCAATTTATTCAACGGGTGTGTAGAAATCTTTTTAGTAAAATTGTTAAATAAGAATGTTGAGGAGAAATATACTATGGTGAGAGTGAAAGATTGAGGAGACATTATTCAATTTGTCAATTAATTGTAACTTCCACATACGGTGGAGGCGCCACAATTTACTGAAAAAAAAAATGGAACAACACAAATTTTTAGTTGGGGTGCTTTAATCTGATTAGTAATTTACTAGGATATGTACAAAATAAGTTTTTTTTACTATAGGTGTGAGCAATCTCAATGGAAAAAGTAAATAAAGTTATGTCATTTTTGAATTGGCGAGAAATCGTGCAAATTTTTGTTGTTATTGTTGTTTTCATTATTTCATAAAATATTTTGGGTCTTATATGCTCTTATGATTTAATCTTGACTTAAATTCATGAATACCTACACTTTTATGTTTTAATCTTGACTTAAATCCATAATAAATACTGAACTTATAAAATATAATAAATAAAAACAGAATTTATTTATGACGAAACATTTATGTATGATTGAACGATTGATTGATTTTGATATAAACAATTTATATGAATTGATTATAAATGTGATCGTATCGTATGTAATATTAAAATAAATATAAAGATGAAAACAGATGAATTTTATATAAAAACAAAAACAAAACATCATTTCTTAGAAAATTGATAAAATTAATTTCATTAGAAAACCAAAAATAAGCGAATCACAAAAATATTGATGTGAATGTTAAAGTTCCATAAATGTATGAAATTGTGATGAGATGAGGTCAATTAATTATTAGGTTTTTCGTGGTCATATGTTGGAATTCTATGGATAATGTTAAATGGTAAATATATATACATGAATAATATGAAGAAGAAAGTAAATGTTATGTAATCGTGTAGTTAAATAAATTATTATTATAATTCTGTATTTGGATTAAGAAAGTTTAATTTTTGTATCTTACAATCTATAGCAAATTTTATATTCATATATTTAATAAAGAAGATTTCTTTTGCTACTTTTATAAAAATGGCAATAATAATTTCCTGTACATTTACAGAAATTAAAATGAATTTCTTATTTGATTTTTTTATTCATTTATTATAATTTGCGTAATAATGTAAAGATTCAATGACTTTCTTTATTATATTCAATTTTGAAGTTCTCTGTTTTTTTGTAAGGTTCAATAGACTTTTCTTACAAAATTACGTCATAAATAAATACATCAAAAATACATCAATAGAGAAATACCTTCGAACTTAATGACTTAACGAGACTTAAGTGTGACATTTAAGTACACCATTTTTTTTGTTATCCATTTTTTGTTAATGATTGTTCAATAATATTTGTAACTAAACAAAAAAAAAACATATTACAGCAGGAACATTGTGAAAAAAAAGATTTAACAAGAATGAGACGAAAAAAAAATAGACAAAGTATAAAAAAGAAGCTACTCAAAAAACAACTATCAGCTAATTTTACTGTTGAAATGTATAAATTTTTTTTTTTTTGCTTTTAAACAATTATCACTTAGACTCTATTATCTGTTTTCTTTTTCACTCGTTTCAAAATGTACTCAATTACACCTTCAAAAGTATTACAGAGAGAGAGAGAGAGCGAGAAAAAAATGAACACTATACGATGTAATTGTTTTCGTTGTTATAAAAATTATTATTAGTTATTTTTTTTTTCTGTCGGTCATTAAAAAAAAAGGCGAACAACCGAAGCAATATTTTTATATGTGAAGTCGAAGCGTGCCAAACATTAATTATATTTTTCATTTTCATCTTATTCTCCTTTCATGTCTTATTTTTTTTATTCCTATTATTACTATTATTACTATTATTGAGATCTTATTATATTTTGATTTTAAATAATAAATAATAAAATTATGTATTATGTATTTTTTATTAATTGTGACCCACACAATATACTTCAATACATATACAAGATAAAACACTCACACAACATTCACTTTCACATAAGAATTATAAGAAATAAAAATTGTTGGTAAAAGACTGTGGGAATATCATGAAAATTAGTCTGTCAATCAGTGGGACTTTAAAGCTTCTATTCTTGTTAAAGTTTAGTCATTTTTGTGATTGGATATGATTGAGAAAAAAAAACAATAATTATCGTTTTTGCACTGAAATGCGTCTCCAAATATTATTCATTCATTTTTATAGTTTCTATTAATTTAGACAACAACATTTAATTTGTTAATTTTAATGCATCAACTTGACTTTGTCTAGCAAGTTTATAATAATTGTATTTATAAGGAGAGGAATAAACTTGTTGTGTCTTTCACCTTTTTTGGATGATTTTTTACGGATGACACATCACTATGGTTGATTTTTAAAAATAATGTCTGGAGGAAAAATAATAGTTTATCTACCTAAAAATAAATATAGGAAGGATAAAACACGTTTTTTTATTGCATAAGACAATATTTTGATAATTGATTGATGGATGAATTCATTACATAAGAGTCGACAACAAATCGATAAATTCTATTATGTAGGTGCTAAAAGAAAATAAATAAAAAAAAAAGAGTCCCAATAAAATATTCCGAAAAAAAAAAAAATTTAAACAAAAATAAGAAACGAGGATGACCTTGAAAGTTTAAAAAAAAAGTTAACTAAAAGGCGCGACTATTAAATTCATTTTTATATTTTATTCTCTTTTTATATTATTATTATTATTATTTATTATTCATGATCATACATTAAAATGGACAGTATATTGTTGTCACAATCCCATATTTTATTACATTTTTCAGTTTAATTACATAATTTGAAATTTGAAACCATATTTTCATGCTTTTAAATTATATATTTATTTATTTAACGCTTATTTAAGCCTACTTTAATTCTGTCTTTTAATAATTAGATGAATTTCAAATGTTTTAGTATTATAACAAAAAAAAAATGTAAACTTTATCATATTACACAATATTTAATGTTTTGATTTAACAATGTGAACATGAATATTCAACATTAATAATGTTTAGTTAGTTTTCTTTAAAAATTCAAAGAAATTAAAAACAATACAGTGATGACAATAGAAGAGATTTAATTAAATATAAGAATAAGGTGTAATTATTGTATATCCAATTACAACAAGTAGAAACTATTTTAATATTCACAAAATATTAATGAAATGTGATTTTTGTGGTGCATGGTGAATTATCATCAATTATAACATGTCTTGATTTGATTATAAAAGATTTTATTGCAACAGCTACATATACTATTATTATAGATTATTTATACACGGAATCTAATTTTGTAGAGCAATCATTCTTAGATTTGAATCAATTTGAAACACTGTATAAATGATTAAGATTCTGGTTAAGCGTCTAATGTTTTCAATCTTAGTTTGTGGCCATACCACCGGTAGTCCCATTTAATAAATTGAAAGCAAAAAAATATTACAATGAAATGTAACATAATTTTTATGAATTATTTATTAATTTTTCCCAACAATTGACTGTGGTTAATGTTGTGATCTACATTATAAGTGTCACCATATTGAATGTAATTATTAATGTCAAACCGCATACTAAATAAATGGATGTGAATTAAGGCAATGTACAAGAAAAGTTATCATAGCGGCTTCATTAAAGATTTAACACAGTTTTAAAGAAACAAATTATCATTTTTAAATTATTAAGAAAAAGACCAACGACATAATCTTTTTTTTTTTTTTTAATAATAAACAAAGAAGAAGAATAACAATAATTTATTCATACAATAAAATTGACATGATTGTTGCAATTATCCAACTATATTACGAATGCATTAATTTATTACAAAATAATGATTTATGAAATGAAATAATTAAAATTAATTAATCATATTTAATATTGTTATTGAATACAGAATAACATTTTGTGGTTTACTGCGCCACTTTTAAGTTCAGACAGACTTCAGACGCCTTTAAGATGAACGTCTTTATTTTTTTTTACTTTAATAATAATAATTATTATTTATTCATTTTCAATTGATTTCAGGTTTAAGATGATTCTCTAGTTTTATATATTTTTTTCTTTAAACATTTATTATGACTTACAGTTTGTGTTTTTATGTTGATAAATTAAATACAATATCATTATTATTGTTTATTATTATGAAGCAGGAAATTAATTAAATGTGCATCTTCTACTTTAATGTATAGATATTTTCTATAATTCAAATATAAAATTGTACTTGTGTATGGTAATTATAATTATAAACAATATTTTCTATAATTTCCAATTATTATTATTAAATAATACAATATTTTTCAATTTTCTTATTGTGTGACCTTCAAATAACATTCCAATAGATATATTTTTGCTTCACATTATTTTATCACGAAGAAGAAGAATAAAGAAGATTTTTTTTATGTTTAATTAAATTTTTCTTCATTATCTTTCTAGTCATTTAAACAGAAAACTCACAGACATTGGGTTTTTTTTTTCTTATAATTCAAGTTAATGAAAATGAAGTGCTAAATATTTTCTATTAATTCATTAAAAAATAATTTTCATGTTTTTATTTAAGAAAATAGATTAAAAATATTTATTATTTTACAATCATTAATCATTATTATTTTGAAACAATTGAATTGTTCTTCTTCTGGTTTTCATAAGATAAAATAAACGCATCATGAAATTTCACGGAAATCGGAAATATTTTCTTTGTACTTTTTTTTCGATAAATTTTAATAATTTAATGGAAAATGTTTGCAAAAAAAAAAAAAAAATTTAAATAACTGTACAATTTAAGAATAGTCAAGGTGGTCTATCCAAAAAATAAAAAATTGAAAAACTCTAATTAATTGTGTATTAGTTATTTTGGTGTATGGTCAAACTTGATGATGGCCACACAAATTCCTATCTTTTTATTATAATTCTCTACATTAGTCTATAAAGTCTTCTACATCTTTTTTCTTTTATTTTTATAAATCTAATTCTGATTTCATAATTACATATTATTATTATGTCAAGTCAAGATCAAAATAAACTAATTATTATACAAAAAAAAATTAAAATTAGAAACAAAAACAAATTTAAACTTCGTAAATTAAAATGTCAATATCGAAAAATATTTGTGTAATTTGTAACCATTTTGTATAATACATGAAATGAATTGTTTTAAAATGCAAATTAATTTAATAATATTTTTGTTGTTGCCGTCTTTTTTTTTTGTTCTTCTCTGAAATAGTTTTATTACGATTCGTACAATTTTACTATACTAACGATCAGCATCATCATTTTTACGTTTTTGTTTTGTTTCTTTTGTTTTTGTTAAAAAAATTTATTTTTATTTATTTTCAAATGTCATTTCCTTAATTAAAATATTTAAAACAATCAATATCAAATAACGCCTCTCTTTCCCTTGGTTATTTTTTTGTTTTGTTTTAAATTTAATTTGACTCTGCATGAAGTAAATAAATTTTTAATTTAATCTTTTAAGTTTAAAATTTCGAATTTTTTTAAAGCGGGTGCGTTATTTTAATTTAATTAAGATAAGTATTATAATCATGTAATCTTCTGATGTATTTTAATCTTACAATAGTCTGTTAATTGGTAAATCTTACTATAAGAAACTTATTATACAAATAACTGATAGAATTGATCTATTCTATCACAGAGAACGTGGATGGTTGAGATCAATACATTTGTTGGCATTAGAACAATATTGTTCGTAGAGAACATATTCATGTGAGCTTATTTGGTAATATGTAAGATTAATGACTGATCTAACAAATATTAATTTGAATTTAAATTCGTCTTTTATAATTTCTTAACAATAAAAATTCTTCGAATCTTAATCAACAGATGACCGTGATCAATCAGAGTTGATTGCATAAGAATGAAAGGTTGTCCATTGAATGATAGAAAATTTATTTTATAATCAAGTTCCCTTTTTTTTTATTCACAATATTTCAACAGAAGGAAAACTGTGATAATTTTGTAATCATAAAATAGTGATTACTTTATTACCGATTCTTTTACTTTAATTATTTATTATTTGCCACACAGTAGAAATTTTTTTTAAATCGGATTAAGATCACTTGATCAATGATTTAATATTCATTTTTGATTTATGATGTTGTAATTGTCAATTAATTTGTATCTTATTCTTTTATTCTTTTATTTCTATAATCGTCATAAATTGTGTTATTGGTAAAACTTAAACATGAAATTAAAAATTGATTTTACGATCTTATTGGTTTCTTTATTTAGAATAAAAACCGATCGTAAATTGTATTTCATCAATTAAATAGCGATCTTTACATATAATTACAATTTACAACAAACATAACTCAACATAAATTCAACGTAATGTTGTAGGTTCCGTATCTATGAAACATTAAAACGTAATTAACCTGAAGGCAAATTATTTCACAATATTTTTTAAAAATTATTTCTTCTTTTTATTACAAAATTAATTTTATTTCATTTGTTTATTTAAAACACGCGTTTTACTTCTTAGAATATTTTTCTACCAAAATTGATTGAATTGAGTCTATTAAAATTTCACCCCTGATGAAGTTATTAATACTATTTCCAATTAAATAAAACACAAAAATACGAGTAGTTCCTTAGTGTTTCAAAAGTAAACAACTTTGTGGAGGTCAGTTAAGAGTCGAACACTTTTGTCAACAGAAATTCTTTTTTTTTTGTAAGATTTGAATTTTAATGAACAAAAAAAAAGTAAAACACGAATAGTAACTCTACCAAAAAAGGTAAAATCAAATATGAAAAAAGGCAAAACTTGTCTATCCGATATTTAATAGAAATAGCAAAAAAAAAAGTAGTGACCAATATTTTTTCGTGTGTACATGAGCCACATGATTTAAACTGAAAAAAAATGAATAATCGATGATCAAATACAAAAATAACAATAAATACTCACACTTCCGATTTGTCCAAATACTGATGATGAAATTGTTAATAAAACGATTAGTCCAATGACACTTTTAACAAACATTTTGTTAATTATCATTGCACATAATCTAATGAAATTTAACTATTTTTTTGTTGTTAATAAATTCACCAAACACACAATAATTAAAATAAACACAACAAGCAGAAAATGTGATAATAATAAAACCAACCAAAAAAAAACACTATAAATATTTCTCTTGTCTTAATTAAATTATCTCTTCCTTCTTAGTATTTCCTTTTGTTTTTTTTCTTTCTAGTCTTTAAATTTTGATAAATTAAAGTTGTTTAAATTTTATTATTCACTCAAATACAAATACAACAACAGTAAAAAATAATAATAAAAAAAAAACAAACAAAAATAAAGAAATAACAACAACAATAAACAAAAAAGCGCGCGCACACCGAACTTTGTAGGTTTTTTCGTATTCTGATAAATTTTAATTGATAAACCAATACCAGAAAGATAATTAAAAGATAAGTAAAAATATTAATAAGAATTGATTAAAATTAATGAAAAAATTAATTTCAATTAATTAGATTCGTTCATTTTGTTCAATTTTTTTGTTTTTTTTTTTTTTTTATTTCGTTTCATCTTAAATTTATTCAATCATTTTGGTGATAGAGGGAGGGAGACAAAGAGAGTAAGAAAGGTGAAACAGAAAAAAATAAAACAAATATCTCTCTATCATGAAATAAATGACAACAAATTAATTGTGATTAATATATCGCAATTTTTTTTTTTCAAAATACGCTAGCGAATAAGATGACGAACACGGGATACTGATGTTGATGATGATATTGCATGAAATATGAATTAATATGAACTCACCTATGGACAAAAAAAAATGAAAAAACAAAACAGGAATTTCGTAAAATATAAATAAATGTAACCACAGAAAAAAAAATAATTAGAAAGAAATTAGTTGCTTTTTACGCGATTTTTAAAAATAACCAAAAAAAAAAAATAAATTATTCAATAATTTTTGGTCACGCATGAATTTTTGCGTGTATTGTTGTTGGTTGTTGTAATTACACAAACATGCAAAACAGATACAACAAAAACAAAAAAAAAAAAATTGAAAATGAATTGGTACAAATTTCAGAGAGGAAAAAAAAGTCAGGAAATGGAAATCAACTGGAATAAAATCCAATACCAGCAATTAATTTTAATATTCAATAATCTAAAATTTCATCTTTTATGCTAGATATTTTTTATGGTTATGTTATTGTTATTGGTTGTTATTGTTTAAAATTTCATGACACGTTAATTATCAGTTTCATCAAATTATTTAAGTGAAGCCATTTCATATGTTAATTTTAATTGACGTTTATCTACAATTAAAACTTAAAGAAGCGTCAGAATTGGAACGTTGCTTCTAATATTTTCTAATAAATAAGAAAAAATTTATTTAGATTTGTGGGTCGTATTGGGAGGATCAGAAATGGTCATAATTAATAGAAACAAGAAATAAAAAATGTAATTAAATTTAAATCTAATAAAAGTTTAAAATGCCGGTATAAGATCTGGTTTTTTTCTATTCACAAATTATTGTGTGTGTTCATTTTTTTTGTCATCGATCATCGTGATTATTTAAATTATGTATTCAATTTTTGTATTTCTCATTGAACTTTTATTTCTATCTTTAAATTTTTGTTTGTTCTCAAAAAAATTTATTGCAAAAAAGAAAAAATAGCATAAAAATTGATACTGTGAAAGATTCTATGAATTTTGATCCAACAGTCATTTATTTATTTAATGTTTCTTCTTCACTTATTTCTCTTCGTCTTTTTTTTCTTTATAAAATAAGAAATCCAGAAATTAGGCCAATAGATTCTAGTTATTTCCGATGATGACTTAATAAATTTTATAAAACAGTTTTGTAAAAATAAAAAAAAAATTATGGACTTTACGAGAAACAAAATAAAAATAATATTTGAATATTAAAAGTTCAATTGAAGTAAAAGCAAATGAATGGATTCTCAAAAGTAAATGTGTGACTCCTTATAGAATCTTAAATTTTAGTCACAATACGTTCAGAGTTCATATGAGAGAGTCTTGCGATATTATGCTGTTGTTGTTGCTTTTTTTTTGTTGATCGAAGTGAAAGATAAAAAACGTTTTCACAAAAATAGATGAAGACAAAAACAAAAACAAAAAAGACTCGCATGTTAAAGGCAAAAATTCAAATAGAGAAAAAAAATACAGAAATTATTTATTCTCACTTTTTGTTTCTTATTTTTTCATCAAAAAAAAATTATGCATAAAAAAATTTAAATAAATATTATTTTATTCACACAAATCACCACAAAAAAAAAATCACAGAAAAATATCAATGAAAACCGGTGAAAAAGTGTATAAATAAAAAATTTAAATTAATTAAAAAAAAGAAACACAAAAAAAACACAGAACATAAAAAAAACATACAAACAAAATACATGCGACTCGATTGAAGATTTAACTTGCACTGATCGTCTTCGACTATGCTGTATCGCAATCTTAATGAAGGTGATATAATAGAGTAAAAAAAAATAAAATAAAAGAAACACTAAGAACAACAACAGTGTAGAGAAGTTAAAAAAAAACTAAGCAAAGTTCTTTTCATTTATTGTTGATGTATATTTTTGTTACTGTTACTGTTGCTATTGTTATTTAGTGTTGTCTCTTTTGTGTCTCTTATTGTTAATACTTAATAATAATAATAAGAAAATAGTACAAGTATGTATACCAATACAAGATGAAATGCAAAAAAAAAAAAAATAATACACTCAAATAATTACATGAATAAAATTAACAAATATATTTATGTGTAGGTCGATTAGGTTGGAGTATATCTAGTTGTAGTTGTATTTTTAAGGTAAGATATGGTGAAGACAGTATTAAGATGAAAACAAAATGTAAAAGTAAAGTAAAAATTGTGTACGATTGTTTATAAATAATTTACATGAGAAAAAAAAACACAGCAAAACAAATCACATTCAATCGCAATAGTACGGTTGTGAAGGTATAAAATTCAAAATATGTAGGAGAGTCTTTTCTTAATTAATTTAAGAAATTAATACTTCAATTTAAACATTCTAACGAAATTAAGAGAGAGAGAGAGAGAGACAGAGATAGAAAGAGAGAGAGAGAGAGTGAGTTAGTTAAACTAGAGAAAATAAATAGGAGATCATAAATGAAGAATTTTAATGTATTAATTGAGTTGGTTGTTGATTTAAATTTTTTTACTGCAAAAATTTTATGAACTTTAAGAAAGAAAGAAAAAAATAGCTAAATAGATGACATTGTGGGTGGATTTCTTCATAATAAATTAATTGCTTTTCGGAGCATTAAAATTACAATATTTAATTATTATTTTTAGGTTAACCCATTTTCGCAGACAATATTCAGTTTTCAGTTTTTCATATTAAGTTAGATGTTGTAACTAAGAATACACTTTTTTAATGGAATTCAAAACAATAAATAAAAAATATTTGATACACGTTTGAAATTCATTCTCTCACTCTTTCTGTCCCCGTCCTCTGTCTTTGTTTCGTCTCGTCTTGATCCAAAGTCCAATTAATCAAAAAAGTTTTCCAATCCCTGTACAAATATGATTAAGAGCATATGATTCAACTTTAAATAATAAGTAATAACAATTAAATGAATTTTATTAGACATTAAACTTAATTATAGTTATGTGAGAATTTACAGCCCTTTTTTAATGTTAACATACAAGGTCTTGGTGTTTTAATTAATTATGACTTAATATTGCTGTAACCATAACATAAATAAAATTGTGGTTTTTCTTTTTTAGGTTAAATAAAGCTTAACATGCATTTTAATTTTAATTTATCGTTAAATTAAATGTTTTATTTAAAAAATAAAATTTTTGTTTTCTTGTTCGCTCATTTTTTTATTTAACTGAAATTAGGTAAAAAGTTTTTTTAGTTTTTTGCAGACTTAAGTTTGGCTTATGCCATATTACATGAAAGAGATTATTTTTAATAAAAACTAAAGTTGTTTACGTTTGTGTATAATCAAGAGTGGGTAAATAATGTGTATAAACGTAATCTACACGAATAATAATCACACTGATAAAAAAAACTGTTTACACAAACTTCAATATTTGTTTGTTGTGCTAAAAAAAAAAGATTTCCCATTAAAAATTAAAACAAATTATGGTATGGTTCTAATTACACGGATTTCTTATAAATATACGATACAAGAAATTAATTCAAAATAATTAATTATTTTATAGATTCTCCTCAATTAGTATAAATCGTGCGTGGTAGAATTTTTTGTATTTTAAGTTTTTTGTAGCAAAAAAAAATATAAATAAAGAAAATAAAAAAATCATTGAACTTGTTTTAGATTTATTACTTTATTTTTCTTCTTCTTTTTCTTCTCTCCTTTTCTTTGTCTCTTCTTCTTCCATATAAATGAACCGAATCTTTAATTAAACAAAATAAAATCACACACAAAAAAAAAATTGGACAAAACAACAAAAAAAAAAACAAAACTCGTCTAATTGGTTTTATGCATATCAACTTATTTTGTGTTTGTTTGTTTATTTTGTGTTTTTATTATTGTTTTTGTTGTCTGTGTCTTAAAAATATTTAATTTTAGAAAAAAATAAATCAAAAAAAAAAAAATTAAGACTAAAAAGCAGAAGACACGAAAAAAAGAGAAGTTAAAAAAAGTTAAAAAAAAGTTAGTTTAGAAAAAGGCGTTACATGTAGATTATTATTGTGTCCTTGAATGTGTCCTTGATTTTATTGAGAAAAATTGAAGTAAAAACAAAAAAAGTCACACTTCTACTTTTTAAATAATAAAAAAAAATTATAAGAAATAATTGAACGGTGAAGTCATATACGATTGGACAAATATTCTATTTATCTTATTTTTTTTTTCTTTTTTATTTATTTATGAATCTGTGGAGGAATCTGTATAGAGGAATATTTTTTTCAACATTATTATTTATAATTATTTTATAGAAATGTCAATTGATGTGATCACGATCACGAAATCATCCTTTTTTTTAAATTCTCTCTCTCTCTCTCTCTCTCTGTCTGCCTCTCTATAAGAATTTATTTGGGCGGCACAACTTTTCTTTTAATTCAAACGCGTATTGTTTCATTGTTTCAAGTTCATCCAAATATTTCAACGATTTCAAAGCAATTTTTTTTTCTGTTGCGATTCAATACAAACTCTTGCGATTGTTTATTTGTTTTGGTTTTTTTTTCATCATTTTTGATTTATTTTCTTAATAAAGTAATTGAAGTACAAAAGGTTTATTTCTTTCTTATACATTTTTTTATTTTTTTCATATATAGAATGTTAAAAATTGTATAAATAAAATAAAGAAAATTATTGTATACGATTGTTAAATCAATCTAATTGTAAGACAACTTCTTCTCTATATAATAAGTCCAATTAATCTATCAAAATAAATATAATACGTAATGATAGAAAAACAAGGTTAGAAATCTTCTTAAAAATATACAATAGATACAGCTTGTCCAAAAAATAGATTGACAATTGGTAATCAAATAATTATTGTTATTTGACAGCATTTTACATTATTTTTTATAAATCACGATTAAGAATAATAAATGCTTTAGAAATAAATGGAGATGAAAAAGAATAATAAAAATAAAAAAAACAATTTTACTAAGAAAATTATGAAATTCAATAAAAAATTAAATTGCTATATAATTTATTAATTATCTTTTAATTATGTTAAATTTATAAAGAATTAGAATTTTATCACCTTTTACGTCGTCATGTTCTTAGTTTTCTGTTGTGAATTGCATTTGAAAAAAATTTATATCATTAAAAATGCGTTAATCAGTCATCTTTAATTTTCTTCCTTGTTTAAATTTTATGTAAGAATTACAAATAATATTCTCTGTTCACCTTGTAAATGAACGTGTTAATAAATCAAAGGAAAAAAACTGAAACATTTATAAAGAATTTTTTGATACAAAAAAAAAAGAAAACAAATTTTATATAAAATATTATTTATTATTTATATAGAAATTGATTCTCATCATCAACATCATCATAAACATCAGCATCAACATAATCTTCATAATCATTGTATTTTCATCAAAAAGTAATAAAAAAATACAAACGCAACGCAACAAACTTAAAAAAATTATACACAAGATCATGTACCGGATACATAAATTAAAATAATTTATAAAATTTTTGACACATACACGCACACACACACACAATAATAACTTTTTTTTTTATAAGAGAGAATATAGATCAATGTAGGTAAGGTAAAATAAAAAAGGTTTATTTGTGTCTATGCAACAAATCAAATACATAATTTTTACAATGATGTAATTTACGTCATCATCAGATAATTTGACATCATAATTGTATTATGAATATATAATATTGAAAGAAAAAGGGAAAATTGAAATATAATTTACACATAAATGATAATAAAATCAACTTTAAAAAAAAAATTACGATATAAAATAAAACAAACACAAATACGGAAAAAGAAAATAAAAGTCAACGAAATTTTTTTAAAAAAATATCAAATGTCATTATCACATTTTTTAATTTTTACTAAAAAAGATTATAATATATTTTTTCTTTCTTTGATTGTGTGAAGCTACAGATGCTGATAATACTGATACCGATACTTATGCTGATCGTTGTTAGTCACTTCCTGTACAAGAAAAAAAAATTGAATAAACCAATTTTATTTGCGTGTCTTTTTTGTTGAACTTCTTATGCATTTTCTGTTGTATATGTTTGTGTGTGCCATAATCGTCTTCATCTTCATCTTGAAAACAACAACAAATTTTTTTTTTATTCTACTAATTTATATAAAATTATGCGATATGTGGTTTTTTGACATTATAACATCTTCAAAGTAAGTACAATACACGAGAATATTTCATAACATCCATAAGATAATCATATTTTCTTTATGTAATCCGTTATGATTTTTATGAGAACTTAACTGTAATTAACCTCCCTCTAGGACATCAAAAAAAAACACGTATTTCCGTTCAATTAATTTAAGGATTATTTATTTTAATTCATAGACCGATTTAAAAGAATTCATTAAAAATTCTTTTCGGTTCGTTGTTACTTCTCAAAATTGTTTTGTTTTTTTTTTTTTGCAATCTTATACCCCAACATATTTCAAAGTCTCAGATTGATGGAATGATGTAAGAACATCAAATAACAAAAATATTATTATCGTATAATCTTTATGGCCTGATTCTTTAAGTCCTCTCGGTGTTATTGTTTTTTTTTCTTTTTCTTTTAATTGCTCATAAGAAATATACCTAAATATTCTACATTAAAGAAAATTTATATTTGTGTTCACACACACACAAATATAAAAAAATACAAAAATACAAAAAAACTTGTACTTTAAATAAAATACAGACATCACAGAGCTCTGAAATCGGCATATTTTTATAATAAAGTTGAAGGCTAAAACTTTTAATTCGCGCATTAATCTTTATAATAAAAATAACAACAATAAACAACAAAAAATTGTATATATTATTAAAAATGTAACGTAAGACTTTTAAAAACGGTAACAGTTTTATATTTATAATTCACTGAAGTCGTGTGAAAACTTTTGATCTCGTAACTTTTAAACTTTATAATTATAATTTTTTTAACAAAAAAAAAATTAAAATTAAAAACGGATTGTTTCTATTTCTGTGCGGTCTTTTTCTATTTTTGTTTTGTTGCACAGTGGACACAACATGTAATACACACAAACATATGCATACACATCATAATAAATTGAATATTATTGAAAAACGTTTTTGCATTTAAATGACTCACTTTTTTTTCTCTTCATCAATTTCGTTGAGTCTTTTTACAAATCTTTCTTTTTTTTTTCTGAATCTTTGAAGAAAATGAAATTATATTTATTTTATTAGAAAAAAAAAATATTTATCGTTAAAACTTTCAAAAGATTCATGTTTTGTTTATTAAAATTCGTGCAAACAATTTAATTTTTTTTTTTGATTTTTATTTCGGGGCTGGTCACTTTTGATCAATCTTCTCCTCTTAATTAATCATTATATTGCAATCCAAATCTTTCACAATGATACGCTTTTTTTTTTGTTCTTTCATTATCTTTGGTAAAATTGAAAAAAAATTTCACTTAAAATTAAGAGAAGAAAAAAAAACAACTTTTTAAAAGTAAAGACAATTTTTCTCAGTGTCATTGAATTTTTATTTTTATTTTTATTTTTTGTTGGTCTTTTGTTTGACTCTTTTTTTTTATTTTGACAGACCGTGAATTTGTTTCTTTTGCGGAAACAAGAAAAACTTTTCTTTTCTTATATTTTGTGTTTATTAAAAGATTTAAATCAAAAAATAAATTGGTGTATAATCATCCGTTAAAATTATATAAGAATGTCGGGAACAATTAATTGTCCAGAAAATTATATTCCTGTCAGATATCCTTATACAAATTCATTAAAAATTGAAATAGAAAAATGGACAATTCCATTACCAGAAATGCAAGAGAAATTTACAACACCAATACAAAAAAAGGCTGGTATTACACGTAATGGTTTATTAGAACAATTTTATTGGACAGAATTAAGTAATGAATATATAAGACAACAAAACAAATTATTAGAACCAATGAATGAAAAATTTAATACAGAATATATGGAAAAATATGGACATCGATGGAAGTGTATGCCTATAAATGCTAATCAAATATTAATAGATAAATATCCATTAAATGATACAGAGGCAATAACATTTTGGTGTGCAGATGGTAAGAAACCAACACGATTTAAGATGTCACGACCATTAACAAAACCAAATACAGAAAATTACGACATACAATTTTGCTAAAAAAAGAACTTGCGACACGTGTTTTCTTTTCATATCTTTTTTTTTTTTTATTTCAATTTCTTATAAATTTTTTTTGTTATTTGTTTTTTATTTTGTTTTGCGTTTTTTTTTGCGTATGGAATAATTTTTGATTTCGTTAATATATATTTTTTTTGTTATTTTAATTGATGTTAAAATGCAAATTTCATAACAACTCAGTAAATCATTCATATAATATAAATACGATCTTAGTGGAAAGAAATGACTAATAAATTCGGCTAAATAGATACAATTTTGTAGTTTGTTTTTATTCTATTTTTTATTCGATTTCATCGTCTCTTTGAAACAAGAGAACAACAAAGAATGTAAGTAAAGAAATATTTAAAGAGAGTTCAAAAATCATGAGGGCCTTTCTTTTATGTTTGATTGATTATCATTATTCATTTATGATTTAAATGATATAAATATTAAATACCAATTCAGATAACATTATAATTGAGAGTATTTTGTCTATTTCACTTTTATTTAACAATTTTGTGTTGTTATTTTTTTTTATTTTATAAAATATAAACTCTTGACTTGACTTGACTTGAGATGAGATGAGAGATGTGAAATCTAGTTAAAGATCTCAATGGCGTAACATGATATACGGAAAGCGAATGGTCATCGTTATAAAGAGATACACGATATATACAAGGCGGCTGTCACTTTTTTTTTTGATTCTGTATTTTATTCTTTCTTTTTTTTTTTTTTGGTATCAATTTTTATTTTTAAGTGCGCACAAATAGTTGGTATCTTTGAAGCAGTAGCATCCGATGATTAAGGTCATTTGTATGAATTTTTCTAAACCAATAATTACCTACAAAAGAAAGTGCATCTAATCTTTTAATGTTGACTTTGACCTAAATTATCGAATGACTGATAACAAAAAAATAATGACAACAGCAACCACAGAAAATACTTAAAATAAAAGAAAATTGTACCATTAATTATTTATCTTGAATTGTGTACAGAATTCAATATAATTATTTCTACTTTTCTTCTTCTTCTTTTATATAATCAAATTTCTTTTAAAACTTTCTATAAAATGAAAATAAATATAATTATTGTTATATTGTTTCTATTCTAATAATTCTCTGGAGGCTCACTCCTGAATTTTATTAAACGTGAGAAAAATTGGTGTATTGTATCAAGATAAAAATCATGATTTTCTATAAAAAAACAATAAAAATATAAAATGTGCTTACTGTTGTTTCTTTAATCTTTTACTGATTATAAAAGTCTGGTAATTCTGAATTGAATATGATATAATTAGTTACATTTATAATGTAAAATAAGTGACATAACTTTCATGAAGAATTAAAAAAACTTTTTTCTTATTTGCATACAAGTTGTCTTGACTTTTGCTTTTATTTTCCCTCCATTTCTTTTCTTATGTTCTTTTCTTTTCTTTATTAATTGGTTACCTCAGCCATACTATTTTAACACTTCCATTTTTTTTGTTCTCTCTCACTTTTCATTTCTTAAAATTAGCTTTTTTTCCATCGTTTGAAATAAAAGCAACAAAAAAAAGTGCCGTTGTCATGTTTTGATTGAATTATCTTGTCATTATCTGTGAAAAATGTTAAGAGACGTAGGAGGTAAATATATACGGACTCTATAATTGTATCTCATTATACTATATGGAGACGGTCATTTTTATATTTATTTTGTTGTTGTTTTTGTTTGTGATTTTTTTTTACACACGGTGAGAGAATATTTTTCATTATTTTATGTTATTATTTTATTTTCTCAAAATAAATGTGAATTGAGGCTAATGACATTATGAGTTGATTTTAAAGAACATAGGTAAACTTTACTCAGGAAATGAAATTTAAAAAAGTGAAGAAAAAATTAAATAATGTTTTATCCTTAAATAATATTTATGCATGCCTAAAGATCTCAACACATATTTCTCTATACATTTATTAACATTATACAGAAAATATTAATCACCTACGGCTTTTTTCTAGTCAACTCATTAATTTTTGAGAAATTTACAATTTTTTATAACAATTAGGAACACATTATTAAAGAATATTCTATTATAATCTAAAGAAAAAGATGAATGTTGATTCACGAGAGACAAAAAAAAACGCACATTGTCGTAGGTTTTTGATCAATTTATTGTGTTTGCGGTTATATAGTGTTTGCGCGTGTGTATCTTCTTCTTTTTTCTTTAATTTTGTAATCCGCGAACTCAGCCTCCACAAACATGTATATTCGCATGTATCATGATTTCATTTTATTTCATATTATGCAAATCTTAACCATTTATAGAAGAATAATTCTTTGCTTTCTTGTTTCGTATATTTTTATTTAAATAAAAAAAATGAAAAAATTAAGAATTTAAAATTCTATTAAAATTTCGTTGGTCAGAGACAACAGAAAAAGATTATGTGCGCTTAAATATATTTGTTTAATTTAAATTTGAATTTTCTCAGATGAAAAACGAAAAGCAAAACTCAATTAAAATAGCATAATAAAAATCAACGACAAAAAAGCACTCAAGGGGTTACCCACGAACATTAGTGAAAGACAAAAGAAAAATGTTATGCTTGCTTTCGTATTCTTTTATTATTAAGTTTAAATTATTGATAAGTTTACACGCAAACTTCCTCTATATTTTCTTAAAGATATCTTAAAAGAAACAAAGTATTCTTTTTTTTTTTTTTTTAATAAAATAAAAATTTAAGTCTCCTGGGCACGATTATCTAAAACATTTTCTCGTTTACCCCTTCTAAGAAATATTTTATAATATTCTAAAAGATATTCGGTCTTTTTTTGTTCCTTGTATGTTTACATTAAAAATTTACTCATGTCGCATTTAAAAACTAATGTTATGTATTTACACCAATCTGTTCTATACGTTCTACCCTCATACACTATAGAAACATGCTTTCAGAACGTCAAAATACCCGCAGTATAATCAATTTTTTCTCTTTCGTATTTCGAAAAGTTTTGATTATAAAAAAAAGACACATTTAGTTAACTCAACTATTGAGTTTTAATTTGGTTTCATTTCGTGTTCAGACTAGATAAATTAGTGAATTTATATAATGGTGAGAAAGCACGATATTTTATAATATTTTTTATTTTGTACAAACATAAAATAGATTAAACGTGAATTACGGATAAGGTCTTTGTTTTTTTGTCACAAAAATTATGTAAAAATCGGATTATTCAAATAAAATTAATTTTATTAATAATTAAATTGAATTTCGTGAAAAAACTTTTACTCATCTTTTATTTCTGATAGAACTTGACTTTAATGTCTCATAAATTAAAATTCCTTCAATCGATAAACTTAATATTTGATTATTTGCTTTTCAATTCACTGTGTTTCTCTGTGAATTGACATTTGGAGTTTGTGAGTGAAATTCTTTAATTATACCTAACATAAATTAGTTTCCTTCTAAATGTTATGAACAATTGTTTATTAAAATTAATTGTGACACGTGAAGATAATTAAACCATAAGCTATTTGTAGTGTGATTAAGTTAAATAAATGTTTAGCGTTCAAATCAACTGTAAAATTGTATCAATTCTTTGAGTGAGTTTATTTAAAATTTCTTAAGAATTAATTTATCTTAAAGAAGATTATGTATTGAAATTATATACCTGAAATTATATTTCTGTGTAAAATATCTTGTCCTAAATCTTCTTAATGGTAAAGTACAAAATAATGGTTAACAACCAATTTTTCACTACGGTTTCAAATGTGTTAACAAAAGCTTGTCGATTATTATAATTAATGATAAAAACTCTTTATTATTTTTCTTGTAATTAGAAAAAAAACAATTGTTTATTTTAAATCAATAATCTGAAGCATACGAAACAAATTGTGCGATGTCGGTAATAATCAATCAAATCAAACCATTAACTTATGAAAAAAATATACATAACAAACAAAAGTCAAGGTTTATGTCGAATCTTCAAAAAAAAACACGTGTTTATTTTTAATTCTGGTTTTTTTTTTCACCTTTTTTAAACTTTTTATTTGTAAACAAACCTAATTCGCTTGTTTCTTTTTCTTTCCTTCTTCTTCTTCTTTAATTTAAATTATATATAATTTATAAATCTTTCATCAATTACAAGACCACGATTCAAAACCACATAAAATCACAATTTTTTATAACCTAAAAGCACGTACTTTTAATTTATTATTTTTAAAATAATACTTTTTATTTCAATTTAATTTTAAAATTTGATTAACTTGTAAGTTAAATTATTCCGGAACTTCATTATACAATTTTCTATAAAATCGTAATTTGTCTGTTCTAATTAATGGAATACAACGTCAGTCTTATTAACTCTAATAATAAAAATTACAATTGAATTTCTTTAAAGATTTATCTTATATAAAAAAGAACAATGTTAACGTATAACTACAGTGCAGAGAATAAATGTGATCTATTAATTTAGATTAATTATTATTGCAAGAAAATAGACAAATTATTTAAAGCAAAAAGAACATTATAAAATAATAAATCGATCTTGACCCATTTTTACCTTATTAATTTACTTTTCTTGTTAGAAAAATATAAAATCCAATAGAATATTGAAAATGTTCTATACTGTGTGAATACTGTGATTTGTATGACTCAGTGATTTATATTTTTTTCTTACAAAAATAAAAATGAACAACGAAAATTAGATTTATATTTATTGTATTATTTTTTAGAAGACAAAAAAAAAGAAACTCAAAGAATATAAATATATACAATCAGATGTGAGGGCATCAGTCTCACTTGTAAATAGTTTGATTGAAGGCGATATTTAATTCTAACAATTTATTAGATGTTGTAAAACTAACAAATCACACATATGATTTTTTCTTAACTTAAAAAAATGTTAAATGTTTAAATAGAAAAAAGCCTTGACTTTCGTCTCTCATCTTAAACAATAATCTCATTATGCTTTATTTTATAATTGTTTTTCCTTTCCTCATCGTTCTTTTTCTTTTATTTTAAAATAAAATTAAAACTTTATATTTGAGTTAAGTTTATTATTAACAATAATTTTTTTGTTAAAACCTTGCATTCCATTCCAGTTTTTGAAAGACATTTTTCTATTCTTCTTAGCTATCCTTTGTGAACTTGATCATCAAAAGAATGAATCTTTAAAAATAAAATATCTAAAGTAATTTGTCAAAAAAGAATTTAAAAATTTTAAAATATTTGTTAGATATTTTTAATTTCAACCGGGACTTGAACTGTCGACAAATTGCACGACAAACTTAAACAATATAAGTTCATTTTAAATTAATTTGTCTTCACTCAAAACATAAAAATTAAATTTTTTGTAAAGTGAAAGGTTCCGGGTATCAAGTCCCGGTTCTAACAGGAATATTTTTTTTAAATAAATTGTTTTTCCTTTGAATTCATCCATCAACATTATTCATTTTCAATGTTTTCAATTTGAATTTTATAATCGAATTAATTTTGTTTAAATTTTCTTTCAAAATGATAAAGAAAAGTAAATTATAGATTAGAAAAAAAAATTGTGTCCAAAGGCAAAATAAGGCAAAATATTAACTTTACGTATAGAAGAGAATAATAATCCAATTATAATAAGAAATAATAAATCTTGTCATCATAGGTTTAACCTTCTTACATTAAGACTAGGTCAATAATAGGTAAACATGAATAATGGACAAATTATCAGATATAAATCAAAATTTGCTACTAACTTATAGAAGTCATAAAGCATAATAATAATTTACTAATAATTATTATAAAAATGATCTTTGATCTTCGTCTAATTCGTTAACATTCTTTTTATTTTTGAATAAATCAATATTTTGATTGAACAATAATTAAATTGAGTTATAATAATAATTATAAAAATAATCGATTGAAAATATTTGTTGTTGAATTTTTACTTTAACAAAACAATAGTTTTTATTTCGTTATGAAAGTTAACGTGTCCTGGATCAACGTACAAGAACCAATGTTAAATATAACACTCATTTTTAAAATTAAATTTCTATACGGATTTGTATTAAAGATTGAACGTAAAAGAAGTTCAATCACTTCCGAATGGCTTCAATATTTGTAATAAAGATGTGCCCTGTTAATAACTATGCATGATCTACCTATAGCTACTACATCCTTTAAATATGAATCAGACAAGTCAACCAACCTGGCCAGAGTTAGATTTGGTTTAAATTTATATAAACTAAAGTAAAAAAAAATTATTTTTCAATTTTAAGAAACAACAACAAAAAAAAATGGAGAAAGATTTTTTTTTGTTTTCCTGAAATGTTTAACAGTGCCACAAGCCATCAGACAATTGATATTTAGAAAATAATATTAATTATTTTTGATCTTTAATTATTTTATTTATATGGGTATTTATTTATTACGATGGAATCCACTGGAATGTTGATTTATGTATTGATGGAATTATTACGTTTGCTTATTTTTTTTCGTTTCCCTTTCTTCTTCTTCTTTTTTTTTGTTTGTTTATTTTTCTTATAGAAAAGATCAAAGTTCATAAATTCGGATGCTACAAAACTTCTTCTTATTATTATTATTATATCTGTTTGAATTTCACTTTTATTTTTTTTTGTTTTGTTTTTTTTCTTTTGTTTTTTTTTTTTAGTTTGTGTTTTTGTTCTTTTAACAATTATTTTGTCATTTTATTTCCTGGGTTTGTTTTGGTTCCACATCGTAATGTTTCATTATATTGGAAAAAAAAAATTGGCAACAAAAAAAAACCAAAACAAAAACAAAAATAAACAAATAAAACTAAAGAGCAAAAGTGTCCATTCACACGACACCTTTTTTTTTTTGTTGTTGGTATTTTCGTTGCTATTTTTATTTTTTTTTTCTGTTTTCTATTTTAATTTTGCCTCTTTTTGGTTGATTTAGATCACGCCAATTTGATTTATTTAGGAAACTTTAGAAAAATCTTAGTCATATAATTAAAGTGACCATTCTTTAACTTTAGCCAAATTGAAACACTTAATTAACCATTAAAATCCTAATAATAATTTGGGATGATTTTACACATTCTGATCCACAAAAATCATGCGTGACCCAAAGCAATAAATCAATTATAATCCTATCAAGTAAAAATATTATTAAATTAATTTCTAAATGGATTTTCCACAAAAAAAAACAATTACATTAAATATTTTAGTGTTAAAAGACAAGAGCAAGAGAAAAAAAAGCAAGCAAACAAATAATTAATTTTGTAGCAATACCATTAAGCAGATCTATGAACTGTATGGATATATGTGACCATTTATCTACAAAATCAATGCTTAAATGTTATTTTGAAGATGATAAATTTTCAGAAATTAATATTTTAACACCAAATTTCATGTTTATTAACAAAACCAACCAAAATTTTACACACACACACAAAATGCCAACACATGTACATAGTCTAAAATTTATATTCACTTTAGTTTTACAATAATTCGGCACAAAAAGTCAAAAGTTCAACAAACAGAAGTCAAAAAGTTTAAATTTATCAAAGTCATGTTTCATTTCTTATTTCTTTCGTCTTATTTTTATGTACCTAGTTGTTTTCTTTTGTTTCTACATAGTTTGCTTATTTTTAAAATATTTAAATATCTTTATAACTTTTTCTGTCGATCTACTTTCAACATTCTAATTATTTATGTTGACAAAATATGCAACAAAAAATTGGTTAAACTTGATTTCGATGTTCAGTGAATATATAGGGAATAGCCTATAGATCCTTTTGGCTTTAACGAGTTTTCAGCTGGAGGTGTCTGGAAAGTTTTCTATTACATTATTCGTTTTTCCGCGCTAGCAACATTTTCATTATTGTTGTGTTGGTGTCTCTTTTGTTTTTAATTTGCAAAACTATAAATTAATTAAATCGTCAAGAAATTGATTATGTGATCTTTTTTTTTCTTTGATTTTTAAGTAAACATACAAATAAAATAAATCAATAGTCACACGCGTGTTTAATTCGAGGTTTAATTTTATTAGTTATAAAATGATGAATTCCAGTTTATTACAATTTTTTTTGTTCGTTCATCATTTCTGTGGTTAAAAAAAATAACAATAAATAAATGTTAAATATATTAAGAGCTCATTAAATGACAAAAGTCGAAACTTCAAGATTTTTAAAGAGAAAACTATTCTTTAATTTAATTTATTTGATAAAATTATTTGTATTTATTTTTTTTTTGACATAATTCTCAAATAAAGTTTCTTGTCAAACCGGTTCATCATAAAATCCAATATTTTGAATGGCAGGATATCAGCCAAACCTCAAAAATTGGCAATAAAGAAAGAAGCAAGATATGTACAAAAAAATATTCATTCAAGAAACAAACAAATCAAAAAAATGGTTAAATCGAAATCGAAAAAAAATGTAAGAAGACAATATTATTATTTTTAATGTGAAAGCAAAATAGCGTTTCATTATCAGTTATGCAAAGGAATCATCAGTTAAAATGAAGATTCATTGTTGAAGATGAAGAGAAAAAAAATATATCTTAAGAAATCGTGATGTGAACTCTCACCTAGGTCACGATAAAATTTTACTTACGACTTTTTTTTTTGCTGCTCACAACAAGAAAATCCCAAAAAATGACACAACTTAATTCAACTACTTTTGTTTTTTGTTGTTGTTGGTGTTGTTCATTTATAATGCAGGAATTAAATTCCGATGTCTCGTGATCATAATCATATATAATTAATTAATATGTACATAAAAATTCGCACTCATGATATTATGCCCATATAATATTACACAAACACACACACACAACATATTCAGTTGATGTTGAGTCAAATTTTATATAAAAACAATATTTCATCGCGATCTTTAAAAATAATAATTTCATAATATTTTCAAGTAATCAAAATAAAACAGTAAACAGCAACCAAAAAAAAACACAACACAAGAAAGAGAAATAAACTCACGACCACTGCAGACTAAAGATTTTATGGGACCCAACAAAAATTAAGAAAAAAAAAATATCGGTTTTTTTATTCAATCACCCACAACAGAGGTTATTGATTTTGTGTGTAAACTTAATTATACTAAATCTATTATTATAGGAAAATCAATCACGAAAAGACCTTTTTTATTTAATAGATATTAATTATAAAATTGGTTAGATATTTTGTTTGTCTTGAATCCTTAATTGATTATTTTCTTATTAAATCACTAGAATTTGACTTTTCAATTTCAATTCAATTTAAAATTTAACTCAAAAACTTATACAAAAGAAATCATTTATTGATTGTAGTTATTAGTGATGATTAGACTAAGAAATAAAGAACTATCAAAGTGATGAGATAATCGATAAAGTTTCATATTATTGTTTCTTTAACGTTAAAGTTTTTCCGGTTTGAAAAAAAATTGTATAAATTTTATTTCAATAAAAAAAAGATGAATCGTAATCATCATGAAATGATGATGATGATGTTAATGATTATAGTTCAATGACAAAGTGTGGGAAAAATGAAGAATTTTACAAAGAAAAACTAAAAATATTTACGAAATTTTGATGAATTAAAATTAATTTTATAATAAAATAGAATATTTTTTTTAAAATGAAAAATATTTCGGTATTGTGAAATTAGTTCTTAAATCCCGAAGTCCATTATATTAATGGTTAAATATATGTGTTACATAAAAATAAGTGTTGTTTATGTCACAATTCTTAAATTATCTTCAAGAAAAATTTTGTAGTTAAATTATAATTTTTTTTTGATACGAAAGACTTGAAAGACGACGAACCCATTTATTCATTTCATTTTATTTCTATACAGTTTATGTTCATCTATTCTATAAACATGTAAATATTTTGAGTTTTAAGACCTTCAATAAACCACACTTATTTATTTATTATTTGTTTTCTTCAAAAAAAATAACATACATTAGTCTTTTTGTCTTCAAAACCATCGTATTCAATAATGTATATATATTTATTTTTTTCTCTCTTTTGGCGCTTATAAAATTACAGTTAACATTGAATTTTTTTTATGTATTCGCATAATGTATAAGTACATTTTTATATGTGTCTCGTCTACATCATAATATATTTCAACTTTCAACGTAAAACAATTTAAAACTAGATGGATCATTAGGTAAGATTATTTACCTTGAATAAATAATACTTATATTTGGGTATGAGTATGTCGATTATATATCTATTTTGTAGTATTTTTGTCGGTTTCATTTTAGAGGTTTCTTTTTTTTTTCATTTAGGCACATTTTTGTTTTTGTTTTCGTTTAATACTTTTTTTGAACTATAATTTTTCAATTGCGATCAGACAACACTTGACATCATACACTCAAGGTAATCTTCGTTACAATATCAGATCATTATTATTTTCATATTAGACATTCTTTATAGAGAATTTTAATATTATTATTTTGTTTTTTTTTTTTTTTGTTTTAAAGGTTTTCATGAATAATCAAGTAACCGAATCGAAAATTTTATTCTGAAATTACATTTTATTTTTTAAGCAAATGGGATTTTTTGAAAATATTTTTGTTGTTGTTGCTTCATTTTTTTTTTTGTGGTAAATGAATTTTGATTTTTATATTCTTTAACCTATACATAGTCTAGATTTATTAAATTATTATTAGGCACAAACATCTTGAATATGAAAATGTAAACAACAAAAAAAAGGTTTTCTGCATAAAAATCATCATTGCAATTTTGTTAATTTTCAATAAAAAAAAAATGTGTTTTACGTTTGATCCAATAATAACTTTAATGTACTTTTGACCTTTACTCTCATATAAAGTATTTATATTTATTTTTATGTATAAATAAATTCATCGTTTGTACAATCAATGACCACATAATAATAATTATATTTATAAGAAAGTTTTAAATAAGAAGAAGAAAAAGAAGAACACAAAACAACGAATTGTTGCCATTTAAATGATGATGGTCTTAAATTGTACGTATAGAATAAAATCTTGCGACATTTTAATCTCTTCTCGTCTCATAAATGTTGCAATTACTCAAAAGATAAAATGGAAAAAAAAGAAATAATGATAAAATATGGACACAAAACAAAAACAAAAACAAAAAAAAAACAACAATTTACAGAAATAAAATTTAAACAGCGAAAGAACAACGAAAAATTGTAATTAAACAATAATAATTATCTCATTAAAATGAATTTCATAATTATTCAGTTGTATGTTATTTTTTTTCTCCTCTCTCTCTCTTCCTCTTTTCTTATTATTGTGTTTTTGTTTTTGTGTTTTGTTTTTGTGTTTTTTTGTGTGTGTCTTTGTTTCGTTTAATGTTAGACCATCCATTAAATTATTTATGATATATTATCATAATCTCAATTAGAATTTATATATGATGATGAGTTATGAAAATTCTTCTTTCAATTTTTGTTTCTTTTCTTAATGTTTTCTTAATTTTCTTTTTTAATTTTTTTTGCTTAACTTTTTTTTTTCTTTATTTTCTTTAATATTTTTGGAACGAGCAAATTAACGAGATAATATGAATTGCTCTAATTATTTTATTATGCATGCAAACAAAATAATAATTGGTAGAAATAGTTAGAGATGACGAGATGTAATAATATGACATTGACGATGGTACCCTATACTCTATACTCTCGTCTTATTGTTATTAATTTATTTCTTTGTATCATTTTTTTTTTTGTATTTATTTGGAAATAATTTATAAAACAATCAAAAAATTATTCTTTTTTTTTCTATGTTGTTGCCGTTGTTGTTATTCAAAGTTTGTAACAGTTGAATATATAAATTTATTACAAAAAAAAAATGTAAATTCTTATAGAAAGAAAAAAAAACTCTTAAATGTCAAAAATTATTTTTGGTTGCGAATTATTTATTAACAAAAAAACAACAAAAAAATAAACTCAACTAATGATAGTAAATTTTTGATAAAAATTCATTATCAATTGTATTTAATTAAATTAATTCTTCCATCTAAAAATTTAATCACGTATCACTTAATATACGCTCTAAGTTTAGAATAAAATTTTGTGCTACACTAAAAACTATTTAAATTATCTTAAGTTGACGAAATAAATGGGTTGTTCATCAATCACTCACTACACAGTAAAAGAAATACTTTGTTCATTGAAAAAAAAAAATTATAACCGTACGTAGGTGCTTCAGTTTATAGTTTGTTATTCATGTTCATTAACGTGTCAGTGACTTATGACAGCAGATTCTTACATTGTATTGAAATCAACACCATTTCATGTGATTTAATGTTTCAAAATTAGGGCAACAAAAACAGATTTTTAAGATAGAATAATATATTCTATAGAATCATATTTTGATGTAAACATTTCAAATTTTAGGTGGGAAGTGCATTGCATAGCTTTTTTTTTCATAAAAAGGACAATTTTATAAAATTTTGAATGAATCGAATTGTTTGTCTTTGTCCTAAACGTGTGATTTTTATAACAACTTTAGTCGTTTTCGGAGGTGTAGAAGACTCAATAAGGAGCGTAATAATAAGTTGAAATTTTCTCAAAATTCTTTAGACTTTGTTAGATGTCGTAGTGATTAATCGAATTACTGAATAGACAAAATTCACTTCTAATATTCTATCAATATTCAAATTCTTTACCTTCACTGAATGAATACAAAGAGGAACTCATGTTAAATTCTTTAAAAACAAAAGTTACATGTTATGGTCATTTTAACGTATTTTTATAGATCCAATGATTATACAGATTTTAATATTTTATTATCCACTTTGTTATATTTTTTTTTCTTGAATATTTCCTGTTTCATATTTTCATTCTTTTATATTCAAAACACAAACATTTTCATTTATATCGAAATTTACATCATTTTGATGTGATTTTTGTTTTATAATAAAATGTAAATAAATCAAAGAATAAATATATAAAGAAAGAGAACCAGTGGCGGAAGTTAAGGAATCTCATTAACATTAAATTTATATCAAAGTTAAAATTAAAACAAGAATAAAAATTTACAATATATGCCTTTCTCTACTTAAATAAATAATGGTAGAAGATAAAAATTCCAAAACTAAACAAAATTAAAGTTATAACATTCAATTATTACCTTCTTTCATTATAATCTCTTCTTTATTTTTATGAATTCATTTAAATTAAAGAAAATATTTAACCGTGAACTGACAAAATAATATTGATACAAAATATCACCGACAAATAAAGTTTAAAAAAAAACAACAAGAAAGTTATATTAAGAATAATTCCTATGAACTTGTCGCTCGAGGTCCCGACAAAATTTCAAACCAAATTCTTATAACATTGATTTTAATCAATAAATATTTTACACCTTAAAATCATTTATCTCTTTTAACGAGATAATTAAACTTGTCTCTGTTTCAAATTTGTTTCAATAATCAATTGAAATCATAAAATAATGATTATTACGATAAGGTCACTCTGGTATTCATACGAACAAATACGCATAACGTTCATTTATTATAATTTTCCTTTAGTCTAGTTTCTTTTATTCATTGTTCACCATATTTAAATAATTATTTATCTTAGTATCAGTAGATACACGCAGTAATTACTGCGAGGACAAACCAGAATTTTATTGATTGATGGTAAAAATTTTAGCATACATTTTTATATGATTTTGATTTGTAGCGACGGTTTAAATGAATATAATATTTAAATGATAATATCAAATTCCTTGACTTTTGAATATGATTATGTCAGTTTTCATATTTATTTAATTTTTTTTTATTCACTAAATGCAAATTTTTTCTCCCTTCCCTCTGTTTTTGTTAATATTTTCACTTATTTTTATTTTTGATTTAATACAACTAAAAAATCGTTCAAGATCTTAACCATCATTACAGTAACGAAACTAAGAAACTAACGATATGTAACTGATTCTTAATTCTTTTCTTTCTCATATAAATAATAATCTTATTCACTTTTGTTAAAAAAAATGATTACGATGATATAAAATTCTGTTCAATATTTAAACTTTAAAGGTCTTCGTTATATACGGTCTTGCCGTTATCGAAATTTAAATCAGTACCTTTGATTTTTTTTATTAAAAACCAGAAAATTAATTTCGAATTTTGAAAACCTGTTATGATTTATTGTTTCAATTCTGCTTGTAGAAAATTTACTAAAATAATTATTAGTTAAAGGTAAAACCATCTGCACTTATGTATTTATTCGGATGATAATTTTCCTATTCCAAATATCCATTCAACCATAAATATTCGAAAGCATTATCTTTACTTTAAGAGCTTTTGGTCAGATGACTCCGTATTCCAGTTGAAATAATTGTAATTGAATTTTTAAAGAGAAACTATAAATTAATTAATAATAATCTAGTAAACAAATATTAATTAAGAGAATCCTTATTTACTGCTGTTAGACTTGATGTACGTTAGATGTGAAATGAACTATGAAAGTATTGATTCACACAATTCGCAATAAGCTTTGTTTTTATCATGAACTTTTTCTAATCATATATAGTTTTCGATAACAAATGTTTGAATATCGCTATCCAAAATATACCATAAACTATTCAACATTTTTTCAAGCGTAGTTATGCTTTTCATTAAAAACTACATCAATGTCTTTAACTAGATAATTTCTCCTAAGGAAGATACAATTTTGTAAATTCTGTAAAATACATTTCAGAGAATATTTCATTTCTCAAAAAATTTAACAACAAATCAACTAATTCAAAAACAAAATAACAAAAAAAAATACCAAGTAAGTTACCATTTAAGAAAAATAAACAACAATAAATTCAATTCAAATTATCTGTATGTGATAACATAAAAACAGTGGGTCACGATCACGATTTTTCATATTATATAAATATGAATAATATTTGTTTAGAAACATGTAAGCATGTACATATTATAAGAAAAATTAAGCCTATCTTAGAAGGTACATTAAAATGTCTTAAAAATATTTTTCAGTATCTTTTGCTTAAGGCAATCTTTCACCAAAATATACAAACATTTCATTGTTTCTCTTAACATATTTTTTTTTATGTAATTAAAATTTTTAGAATTACTTATTGTTTAAAGATTTACAGCAGAATAAAATTGTCAAAATTTATTTAAATGAATAATTGAGAAAAATAAAGAGTTGCTTGCACAACCTACAGTTTTAATGTGTTACCAGGTCACATGGAAATGAATTTCATTTACGTTAGTTCGTATCATCTTACGCATCCCAATATGGGCAAAGTTTGTATTGTTTTCTTCTTTCTTGTATTCTGAATTAATTGACACTTATAATTGATCAGCATAAAGTTTAAAAGGTTCAGAAAATCAATTTTTTCCCGATTATAATAATTGCCTGAATTTCTTTTGTCATTTCATTGTATATTTTTGCTTTAACTTTCAATTGATAAGAAAATTACTGTGTGAATAAAGATTTCAATCAATTTTCTTACAATTAAAACCAAAATTGTTGGGACGATTTGAAGCCGAAAATAAAAAATGAAATAAATAATTATAAAAGAAGCAAATTGAACAATGAAATAAATCTGTTGCTTTCAAAAGACCAAAATATTTTTCAATCATGATTAAAAAAGGAGTCCTATGTAGTCCTGTCATCACAATAAAAATGACATTTATTTGGGTTTATTCATTTTTTATATAAATATAAACGCGTAAAATATTTTAACTTTTGAAAAAAACTGAAAAACTTATTATATAACTTCAGACTTCATTAAATGAAGAATAATAATAAATGTGACAACTTCAGGAAAAAAAAATAAATATGAAAAGAAAAGGAAAGAATTTAATTTTTTTCATAATTCAAATAAATCAAATCGAAAGATTTTTCATTTTCTTTATTCCGTGCACGGTTTTTATGATTTAAACACCTTTCCTGATACCCAACTTGGAAAAATTTCAACTACATAACGTCCACCCTTGATTTTTTCAATGGAATGGACATGCATACTGGCTCAGCTATTAACTTATTTTGACATCGCACACCAAAAATATACTATACGGCACAATTGCCATTAATAACTCTCTTCTGTGTTCTTTTGGTGGGGTAGCAAGAACCCACACTAACCTTGCTACCCCACTCCCTTTTTGATTCACAATATATTTTCTGTTTTATGAGGCTCCCCATCAGCCAGATTTGTTGTTTTTTTTGGTTCATTGGTTTCAACTTAATAATAATAGAATCTGGGAAGGTGTTATACAATATGTTACTTGTCGTATATATTTTTAATGTAGTTTTATGTTTATGTTTCCTGTGAAAGGAAATTTACTTGTTTCTTATTGTTGTTAAGATTTTTTTTTTCTTTTCTTTTCTTTTTTTATGCCATGTCCATGGAGAAAGGTTACATTATTCATTGATCATTTTAACGACAGATTCTCATCATATATATATTCTTTTATTTTTGTTCGCACCGTATAAAAAAAAATTATATATTTTATGACATTGACATATGATTTTTATGTTGTTTAACTAACAAAAGACTTTATTTTTATTTTATTTTTTAGAAACACGAATTTTGGGTTTTAAGTTTTTTCTTTAAAATTTTGGGTGTGAATAAGCAAAAAGGAAGTATGATATGACGTTGATGGTTTTAAAATGTTGTTTCTTTTTTTTCTCTTTCTCGGAGTTTTTTTTTTTCTAGTACGGATAAAGCAGACTTTATACTTTTTAGGTCATTCATCTGTGTATATTTTTATGAGAAGAAAAAACGTAAGAAATTTAAATGAAATAATATTAAAATTCTTAAAACTACAAAGATCAATATGCTGAATTGCTGAGTTTCGACATAATTTTAAGTGATTCTTGAAAAATTAAAGGGATAATAAAGAGATTCTAATGATGAAGGATGCAAAAATAATTAAAAATTGATAGCAATTGTTGAGGATAAAAGTGAATTAGATTTTTTTATATTACTTGGTTTTTGTCAATCATAGAAATCTATGTTTCTACATACACAAGCATTCCAATCATATAATATTGTTGGAACAATTTCATTTACTTTAAGAGAACAAACTTCAACTTTAAAAATAAATAATGAAAATATTTAAATTGTTATTTTGTATTTCATATTTTCATTATCCCTTAACTACAATACATTGTGTTAACTAAATAGAGTCTAATTACTAGACTTTAATTAAAAATTCCACAAAAATTTTATCGATTTAAAAATAAGTTTGAAAATTGAAGCGAAAATAATAATAATGACAACTCAATTAGTCGTTTTTGTCCTTTTCACTTTTTCAACTTTTCGAACATAAATTTTTGTTTGCTACGCGAAAATAAACTTTTCTTTTTTATTTTCTCTTTAAACACGTTTCGTATACATTTTCTTTTATTTCAATAAGGGAGAGACATTTTTGTTGGACTCACATAAAGATACTATTCTATATATTTTATGAGCCGCGTCCTTTCAACATTTTCATCCCATTTTTTGCCTCTTTTATATTTTCTTTTGCAAAGAACAACAGAGTATGGAGTTTTCTCATGTTTTTTTCTCTTCTTTATTTTTACTAATGTTATAATTAGTGAAGTAAAAGATTAAAAGAATTAGATATAAAAGTTTTATCAGAGAACCAAGAAGTTGACAATATTTAGAAGAAGATGAAAACAGAAAAAAAATGTTTTTTTCCCATTCACAATGAAGGTAGTTACGCTGTAATAATTTTCTACGAATTCTGCGATAAGATTTAAAATTTATAGTACAACTCGGTGATATTTTATTTCATTAATTCTCTTTAACCAATATTTACTTCAAAGAAATTATTTGGTAATTACATCTATAGAAATTATTTGGTAATAAAACATTATTTAATTGATTAAATACTAATTACTTTTCCTTTAAATATGTTCATGTATGATCAAATTAGATCTCACGAATAGCTAGTCAGTATTGAAAAGCTTAGGTTAAGAAAATTAGTTTGTATTTAATTACCGTCAGTCTGAACAAGCCTTTAGTTTGTGTACTTTGAATTTGTAATTAAATAAATAAATATTAAAGTGAAATTAAATTTGCTTAAATAAATTTCAACATAAAATTGAGACAAAGGATCAATGCCTTTTGGTTAAATAAGACGAATATTCTTTCCTTTATCGAAATAAGGAAAAGAAACATAAAATAACGAAAGCGACAAGATCAATTTATGGATTTAATTTACTTTGTGCCAAAACAAAAGAAAACATACATAAGAAGAAATGCAATAATAAATCAATTCCACAGGTGCTTTTCTGGTCCTGGTGTTACATTCTTGTATAGTTTAGTACACATTTTTTTTTTAGCTTGTTTGTTTCAATCCCTTGGGACCTCTCAATTATATCTAGACATAAATTATTAATTCAATCCAAAGTTAAGAGAGGTAATACATCCAAATATATAAGTCCTTTTCATAATCTTAAGTAAACCAAGGTTAGTATGACCTCCCAATTTATATTATACGCATATAAAATAACAAAAAGAGGATTACGGGCGGGATTTTATTAGAAAGTAAATTCTAACGAATTATTATATCCTCCAAGTTCCACATTTTTATATGACATCAATATATTGGACTCAACTTTAGCCAAGATGATGATGATGATGTTTTATATATTTTTCTCCCGCTTTTTTAACCATTTCCATTATCCAAAAGTCAGTTTCATTTTTAGCCCTTTCATCTTTCTTATTTTTTTGTTTGTTTTTGTCTTTACTTTATATATTTTTAGGTCATTTTCTGTATTTATTCGAATAAACATAAAAACAAAAATTGTGATGAAAGGCGAATATTTCTATTCAACTTTTCTTTTGTGAATATTTAAGAGAATAAATTGAGTTTTGGGAAAATATAGAAAAAATGAAAGGAGTAAAAGCACAAAAAGATAGCATAAAAAGTAGAACCAAAAGTATCCAATTCGCTTATAAAGATTAAAGGCATACATCTTAATTTATGTTTTATTTAAAACAAAGTAAAAGAATTTATTTTAAACGAGACAAAAATATTTTGAAGTTTTTAAAATGAAATACAACAAAGAAAAAGTTGTGTGTATGGAAAGAACATAAAATAAGAAGAAGAAGAAGAAGAAGAAGAAGAAGAGTTATCGTCATAAATCATCTACTAAAATCATCATAATCATGCACATGATTTGTGTTCATCACTGTCACATTGTCTTCTTTCATTTTTTTTAACCCCAAATTCACCTCTGGCGATTAATTTTATCGCTGTCACTTTTCTTTCTTTTTTCTTTACTATTTTGTCTTTAACTTTTTTTTTGCAGTGAATATACGAGATGCCCTTCATTTTATTCAGAAAACATTTAAAGAAAAACTCTAAATTCACATCTGCCAATCAAAAAAAGTTTAATGTTATGGATGGAAATTGAAAAATTTAAACAATAATTTATTATTAGAAAGAATCTGGAGATGAAAACATATTTACATAATAATTTTGTCACGTAACAAAAAAGGATTAAAGTTTTTTGATTAGAATATTTTCAATTTTTATATCTATATACATTGTGTGATTGTATTTTTGAATGTTCATTATTTCTTTGTTTGTTGAAACAAAATAGAAAATATTAGAAAAGTTTAAAAGGTCCAATAGTTATTTATTTATATGAAAAATTAATTGATATTTTCCCCCCACGATTTATTTAGGCTTCAAAGTTCTAATATAAATATATTTTAAACCATTTTGTAAATATTTAAACCACCTGATATAATTCAAAATTCAGTGATAATGATTATCCGTGAAATAATAAAAAAAAATGTAACCAAAAATTATGAAATATATTCGATCATATTGTGAAAATAATCAAATTCTAACAAATAATACTCAAAATTGTTTTGTTTTAAACTTTAATTGAATATTTAATATATTGATTAGACAAAAAATAAGAAGCCACATTAAAAGTTATTGTCTTCATTTAATTTTGGAATTTTTAAATGTTTCCAAGAAATTATGAAACCATTTTTCTTCTTCTTCTGCTTTTTATTTCTTTTTCTTTTGTTTTTTTAATTAAAATGATAAGACAATGGATACCACAGAATATTTCACTATATAAACATTAATTTTATTTATGAACTCATCCAGTATAATTTAATAGTTTCAGTTGCAAACTGATCAAATTTTATCCTTTGTGCACAATTCAATTTTATTCATTTCCTCAAAAAATTTATGAATTCTATTCGAATTTTAAAGTTTGATTTTATTTTGTGTGTTTTTAATTCAAATGAAGAAATAATTTTGAATTCTTAAATTCTTTATAAAAATAAATCGTATAAAAAGGACAAAATTAAAAGTAAGTATTGTTATTTGGCTATTTTCTCTTATAATTTTCCATTAGTTTTCAAAAAAAATCAATAAAATAAGTACGTGTGCTAATTAATCAGAAATTGAACAGTATTGGCATCAGCTAATTATTAGATCCCGTTGTTACTAATATCATTTGTTAATTCTAATGATTTTTTTTTCTTATTCATTTAATTGCAATTATTTGTTATTTTATTATTTTCATTAAATAGCGTGTAATGCTATAGAATCCAATTACGAAGTTATATTGTGTCACATAAAAAATAATGGATAGTGCAGTATTCAGTATTATTATAATTAAACATTTGAAGTCAGATCCGTTTACATTTCTGATGATATTAATCCATATTACAATAAAAATTATTAATATTTTGGGTCCAATACAATGATCGAATAGCAAATTATTTGTTTTTCCTTCCAAGAACTTTACTCGAAAATTAAAGTAAAAACAAAATAAATGCTGGCCAATAATAAATTAGGTTAGGTAAATTATTTATAGAATTTAATGTTGAGCCAAATGATCCGGTTATCCTTTTTCAATACACAATTCTAAACGATATAACTCTCAATAACACAATATTCATAATTTTCGGGAACCTTATGGAAAAATCACAAACTTCCTTACACGTCGTTGAACTTCAATATAATATCCAATGATATGAATTAATTTTATGTTAAGTTCCTGAGTAAAATTATTGAAAAGGGTTTATTGTAATTCACAGAAATTATACATTGGGATTAATCTACAGATAAAATTATTTTAAATTTATTGCTTATAGACTTACTCATAAAAATGTTTTATTCCACATTAGACTATTCTCCGAAATGTACTTCTATATCCTCAAAGAAATACCTCACAATTAACTCAATTCATTTATTTAATTTAGTTTTTCTATAAATATTTCACTTTACAAATAGAAATTCTTTATATTCTATACAATATTATTTGTTGTTGTTAAGCTTTAATGATTAATAAATGAAAACTTAAAAAAGGGTTTTTCTTTTCAATTTATATAACACATAGCAAAGGTATAAATATAGTGAATATATAAAATTTGTCGGTTTGTCCAATGTTTATATAGAAAATTTACATAATCGTTTCGATTATCTGCCTTGTAGACCAAAAGTATATCAATTTAAGCAATCCAAGCAAAAAAAGAAGAAAAAAACCATTAACATCAAATGCAAAAAGCTCCTTCTTTATAAAACCACAACCAATTTAGTATATGACTGTATAGTTAAACCTATAATATTCTATTCTATGTAATTTCCAGATCATCTTCACCCAGAGAAAATATTTATATCTTTATAAATGTGTACATCTATGTATTTTATATAATGGTTCTTGAAAGAGGAATATACTTGAATTGAAAGCGAATAAACTCAACATCTCAATTGTTCACAATTTTTTTCTTTATTCCATTTTGTCGATTTTTCAAATTTTTCTTCTTTATTTTTTTTTCTTTTTAACCCGCGTGGTTAAGGACCTGTAATGAAAATTTTCCCCAAATACAAATTTGCCGCATTCACAAAATATAATTTATTGAATAAAAAGGTTGACCAAAGAGAAAAAAAAATTAATATGGGATTTTATTCGTTAAAATTGAATTGAAACAAGAATTTATAAAACTGAACTTTGTGTAAAAAAAAACAAAAATCGTAACAATAATTTTGATTATGAAAATTGGTTGAGGAGGGACGAGTAAAATTTATACAATAAAATTATTGGTTTATTTATTTGAACGGACTTTTTTTCTGTACTGAATTTTACTATGAAACCACAAAAAAAAAGAAAATTTCAAATTTTTAAAAGACAAAAATTTCAAGAATTCAATTTTTTTTGTAAACCGTATTTTCTTTTAAGATTTCTCTATTTTTCGAAATTGAAAAGAACAAGTAAAATAAATTACATTCTTCTTCTTTTATCTCAATACCAATATTTTTCTCTATACATTTATTTTATAAAGTATTTCTCTAAGATTCTAAAGGTACAAAAGGTATAAAGAATTGTATTCCAAATTGAGAATTCACTACAAAATTTAGGATAGACAACAAGAAAAACAAAAATAAAAGAAAATTTATATATTTGTGTTGTTCACAGTAATTGCATGAAATCCAATTACCAAAAAAAAACAAGAAAACAATTAAGTGAAAGAGAAAAATATTTACAAATAAAATAACAAAAATTTTTGTTGAAAGAATAATTCAAAAATGATTCTGAAATCATATTCGTTAAAAAATAAATATTTGAAAGTCTAGTCAATTTAACGTTAAATAAAATCAAAAAGATATTTCAAAGAAATGAATTTCTCAGAAGAAAAAAAATTACATATTGGTTGAAATATTTTAAATTAAATGATTTCAAACGTTCATCAGTGGAACACAAACAACGTTTGCATTCGATGAACAGAATAAGAAAAATAAGAAAAACAAAAAGTTTTGTTAGACAAAAAAGAAACTAGAGATAAATATTCTCTGAAAACTGAAAGCTAAGAAGACACTTTAATATATTATTCTATCCCGAATCTATTCTTGTTACTTTTTTTGTATTTTTATATTTTCTTTAAACACAAATCACAAAATACACTTGAGAATATATTCGGTAAAGGATGAAGTAAGAACATTGTTCCGTTTTTCTTTATTCCAATTAATTTATTAAACGTCTTTATACAGAAAGGAATATGGAGAAAAAAACAGAAAAAAGTTTAACCATTAGCTTCGTATAAAACATCGTAAAATATAAATTTAATTCCACAAAATATAAAAGAAAACCAGTTTAATTGTGAAACGGTTGTAATTTATTGTTTTTTCCCTTAGATTTAAAATTGTTCACCATTTCAGTTTTCACCATCTCTTAAAGTTAAAAAAAAAATTAAATTTTGATTTTTTGTCTAATGTAGGGGAAAAAAACGAATTCGTACCTGGAAAGGGAGTAAAAAGTCACAAGGACTCAGACATAAATCAATAAAATAAAAATAATTATTTAATAATTAAGTCCAGAATTTCATCGGACAAAGAATCTTTTCTTATGATGAGGGTATTTTATTAAATTCAATAAAATAAAACTAATCCATTGAAGTCTCTATGGATTGATCAGCTTTAACATCCCGTTTCATGTGGAATGATTCATGCAAAAAAAAAATTTTTGCTTTGAATAATTGATTTTCCTTGCTGCTTTGTGAAAAAAAATAAAATCTTATCAGTATTTTCTAAAGATTTTTTGGTAACAATGATTTTTTTTGTTTAGGCAAAAGAAAAAATTAGTATAAAATTTAAAGAAAAAATTACAATAAAGAAAATTATTACCCAAAATGAATGATGATGAAATGTGAGTTTATATTTTTGAGTTAAATTTTTTTAAAGACCGTATTTTAATCATAATTAATAATTTCCGTAATGCAAGTATAATTTTAACCAAAAACACAAAAACACCAAACCAAATTAGTCAAAATACAATTTAAAAACACTTTTAATTTTAATGTGAAAATGACTGAAAGAAATTAAAAGAAAAATAACATGAGTTTCTTTCTTAAAGTCATAATAATAATGTACAATATTTAATGTGTATAAAATAATATAACAATTCATGTCAGAGGTACGTAGTAATACGGATCATTAAAATATTTATTTAACTGTTGTAAGTCTTACATACACTTGTTGCAAAATAATATTATATTATAGAAGTCAAAGACCATTAAGGACTAATGACCTCATTTTTCCAGACTGTTACCGTATCCTTACATTCTCTTATCCGCTTATAATAAGTATAGTAAAAATTTAAATATTTATATTTTCAGTCTAACAAACTTATTATACAAGAAGAAATAACTAAGACGTCGAATGAGTTTTATATATATTTTATAAGATGATCGTACGAGACGAATAAATATGTGAATTCTGATTCTTAAAAAAATTTATGAGAATAACAATTTTATAATGTTTTGATTATTGATTAATTCACCTCGTTTAAAGCTTAAAGACATCAATTATTATATTGTTTTTCCGTTGTATGAATTTGGTATTTAAAATTTGTAAACGTATATTTCAATTTGTATTTTTAAAGTAAATTAGTAGTACTTGTTAGAATGCAAGCATATGCTGAAAAACCCACAGTAGAGACTTTATATGAGCCGATTCTGGCAGTAAAAAAATGATGAAAATATTATTAAAATTATGTCTTTCTTAAGGATAATTAGCCTTTCTCATTTCTTCATTTCTTTATTTCTTATTAAAAAAAAACATAAGAATTCGGCATCTGATGCTGTTTGAGGAAGATCAAAAATTTCTGTGTTTATTCTTAAAACATAAATTATAAACATTTATACTACTAATAACATTCAGCTTATATAAGTACAAAAAAAAATAAAAATAAAAATGAAGATGATGATGATGATAATGATGATGATGTTGCTGATTAGGATAATAATAAAAAAAATGATGATGATGTAACTTACATTTCTCTCTCTCATGACATTAATTTTTTGGTGTTCTGAATATTAAAATTATGTTTTATAATAATATATAGAGCGGAGAATGTATGTCGACAACGACAAGATAGTCAACCTCTTTAACACAAAATAAGTACATACACACACACACACACACACATACATACATATGGTATACAGCAATGAATGAGAAAAACCTATATTAAAAAAATAAGGTCTGAGAAGTTGTATATGTGTCTTTATATTATTCTGGCTGACTTTTGTACCATTTTATAAATATATAGACTTTTGTATATTGTTGAAGGTAAATTCTTAATGAATTTTATTTATGAGGTCAAAAAATTTTCATTACACAATTTTATTACATTCTCTTCTCTACATTTTCTTGATTATTATTATTATTATTATAATTATAATGTTATTGGCAATAATGTCTTTTGTTAATTAACTCTTTAATTTGCGGTTATATTTTATATGTTTTTATATTACTGAATGAGGAAAAAGGAAAGAGATAAAAATGAAAATTTAGGATAAACTTCAAAATATTTTATAACCATGAAGATTAAGACCAATTAGTTGTAGGTCTTAGAGGTTTTTAAAATATTTATGGTCAAAAGGATAAATTATTTTAAATTTTTTTTCAAAAAGATGAAAATATTCTAATATTTATAAGTTCATAATTAATTTATTGTAGAAACGAAAAAATACACAAATTCTTGAGTTTCAGTTTATATATTTACTTTGGTTAATCTAAATTAGGCGGTATATATGATGTATGAATTCATTTTATTTTATGTTACGCACAGAATTTCACTTAAAATACACGAAAAAATAAATACAGGAAAAAAGAAATCTTTTTATAGAAAGAATAAAAAAAAAATTGTCCTCTTAAAGACTTAAAACAAATTGTAATCGGATTAATGTCGGATTATATATTTATAATCTCATTAAAATATTTATATTTTATAAAATTATATAATATTTTATTTATATAAATTTTCTGAACGTTAATTTTGTTTTCAGAACAGGACAATACAAATCCTGATGATGATAAATTTTCTTTTCTTCTGTTTAAACTTTTTGTTCCAAAAAAAAAAAAGAAAATGGAAAAATTAAAGTCAACGAAAGAAAAAAAAATGTATTGGTATAATTGTGTCTTTAATTGGTCATTAAGAAAAATTTTTGTCTTTCTTCTTATTCTTTATTACTATAATGAATTTAATTTAACGGAATTTTCAAAGAAAAAAATTTTGCTTCAAATTAGACTTAAACAAAAGAGCAAATGCTTTAATTTATTTGGATTCTGTTTTTTGCTGAAGACAATTTCTTAAATGGTTCATCATCTTATAATTCATTCTTCGTTAACATTTCTTTAATTTTATCTTTGAAATTTTCAGAATTTCATTTGTCATCTATCAAAGTTCATTCCCACTCTATCCACTTGTAGCAATACGGTCTGCTTGTAATCATATTCAACCTTTTGAAAATAATAAATTGTACATTTGTGAAAAACGCCATCAATAGTTTTGTTATGAAATCATTTCTTTATATTTTTGGTTCCAATCAATAAATTACATAAAACATATTATATTCTATTTAGTAATGACAATGAAGATTAAAACTTTTTATTATAATTCCAATAATTTATATGCCGTTTTACAACAAAAATATCAAAAGGATAATAACTTTTAATTAACCTGACCAACATAAATTTCACAATTCATTAATTACAATAAACATTTCTAAATCTAATCGAAGTTCGGCAGCCACCTATATATTTAAGGTTATATGGATTTTCTAAACTTAATTGATTCATTGCTTCTGTTGTTAGGTCACATTAAACTGTTGGATACAATTTTAGTACGGTTTAATAATCAGAGCTTTAAATATGTTTTTAATGAAATTTATCAGTTTTTGTTTGTGCATTTATTTTGGGAATTATTGTGCTGATTGCTTTCCGGATTATAAAAATACTTCCCCAAAATATGTGAGCATTACTACGTTCATCATAAATCCAGTATTATTAAAATCTGAAAAATTTTCTCCAATTGCTCCATTTGATCTTGTAGAACCAAACTGTACACAAATTGATTTTTACCTTAATAGAAATATCTTTACTGAAAACACTGATTCATGCATATTACATATTAAGAATGAAGCAAGGTTCTACAGTTTCCACACCCAAATGCAAAATCCAAAAAAATATGGTTGCCTTGAAAAGGTCAGGCCACACCAACTTGTTTACACAGATTTTAAAAATTTATTTCTATTTTGGTCTTGTATGCCAAGTTTGGAGGATGAAACTTTTATAATTACTGGTAGTTGGTACAGATTATGCTATGGAAATGAATTTGAGAAGGAAAGTTTTGATTTGTTTTTCAAAAATTGGGAAAATGAACAATCAGAGCAAGAACAGGAATGTGAAATTTTTTTCCTGCAACTAGAAAAGGATAAAAAAAATTATAAAAATTGTTCAATTAAATGCAAAAATATTAAAAATATTAAAGAAAGTGAGAAATTGACAGGCATTGACCTGGCTATCATTGGAAGCTATTCTGTTTTTTTGTTGACTTACATAACAGTAATTGTTGTGTTCAAATTTAAGAATATTGTGTAATTTCTGTCAATTGCAAGATTCAGAAAAATATGGTTACCTTAATTTATCTGCTATGCATCATAAACTTATTTACATTCAGTTAATCTACCCCACCTCCATCCAAATAACCTGTTAAAATCACGCAAATGGACTTTAATTTTTATCAAAAGTGTTGCATCATATTTTTCGATGAAAATTGTTTTACTAAAAATGTTTTCTTATAACAGAACAATTTGTGATGTCAACACTTTTAATTGTTTATTATTTATTGTTTTTGTTTATCTGAAACATAAAACACAAGAATAAGCAACACTGCTTAAGTGTAAATTAAATAAATAAAAAGATGAACTGAAAAACATCATTAGTAATATTTTGTTGTAATTTTTTCTTTTATTTCGGTTATCATCAATAAATTTCATAATATTATATTTCATTTAGTAATAAACATTAAAACTTTTTATTAACTTTTTATTTAAGGATAATTACATATAAATATCACAATTTAATAATTACAATAAACATTTCCTAATCTGATCGAAGTTCGTTTGTGACTTATATATTTAAGGTTATATGGATTTTCGAAATTTAATTGATTCATTGCTTCTGTTAGGTCACATTAAACTGTTGGATACAATTTTAGTACGGTTTAATAATCAGAGCTTTAAATATGTTTTTAATAAAATTAATCAGTTTTTATTTGTGCATTTATTTTGGGAATTATTGTGCTGATTGCCTTACGGATTATAAAAATACTTCCCCAAAATATGTGAGCATTACTACGTTCATCATAAATCCAGTATTATTAAAATCTGAAAAATTGTCTCCAAGTGATCCATTTGATCTTGTAGAACCAAACTGTACACAAATTGATTTTTACCTTAATAAAAATATCTTTACTGAAACGAGAAATTCATGCATAATAAACATTCATGAAACAATAATCTATAGCTACTACGCCCAATTGCAAAATCCAGAAAAATATGAATGGCTTGATATTGGCAGGAAAGACCAACTTATTTACACAGATTATAAAAATTTGTTTCTTTTATGCAATTGTAATCTAAATGAGAATGGAACTTTCTTAATTTCTGGTATTTGGTACAGATTACATTATAAAAATGAAATGGAGAAGGAAAGTTTTAATTTGTTTTTCAAAAATTGGGAAAATGTACAATCAGAGAAAGAACAGGAATGTGAAATATTTTTCCTGGAAGTAGAAAAGGGTAAAAAGAAATATGAACATTGTTTAATTAAATGTAAAAATATTATAGAAAGTGAAAAATTAACAGGCATTGACATAGCTTTCTTTGGAAGCTTTTCTGTTTTTGTTGTTGTTGTTATAATATTAATTGTTGTTTTAAAATTGAAAAATATTGTGTAATTTCTGTCAACTTCACAAAATTTACGTTAGATTGTAATTCTAATAATTGTTAAAAATGTGTTTCTCCACTTTAAAAAATTTGTTTAATTTAATTTTTCAATAAATAAATAATAATATTCAATAAATTATTAAAAAGTAAAAATATTAAGCATTTGTAATTTTTTAGTCTTAAATGCGTTCCATTAAAAATTGTCCATCAGTAATCAATGTACATCGTTTTTCAAAACATTGTTTGACCAAATAGTTGTATAAAATATTTTCTTTTCTGGTTTTCATATTTTTAATTAAGTTCAAAGTTTTTCTATTTTAAAAACGAACATAAATGCATTTTACGTTAGTCTTATTTTTATTATTTGTTCATGTTATGTTCTTGTTTTTCTGAAGCACCATGCAGTTATCTTCAAATTAAATGTCAGAAATTTTCATCTTTATTATGCTGAAAAGAGAACTTTTTAACAACATAAAAAAAAAGAAAAGGAAAACAGAAAAATTTAATTTTAAAACTTTCTTCAACTGTACGAAATTTTGTACCTTGTATCCCCTTTTGTCACTCTAAAATTCACTTTCAAAGTTTAAGTTTATAAACCAAAACAAAATGGAAAGAATTTAAAGTTTTCGCAATGATGAAATAAAAAAAAATATTCACATCGTTGAAAACAAGAATGATCTAAAAAGTTATTTTAATTTTTTTTCATTTAACCTTACTTAACTGATTTGATTAAGAGAATAAAATTCCCTCATTGTAATTAACACGAACATTATTAAATTATCTGAATATCATGTTCTGTGGAGATAACTTGATCTAAATCGATTTACGTTTGCGCATCGTTATTTAACTTGCACATTATTTAAAATAGATTAAAAAAAAAATCAGTTGTTAAAACTTAATGATTAAAATAAAAGATATTTTTGAAGTATAAAGGAAGAGATAAAAAAGTAAGCTCTGATTTGAACCAATAAATAATAAAGTGAGTATCTGTTTTATTATTCTGGTAAATCTTTGCCACAAAAAAAAAGTTGTCATGTTTTATCGAGAGATTTTAAAATAGGAAGTATTTTGTCACCACCTTTAGGACTTTTGGGAGAAAAGACGATAAATATTTGTAAGTTTTATCTAAATCTTAAGTGTAATATTTTATATTTAATTGTCCAACAAAATTTAAAACTTATTTGTAATGATAACTTTTATTTTCCCTAGAAATACTGTGGTTTTTTAGTTTAATGAAAAATTGTTACTTTTAATATTCAGTCTTAAAAATTTTTATAAAGAAATTAAATTTAATATTCTCTTATAAATTATTCTCTATACATTTAGGATCCTGTTTTCTTAAGAAAAAATTTATGTATTTTGACCACTTTCCTTAATAAAACTAAAATAAAAATATAGTTATTTAACTTCATTAAAAGACTTCATTAAAGAAACTTAATTTTGTGTATCTAAAGTTATTATTTTATTTAAAATTGAAAACTTTTCGATAATAACTAACTTTGTGGTTAAAACTTTTGATATTTATTTACCATTTAACATAAAAGAATCTTTTGTAAGTTTTAAGGGTAAAAATCTCAAATAAAAGGCATAGAGCCTTTCAATGGTTTACCACAAAATATTTATAAAATTCAACACCTTTAGTTTTGCATGATAAAATGTTATTAGCTGTAACTGATGATAAGTTTGAGTAAAAATCAAAGTTAAAATTAGAAAATAAATTCTTTAATAAAAATCTCTTAAAGAAATTAATTCAACTGTATCCTTTCCCTCTTTATTTGGTAAAGTTGTCATTGTTTTATTGTCCTTTTTTTGTTGAACATTTAAATTTTATATTTAGGGTCTACAAAGTAAAATATCCTCTTTTTTCATCGTCCAGTAACGAATATTTTACATAAAATCTTTAGGGAATAAATAATTAAGGAAAAAAACGAAAGAAAATTAATCGTAGTTAAAAGAACGTAACAATTGAATTAACCTAAATCAACGGTCGATTTTATTCGTCACTCGTTTGTTTTAATTATTAAAATTTTTTGAAAGTCATAAAATTAAAAAATGGTTAATTAATTTCAGATTTTCCAAGCCGTTTGGGAAAAATGCTAAATGACAAAAATAAATAAAATTTTCTTTAATTGCCCTACATAAAAAAAGGATGAAATAACCAAAAAGAAAAATGAATTCGTTTTTCTATAAATTAAATGAATTATTTATTTTCGAATCGAATTAATACAAGAAAAAACAGGCAGACATTTTGCTTTCATGTTCTGAACAAACCATTCGGTGAAAAAAATTTATTTATTAATGCTTCCAACCAAAACAACAACCAGAATCACAAACAACAATAAAAAAACATTAAATTTTAGGAGTTTTTTTTTCTTTATTGTAATTGTTGGGCGGACATAAAAAATATATTTATCATTGGCATCCCATTTTTTTTTTGTTCGTCTGTTTTTGTTTTCTATATTTTTTTCGCTTTAGTAAGGATTTTTTTTCTCAGATTGTTTGCTTTGAAAAAATAAAAGAAGTAAAGTTATCGCAGAGAAATATTTATTTTGTTTAGTCAAAAATTACAAACTTCTATAAATAAATAATAAAATAAATTCTACAGAAATAATATTGCAGAGCAAAGCAGTTTTTATTCTAAATTTTTGATATTTTTATCCAAATAAAAATGATATCAGATAACCATAATTTTCTATTGTGTGGTATACTTTCCCAAATTCTTACGTAATGTTTGTGTGTTCAACTGCGAAAGGTGTTTAAAGTATTAAATTACATAGCATTATAATAATCAATAATATAATCGGATTGTGTTGAAAATTTAAATGAAGAAAAATAAAATAATTGGAAAATTATTGGAATTTATTTTCACTTCAATAAAAAAAACGACAGGCAAGTATGGCTGTATTCGAAACTCGAATGTGGTAAAAAATTGTAGGCCTTAATTAAATACAATACAATACAATACAACAATTATATGTTTAACCGATTTACAAAATAATTTACAATCAAAAATTAATTCAAATAAAAATGCGACTAATAATAAACTAAACCAAAAACTTTTGTCAGAAATAAAAATTGATAATAATTATTTACCTTCACATTTACAATTTTAATTCGGTAAAATAAAATTTAGAATTTTTCTCCTTTTACCCCTTTCCACTAATTTCATTTTAACAAAATTTCAATGTTTTATTTAATAAAAATTATATTTCATATTTTGCTCAGAAGTTCTCGTATTTTTTTTTTAAATTTCATTGTTGGAATAAATTAATTAAAATGAAACAATGAATAAATTTGATGACACTTTCTCTGAATAAAAAAAAAGTAGTGAAAATAAAATAATTTTTATTCCTATTAAAAAAAAGTGTCCGAGATTTTTGAAATTAAAAAAAAATTTATATGAAACAATTCAATCTAATATTTTTTAATTTAATTAATTAACGCTACATAAACTTTTTTATTATTTTTACCTAATTATAATTTTATGTTTGATATTATTTCTCCTCTTCCTTAATTCCATTCATTTCTTCATTCCCACTGTCATCAAAGGGTAGAAGATTTACATCTGCAAATATAAATAAAGAAGATTTGAATTAAATGACATTTTTTTCTAAATGTTACAAAGTTTTAGCTATCTCATGATGTCAGTTTAATAAAATGGAACATAAAGAAGGCTGTTTTAAATGTTCGTGAAGCACGACATTAGAAATAGAAATTCTAATACAACATAAATTATATTTTTAAGTAAGTGTCAGATAAAATTTCTAAGACAAACAGGAGGTAAACAGGTTACGTTTTACAAATAATATTTAATCAATACATAAACTTATATCTATTGGAGGGTGAGAATCTAAGTATTGTTTACTGCAATTGTATAATTCATTTAAAAAGTACAAATATTTTTCAGTAGCGATCGCTACTAATTTTAGGACCTTCGGATCATCATATTCAGTGACATCATGAACTGATTCTCAGTGTTTTTGAACAGAAAGGAAGACCAGAAAATTATTTAATTTTTTTATTGTATCAATATTAAGAACGTTTTCTTTTATTGAATAAAAAACAAATAAATATGTAAAATTTTATTAGTTCATGAAATAAAATATTATTATCAAGTTTATTTCTGTCTATCAGTTTTATATTTATTTTCTATCAATTGAAGAATTATTTAATGTCGAATTGTTTAATGTCGAAACATAAAATTTCTATGGAAAATAAAATTTATTTTTGTACTAAAAAAATTGTCTTTAATGGCATTCCTTAAAATAATTGGTTAATAAAAATTTAATGTTTTCGTATAACATATTTTTGGTCTAAATACAAATTTCAATGTAAAATTATTTAATTAAAGTTAAATTTAAGAAAAACCAAAGACGAAAAGTTTTATTATTTCTTTTATAAAATAAAAAGAATTTTATGGTTTAGAAATTATAAACAAATAAAAACAATTATAATGTATAAAAAGGAAATTAAGGACAGACAATAATTAAGCTATGGAAACAATAAAAAACTTAATTACTTTTAAAATTGGTGGGATGGAATTATTTGCATAATTCAACCACAAACAACAACAACAAAATAAATATCCTTAATTTTTTTTTATGTGGAAATTAATTTTCCATTTTATTTTCTTGTAATATTCATTTTATTTACATGTTTTATTGTTTCTAGACCTCAAGTGGAAAGTTGATAATGATAAATTGTTATTAGAAAAGCAACAGGAATTTTAAAATTGACAACTTCAACGATCTTCATGACCTTGATTAATGCTATTACAAAATTCCCTTTCTTTCTTTTTTGAAACAATAATACAAATAAAGAATGAAATAATTCCCTTAACATTAAAATCACAAAATGAAAACAAGGCATAATCAAGATCTCATGAGAGAATCTAAAAAAAAAAAAATATAATAGAGACAAGAAATGTACCTTACATATAAAATGAAAATGATTGATGATAAAATAATGGTAATGGTTCAGATTGATCCTTTAAAACAGAAGAAAAAAAAACGAAAACAAAGAAGAAGGAGAAGAAGAAGAAAAACGAGGAAAACAAAAAAGTGTTGAAAAATAAAACACAAATCCTACAAATTCCCTTTTGAATCTAAAAAAAACAAGTTCATTTCTCAAAATAATCTTCCATATATATGACAGTTCTACAATACACATAAAAATCCCGCCCTTTCGCCTTTCATACAATTCTCCAAGAATCAAATCTTAACCATTTCTTTTTCTTTCATCACAAAACGATAAAAAACATTTCACTTCAATTCAAATCAATCAATCGATCACAAAATAAAACTGAAAAATAAAAAAAAAAACGGAAAAACAAAAAGAAAAGTTTTCTGAATTTCTGTAAAATAAAAAACTTATGTTCTTAGAAACGAATCCACCCTTAATTCTCCTTCTTTGAAAAATTCATACAAAACAAAAAAAAAACTTTAAAGAAATTTAAAAAAATAAAAAACGAAGAAAATCATAATGACAAAAAGATAAAAGAAAAAAAAAACACAAAATTAATGATGAGTCAAAGAACTCTGTATTGAAAACTTCATATGGATAATGATATAAAAAAAAAATAATCAATATAATAAAACACCACTGGCACATCTGATAAAAATGTGAACACGAAAAATTAAATTACACTAAAGCTTTTTTTTACTGAATATTTTTGGAATTTATTCCACGTATCGTTCTGGAGTTTCTATGGAATGAATTTAATTCGAAAATAATGTTAGAAACTGAACTAAATCATTTTAATATTGATTTAAATTTCAAATAGAAAAATAAAGTTACATCAAATTAGGAAGATATGAAAATTGAACAAAAACTATAAACTTTTGTCCTGTATAAAAAAGTGGGTAAATATTTTTCCAAATAATCTGACAGTAACTACTAAACTTTCTATTACAACATCCTTAAAGTTTTGTAACATTTTTTAATTATTAATCTTATTAGGCAACAGAATGCAATTAACCCAAATGGAATAAATTGAAAACTATTCAACTAAATCAAGTAATAACAAATAAGAGAAGAATTAATTAATTTACAGGACACAAATTCAAGAATTTAGAAAATTGTGAGAAAGCATAAAAAAACAATTGATTTATTGATTGAAGTTGTCATTTTATGTTTTGCAAATTTTGAAAACAAAAAATATAATCAAGGGGTGCTTGTTTTATGAAAGACACATCCTTTATTTTTTATATTATTTGTGAAGAATGTGGAATGGAAGTCTGAGAATTATTATAAAAGTTGTTTCAGATTGTTGTGATTTCTACGGATCGTATATTTACAGTGAATGAAGATGTGTTTTTATTATACAAAAGAAAGGAATAAAGAAGAAAATAAGGGATGATGTTTGAATTTTTTGGTACCCTTATCAAACCTTAGCATTTTCGTTTTCTTTTCTTTTTTCCGTCTAACAAAATAAAAGTCAAATAGAAAATGATGATTTTTTTTTGGGTTTTTTGAACTCATTAGAAAAATTTAAGAAAAAAAACGAAAACGTTAAATAACAAAACTTAACTAATAATAACAATAATTTCTCTTTTAATTCTAAACCTTAATAAATTTAGAATTTTCTATTTTACAGTTATTGTTTTTGTTTTGTATTTTCATTTGATTTTTTTGTGTTTGGTACTGCACACATTTTATGACATTCAATAGTTCTTACATGAAAAGGTTCAAAAATCATTTATAATTTATTAATTATTTTTTCTCAATTTTTCTATTTTCTTGTTATTCGTTATTGTTGTTCCTGTGTCTGTTTCTACGAGTCGAGACATTTTAAATTTGTTTTTCTTTTGTCCTTGTTTCCCTGCCTTTTTTTTTAAAAATGAAACACAGGAAATTAAAATGTCATTTTTGTGTTAATTTATACATTTGCATATTTTTTTTCCAATTAAAAAAAAAAAAATAGAAAAAAGAGAAGAAAAAAACGTAAAAAGTAAAATACAAGAATTTTTAGGAAGGAAATTTGAATTTGGTTTATATATTTCCGTTTATATTTTCTCTTTTTCTTTTATTTTATTTATGTTTCCCTTTCCATTTTCAAATTATTTTTATTCTTTTCTTCAAAAGAATACAATATTCTTTAAAAATCAATTTTTTCTGTTATAAAATTGTCCTTTGTGATTTGTAGTGATGTTGATGTAATGAATTTAAATTATAAAACGATCTTTAGGAATTTAATAGAATTTTTCATTCTTATTCTTGATAATATATTCTTTAAATTTTTGTTGATGTTTATAAGTCTTACACGGATACTGATGTACAAGAAATATGTTACTGAACTGGAGAAATATGATGTTAGTTATTATTTCTGATTACTGGGTAAAAGTCATAGTTGTTGATTTCATCACAGGAAAATTTTTACCAGACAACGTGCAAATGCACAGGTAAAAGTCTAACAAGCTTTAGCGCACATCAATGCTATTAAAAATTTCTAAGAAACTGTTAATAAAAGCGCCTGCTTTAAAAAGAAACCAGACAGCATACGTCAAACGAAAATAATTTAAGAACAAACATTATTAAAAAATTTAAGTGAAATTGTTGTTGTTGACATACAAATTTAATAATAATTTTACAATGATTAAATACAAAATTAACATTTTTTGAATGTCAATAAATAAATGAATATCCTACAAAGTTATAATCTTTTAAATATTTTGTAAGACATAATTGTAAGTCCTATACAATTATAAATAAGGATCTCGCATTTACAAAAAAAAAAAAGAAAGAAGTATAATGATTAAAGTCGAGGATTTTTATATTTAAAATTAGAGTACATTTCGTATTATAATAACTTAACATAAATCCTTTGTTACCACAATCATGATGATATGAATACATTGTAATTTTCTATAATATTATATACCTAAAACTCATAAGTAACGAAAAATACAAAGACACACGAAAGAGAATGAAAAGAATGAGATTTCCATCCAGTTTGCTCTTTAATCAAATTAATTATCTAATTTATAACTTCCACTTGGGTGTTAAAGAAGGTCACATACATTGTGTACTGTTAAATATTACACAAAAAAAAATATACATAGAATATTTTTACTCAACGACGATGACTTTCATCTTTAATCTTAATATTCTTTTAAAGTATATAAACACAAAGATATAATATAATAAAAGCACATATAGAAATACAAAGAGATCTTTAATATAAAATTTGTAAACTTTTAAGAAATTTTATTAAAATTTGATAAAAAATGGAGATAAAAAAATTATGAAGAAAGAATTTTAGTCCTTTCAATATTACCACAAATTTAAATGTGTTATTCGTCGACATCAAAGCCAGAAATTTCTAAAATGTAACTTTTTAATGTTATTAACACCTCAAAAGATATTCAATTTTAAGCATGGGGAACAATTTACATTTATGTTTTTACTTCTATTTTTTTTTTGGGTCAAGTTTTGAACTTTTTATAACCCTCAATATCAATCTAGATTCTAGAGTCTTATGAAAACACAAATACTACAATATTTTGTTATTCTATTTTCTTTGACAATATATATATGAAAGGACTTACTTAAGTTATACGAGTATAGAATAATCCAGGATATTTGGGTATATGTCAATTTTATTTGGCGCAATAATTTATAGAGATATATTTAGACTGGAATGGGTTAAGCTGTCAGAATGCTTTTATTTTAATTTCTTTTCTCTTGTTTGAAATTACATCTCTCTTTACTTTATTGAAATAAGTATTAAATGACATTATTAACATTATTCAATATTATTGGAAATATTTCATTTTGTCTTTTAAACATTTTTTCCTTTGAGTGCAAAAAAACTGAAAATCGTTTTTTTAGTTTTTATTCTAACCGTATTTATTAATAAAATTGCTAATAATTTTTTTCCCCATTTTATTGCAATAAGAAAATATTTCATTACAGAAATATAGAGAATTTATACTGTTACTAAAAATGGTAGCACTGGTAGTAAGTCAATTGTAAGTGGAATGAGCAAAAAAAATTCAATTAATAAATTTCTGTGGTTTTATTTTCCAAATGAATTTAAAATTTTATACATTTTTTTTTGTTCACATTTAATTTTAGAGAGCTTTTCATATCGTATCGAGAGTGTGAGCTTTTATTTTATTAAACTTTCTGTATTTTTTTTTTGTTTTGTAAAAATGAAATATAAAAATTTTTCTATAAAATATACACCGCAATGCACTTGACTAAATGAAAATTTTCTCTCTCTCTCATCCCCTACTATCTGGCCAAAATGGACGACATAAAATTGATGATAATGTACCACCCTTTAATACATCCTTCACTTCACCTTACTTTACAACGACCCGAAAAAAAATGTATTTTATTTTTCTCTTTGTTCACTCAAAAATATGTCTTCATGTCCTTAGGACTATTAATAATCTTAGTCCCTTTTCCTTATTTTTCTTATTTTTATTTTTTGCTTAACTCTCATGTTTTTCATCTTGTTGAATTCTATATTTTCCTTCTTAAAAAGTTATTTACTTTTTCATTTCTGCCTACCATTTTTTCTTCTCATTTTCTTTTTCAAGGGTTGTATGAGTGAAAGATGACTACATTTATTTGTGTTTGTATGTGTACATCCTTTTGATTTTATTGTATTAGGATTAGGTGTGATTCAGGTATAAGAAAGTGTATAGGTCATCAGAGATCAAAAGGATAAACATGAAGCCTGAGAAGGCTGAAAGTGTTTAAAACTGGATACAAAATAGGAGGATCTTTATGGATAAAATTCTTTTAATTTAATTTCTTAATTTTTTTTATATTATTTAATTTAATAAAGGTAAAAGGTTTTTCTTTTCTTAAATCTTTTTGTTATTTATGAATTAATTTACTCTCAAAACTTATTAAAATATTATCTGGTCAATAGTCGTACTCACGTTATTTATTAAATTAATAATTTTTAAACGACTGAACACAAAAAAAACTGCACTTACTTCATATTTTATTATTAAAGCATTTATGTAAGTGTGGGTATATTTTGTAATGTCGGTATAATATTTAAGTACCATGACCATTTCCATTTCATAAACACAGGATACCAAGATAAAGTTGCATAACCATATTATATAAAATTGTCTAAGACACTCTACCACTATAGAGTGGTTAGAATATCGATTTAACTGAAGAAATAATATTTCAATGTTTTCAGTTCAGTAAGTAAAAGTATTTTATTTAAACGCTTTCTTCTTTATTTTAAAATTCTTTTTAATATTAGTAAGTAGAGTACAATTTTAACGATCAGATAATAAATATATAATGATGACATTACAAAATATTTAAAATATTTATACCGCACAAATGACATAATGTCTGATACAATAAATGTGAATTTATGTGAACTTACAATTCAATATTGAATATTCAACATTTTTGATCATCTCTCCATTAACAGTTTTCCATTATCTATGAAAATAGACTGAACTATGACTTTAAAAATTCAATATTTTGTTATATTTTTTTTTTCTGAAAATGAACGTAAAATTCAATAAATAAACGAAGTAAGACACGCATTATTATCAAAAAGAATATAATATATTGTGAAAGAAAATTTGTATGTGTGTGTGTGTCTGTTTTTATGTTCAAAAATAATATGTAATATATCAAGGAAAGATAATAATAAATATTATAGTCAATCGTATATATAAATCATATATCTTTTTTATACAAAAAAAAAATCTTTCTTTTTGCTCTTATTTCGATTTACAAAAATAAATATAACAAGGGAAAAAAAAATTTAAGAATAAAATTTCAACAAAAGGAAATTACAAAAAGCTTTTGTATGATTTCACTTTAAAAATACAAACAAATAAAAAAAAGAAATAAAACAGAAAAATTGAAAAAGAAGAAAGAAAATGTGAATACCAAATGAGACAAACGATATCTAACATTTAATTCAATTTAAATATTGTAGTGAGACAAGTACAAATGAGAGTAAATATTTCTATTACGTATAGTCTACAAGAAATTTGAAAACAAAAATAAAATAAAGAATTTTCCTTTCATAGATTATTATATGATGAAAATCCATCATCAACTAATGTTTAATATTTATTTCAACGACAATTCAACGATCCATAGTTTATCCTGAGATTGTTAATACAATCCGTATGAAATTCTTCTCACTCATGACTTTCTCTTTTCAATTGTGTTAGATTTTTTATAATATTTAATATAATAAGATGAATCCGTATCGCGTATAATTGTACATGCATATTAACTTATTACTCGATCTCTACATCAGAATAATTTGAAATCATTTCCACAATCATTTCCATAAAAACAATTGCAACAATTGACAAAGTTATGTTTAATAAAAAAATCGAAATAATTATTAAAAATAGAAAAAAAATCTAGTGAATATTTTGGTAATATTTAATTAACTTTAATGAACAATTAAACCTAATTAATTAAATAATTTAGCAATTTCTATTTATCGAAATTCTCTTAAAATGCAAAGATTACATTAATGATCGGATGGAAAAAAACCAAAAACTCTTTTAAAAGTAGAATTTATTTTGATTAAAAACGATTTCCCTCGAAATAAATTTATTTTAAAATGAGAAAAAAATATACAAAAAATAAATACAAAAAGACAAAAGAAAAATCAACTTTCATTTGGAAAACACCAAAAAAACAATGCTTTTAAATGAACAAATTTCCGTAGCTTCCGTTTTCGATTTCCTGTAATTATTTTTAGTTGGTTAGTACTCGCCCTTTTTTTTATTTTGTATCATTCAATTAACTAAAGTGTTGGTTGGTTGAGTTGCTCCGTTTTTCTCTACCATTACGTCAACATCTTACATTTTCTTCTTAGATTTTTGCTCTTTTTTATGTATTGTTTATTTTTGTTGATTATGGTGAATAGTTTTATTTTAAAAGTCAAAAATCACAATAATGTTTAATATAAAGTATTACGTAAGTTTATAACTTTTCTTCATTTCTTTTGATTTATTTTGTTTCACTTTTGTTTTATTTTTATTTGATTGTTGTAAATCTTTTACGTTTTTTTAACTGGCCATAACTATTCACAAATAAGAATGAAAATAAGATTTCCTTTTATCATACTAATTATAATAAAATAACATTAAAGTTTTTCTATTTTACATAAGTTATAATACCTTCAAAGAATTACATAAAACCCAAAGAAAAGTTAAAAAAAGGAAATATGAAGAATAAAAAAAACCTTTAAATACTTAACTAACTTCTTTGCTTTTCTTTTTATATTTTCTTTTTCTTTCAATTAAAATTGTTGTGTATTTCATATTCCTTTTCTTTTATATACATATACTTTACTCTTATGACCATTCTTGTTGGTCTCTTTTATATTAAAAAAAAATGCCTTTGACTACGGCAACATAATATAAGTGAAATGAAAGAGTTCCTTAAAAAAATTTTCTTCTTCTTTATAAGTTTTTTTTTTGTTAATGTTGTTCACAAAGTAAGTAAACCAGAAAGTAACAACAACTATAAAAAGGAAAGCGTAAGAAAGAATAGAAAATATGCCCAAAGCAGTGAACAAGAGTTTCCTTTTTTTAGAAATGTCAAGGGATACGACGGGTTTTAAGGGATTTGTCAACGCAACAGAATAAAAGGAAGGTTTTTTTTGTTGTGTTCGATTTATGTTTATTTTCATTTTATTTTCATTTTTTCATGTTAAAGAAAATCCTTTCTGTGTTTTTTTTCTTTTTTTGGAAAAATAAGAAGAGGGAAGAAAAGTAAAAATTCCAAATTTTAATCATTAAATTCAATCAATTTAATCAATGAAAAATCAGAAAATAAAATTTTGTTAAAGGAAAATAAAATTTAATATGAACTGAAAAGGGTAAAGGGGAAAAAAGCATTACCAAATTACCAAAAAAAAAATAAACCTAATTTGATTTCTGTACTCAAATTCTTAATATTTTAAAGTCTTTGAATATTCTTTAAATTTTCATTAGTCGAAAAGAAAAGGGCACGCAAAATATAGCCAGTAGCATTAAATTAATAAATGATTTAATTAAAATAAAAAAATTCAATTTAATTAAAAAATGTTGATTGTTAAAATTTTGAGTTAAAAGAATGGAGTACTAATTATATTTATTGTAGTATTAGGTCAAAATTAAATTATTATCGGTCATCGAGAGTTATTGATATTTTCTTCCTTTTTTTATTAATACTGAATTTGTGTTTGTTCTAACTACATTGTCACGTGACATTGTGACAAATTATAATTCCGATATTTTAAATCTATTACAGTAAAAAACCATAAGTTATTTAACCTTATCTAATCAGACTATCATGTCAGCAACAAACTTTAGTTACTTTTTGTTGCAAATTTTAGATTTTCTATTCCAAGCATCTGTCGAATTATATCACACATTATGAAAATTACCCATACCTTAGGAACTTTACTTAAATTTAATTATTTCTCACTTCCATTTGAATATTCCTTCTCATGTGCTACAAGAAAAAAATAGTATACCACTTTGTAGAGACTGTTTTTAGTTTTGTTAAAGGTAAATATTTATCGTGTTTTAACTGCACATATGAGAAGAAGAAGAATAAAGTTTCTGTATGGAATTATGTAAATTATGTTGAACAAATTAATTTCAGGATAATAATAAAAATAATAATAATAAATATAAAAAGTAAATATTTCCTAATAAATTAGTGTAAATAAATTTTAAAGATAATATTTTGAATAATTTTAATAAAACCAATTCATTTTTAATTATGCTATTAAAAAATAATAATAATAATTTCCTCATGTTTTATCTTTTCTAGAAATAGAATAAAAGTACGTAGTACGCGTACACACAATTGTTCCAACAAAACACATTTTCATATAAAAATAAAATTAATTTATCGTCACTTTATATGTTCCCCTAAATTTCTTTAAGAAAAATTTTTGTTATGAGCTTTCATTTATTTCTTTTCATTTCATTTTCTTTCTTTTCCTTTTTTCATTTTTTTCTATCACCTGTATTCTTTTTCAAATAAAAGCTTCCTTCAAATGAAGAATTAAAATATTTTATACCTTATTTTGAAGGTTATTTTGAAAAAGTTTTGCATTACAAAAACAACAATAAGGGAAACAAAAGAATAAACGTCAATAATAGTTTACATAAAACAACTGAATTCTTCCAGCTCTTTTAGGCCAGAATTTTTATATGACGACTAAAATGTCCTACCCCTTTCCTATACATGAGGTATGTAAATTATCTGAATATGAAACACATATAACTGTCTCGTTTTAAAGCTATTTTTATTCTATTCATAAATAATTACAACTTTTAGAACATAACAGGAAAAAGATAAAAAAAAGCTAAAACAAAAACAACAAATTAAATAAAAAAAAGAAACTTTTCTAAAAAAGATCCAATTCTCACACTTGTAAAAATTAAGAAAAGAAGCGACAAAGTTAGAAACGATAAAAACAAAAGCAAAAATATTTGGTAGTGTAGGTGTGTCTCATCGTATTTTCTTCCTCTTCTTCTTCTTCTTCTGTTTCTTATTTTATTATTCATGAATAATTTTGTTGTAAAATATAATGACATATTTCTTTCTCACTTTTATATAACGTATAACCACATTAAAATATCACCGCATCTTATGTCTCTCCCTTATATTTTTTTCTTCTTTTTCTTCATGTTCGTTATTTTTGGTTCGTTTATTGTGTTGTACTTTGTACGTACACCTACACTATGTACAACAGTCAAAATATTCTTATATTTTTTCTGTTAATATAATTTCCTAGTGATTTAGAGAAAATTTATATTGGAGAAGACTTTACTTCAAATCTAGGATATTTAGGTATAACGAACAAAAAAAAAATCTCTTTATCTAATAAAATTGTCAAAATTGTAAAATTATTGTGACATAATAAAAATACTTTTTTCCTTCATCTGTCTGTTATATTTTTTTTTTCTTTGAATAAAAGAAAATTCACATCCGCCTTTTTCTTTTTTAGGAAGTTTAAATTTTAGGGATGAACAAAGAGAGAACAAAAAAAAATACAGCACTATAAAAAGAAATCTTTGATTCCCTAAAGAAAAATAAGAAACAAAGCAAAAAAAAAAAATTATATAATATTCTTCTTTTGTTTTAAAATTAAATTACTGTTTCTCTAGCGATTTACAAAAGAAAAAAAAGGAATATGTTTTTAGTCATATAATTAAAAATTATTGCAATATTCTTTACAGTTGGTATATTCTTTAATTTTTTAAAAAAAGGCCACATTAAAGTATTATCTCACTTGAAAATAGGTATAGAAATTTCGTAATTAATAAATCATTGATTATTATTGTCAATGATGAGAAAAACGACAAAAAAATTATGTCGTACAGGTCACAAATTTTTACTCATTTTTATGGTTGAATTGATTTAATTGTCATTGTAAATCATAACAAAAATTATGCGCAAAATAAATATATTTTTATTCAAATTGTTTGATTTTTACATTTGAATAATAATCATTATTAATTATGGTAAATATGTATTTTTTCTGTATTCTATAGAAATGCTATACGTGAAAAGTGAAAACCAATGGAATAATGCTAATGGGAAATTTTTTCAAAAATATTAAAAATTGTAATATGATTACGTGCAAGTAAGACTTTTTTTTTCTTCTTTAAACTTTATCAATAAAACATTTTTCGGTTATGTTTATAGTAATTATAACGCCTATTAATTTGCCACAAAACGTAGACAGATCATAATAAATAAATTGCCATAAAAAATTTTAAATAATAATAATTATTATTCATTTTACCGTTTTAATAAAAATCATAATGGCAAATAAGACGAAGCAAAAACAAAAATACAAGAAATGGAAATTTTAATAGACGCGACGTAAAATAATTTTCTCTCATTCTATATGCCATCTGGTGGCAAACATTAAAACTTTATTCGATAATTACCATTAATTTAGACGTCATATTTGTATAGGTGTATGTATTATTATTCTCTCATTATATAAGAATGCTTTTAATATTATAATATTTGAATTATTTTATTCATAATTCAATTTCCACCCATAAGCACCCACACCTATTTCTTTTCCATGAAAATTTAATAATATAAGATTCAACTACGATTATTGTTATATTGCGTGTTTATAGTGTAAGATGTTTTTTTCTTCAGTGCGGTTCTATATTCATGTCAACATTTTATAAAAATAAATCGGTTCGGTTTTTTTCTGATGACACGTTTGGTTTGGTGTTTTTATTCATAAATAATGTTTAGTGTTATTTAGTAGAAGTATAGTAAGAGTAGAGTGGTATGGTAAAATGAAATGAAGGATTTCATTTGTAGGTGGGTGCGTGTAAAATGACTTTATATATAGAATCAGGAAAAAGAAGAATAAATTAGTAGAGTATGAGAGGTAAATTGAGACAATAAACATAAAATTTAATCGGATCATATAAAATGAAACCATTTGGAAATTATTATATACGTTTAAAAATGGATGTGATGGTTGGGGTAGGGATAAAGGAATGGAAATTTGTCAATTTTCTTAATTTGAACTCGTTTATTTACAGTTTATCGCTCAAATTCATGTTTCTTCCCTCCTATATATAAATATCAAAATAAACATATAAATCTGTCAGTATTAATTTAATTTAATCTTACGCAATTTGTAATTTCATTTAATTTTGATTTAAATTTTAACAAAATTATAATTCATTTACATAAATTTACACGATTATTATTATGGTTTTAATGGAAAAAAATATAGGAATTAAGAAGAAAAAAAAACATTACAAAATTTAGTTTTTTATTTGCGCAACAAGAAAATGAGATTAAATTGAAACGTTTTTTTTTTGTTCTTTACCGATCACGTCATTTTTTTTCTTAAAATAATTTAAGGAATTTTCATTTTTATTAGTAAATTATTTATTTATTCCTGTGGTAAAATAATTAATTGCATATTCTGTTTTTCTGTTTGTTTTGGAAAAACTAAAACAATTTTAGTGTCTACTTGCATTATGTTCATTATGTGTTTTTTTTGTTTCAATTTATACGAGAATTAAATCAAATGCATTCTTCATAAATGAAAGAAAAAAGAAAATTACAATTTTCTGTTGAAGAAAAACTTCATAATTTTTTTTTTACACCTGCAAATGGAACAAATCAGTTCTGTTTTATCTGAAACGTTTTTCTCATTTCCTACAAACAATAAATTAAAACAGACAAACAAAAAACTGAAAGCATTTATAAAATGACAAAAAATGAACTCATCTAGAAATACAATGCTGCAATATAAATTGTGTTTTTTTTTATTGCAAATTGAAAAATAGATGCAACGCCACAATGCAAAATGCACAAAATTCAATTCAATGTTTTATGCAGCAACTTTTTCTCAGTTTTGTTTTCAAATGAAGAAAAACATAAAAAAATAAAACCACAAAAACGAAGGAAAAATAACAAAAAAAGGAAAGAAAAAGGCAAGTCAGAGTCAATAATATTTCCGCACAAGACAATTAAACAAAAAATAAAAAAAAAATGAAACACGAAAAATCTGTTTTCAACCCACATAAAAAAAAAGCCGCTCTAAATTTTTTTCTCATTATACACTTTTTTAGGGAATGATGAATCCGTCAGACAAACTAAGGGTTGATGATTAAGGCAACGAAATTTTAATTTCTCTTCTTCTCTTTTATTTATTTTTTTTAATGAGTTGATGTTGAAATAATGAATTTTACCCTTCATATTTGCGGTAATTTAAGCTGTGTTTTTTTTATTATTTCAGTAAAAAAAAAAATTTTTCAGTAAAATAAGGAGTGGAACGGGTATGGGCAAGAAATTTTTGAGGTCAGACCATTCTTTAATGGGATTATGGTTTCAAGTTCCGATTTTATATTTTTATTTTTATTTTTTGTTGGAACAAGATTAAAATTTGGAAGTCTTCACGGGTCAAAAAACATTCCAATTTCTGTTCTTGTGATGATGTACTCCAATATTTACAGAAAAAAAAGACTCCTACATACACACACTCACACACACATATATATAACAGTGCTAATCCATTGTGTCAATTATATAACCAGGAATAAAGAAATAAAATACTTTTTCGAAAGGATTCGGATATTAATGTTTTCCGTCCCTTTTACTAAACAAAGATAAGCAATTTCATCTTTACAGATTTTGTATGTATTTACGCCCCAACAATTGAAATGTACACAATACAAGAATTCCCTCCTCTTTTGCCCTCACTTTTTCCCCCCCGAATAATAATAATAATAATACAAAATAATAATAATCATAAAGAAGAAACCTTTTTTTTTGTGTCCCAGTCAATTATCAGTTTATTGTATTGTGTTGTCAGGATGTGTTGTCAGTGAACATATTTTATTTTTCAGTTTATATCGAATTTTAATATTGTCCTTTCAACACATGTTTTGTTATGATAACAATAAAAAAAATCCATTATTGTACCGTAATGATATTTATGGATAATATTTTTGATGATATGAACAACATTCTTCAATTTTGTAATTTTAATTTAATATTTGTGAAATTGAATGTATGTAAATTGTAACATTGTAATTCCTTTAATAATTGAAAATAAATTAAATATTATGATTGAGTTTATGTTTTGTCAAAGTAAATAACTAAACTGATTTTATTATTAATAAACTTTAATATAAAACATAGACAAATTTTGAACAATAACTTCTTGTTCAAATTTCTCTTTATAAAATTTTGTTTTTCATTCTCACATAAAAACGAAAATACCACGTTTTTTAACCCAAAAAATAAACACACACACACACATGTATGCAGACCGCCAAACATAATACAAACATTATTCTGGACCATATAATAATAATAATAATACTCTATTATTATTATTATTATAATAAAGGAGAAAGAAAAGATATTTTTGTGATTATCAAAGTCACACGTTTCATTGGTCATGTACAGTGCTTTTGTTTTGAAGAAAATATATATACACAAGATGATACACATTTATATGAAACAAAATCTGTATATAAAATATTGCTAATTTCTACTTTTTCCTTTGTCTTTTTTGTGATAATTAACAAAATAAATATTTATGAATACTGTATGTAGTTATTTGAATAAATATCTTTATTCACTTAAAGTTTATAAATGAATCAGAAAAACTTTTATTAGACCCCCCACCGAATACTACCAAAAAATAAAAAAATACAAACCAATTATTTTCAATTAAATAAAAGAAAATTGATTTTTAATTAATACCTTTTGGTTGTTTATTTCTTGTCATTTTAATGACATAAATTCTTTATATAAATTCTCATTAATTCCCAATTAAACTTCAAAATCAACAAAACAAAAAAAAAATCGTTTTTCTTCTATTTTTTGTTTTTTTATTTCATTTTATTTTATTTTATTTAAGTGAAGAAATTTATTATCCCTTGTTCAAGTTACAATAAATCATGATTGTTTTTTTTCTATTTTAAAAATAAAATTCCCTTCGAGTGTATTTTATTTAAGAAATTTTTCCAATATCTTCTTACATTTTTCTCATGACAAGAAATAATAAAAAAATCAAAAAGATATCATTTTCTTTTCCAATATTGTCCCTCTTATAATCACAACAATAAACTGGCAACATCAACAATGATCCCTTACAAAAAAAAAATAGAACAGTAAAAATGAAGGAATTTCCTATTAACTCAAACTTAAATATTAGTTATTTTCTTTCGTCATTTATTAACATAAATTTCACAAATAAAAAACAAATACCTGAAAGAATTTCTTTTTGTTGTGTTGAATTTTTACTTTTCCAGTTAGATGCTTTTTATTTAATAATAATTATTGTTTATGATGAACTTTAATAAATGTTTAAGGGTACAAATATTTGTTTATTATTCATTTTAAGCAATTTCCACCTTCCTTTAAAATTCAAACGATCAAATTATAATTTTTTCCCATTTAACTTTTCACTTTTTTTTCTAAAAACAAAGGAGGAAAAATGTTCAATGAAATAGTATCAAAGAGAAGACGAAGAAAATGAGGAAAAGAAACTTTAATCATTTACAACATTCTTTGTAACAATAATAACAATAATAATTTCCTTTTTACTTTTTTCCGCCTTTTTAAGTAACTCCATCACTGTAACCCTTATCCTTACAATTCATCCCTTATTTCTTATTATAAAAAAAAATACTTCAAAAATCTGCACATCATAATTCTCATTAAATTACGTACTAAAAGTATAATTATTTTTCTTCTTCTTCTTCTTCTTCTTCTTCTTCTTTTTCATATAAAATTGACCAAATCAAAAGAATCAAATTTCCTTAAAATTAAATTTTCTTTATTGACATTTTACTAATTAATCATCGTCATCTTTAAAAGAATTTTTTTTTTTTTGGTATAAAAGCAAAAATAAATTTGGAATATTTAATGAAATTTTCTTTCAATGTGAAAAAAAAGTCAATAATGTTGGCATAGAGTATAGAAGGGTACATAATTAAAAGGAAATAAAAAAAAGGCCAGTAACAACACAAAAAAACGACGAAATTTAAATTTATAAATTCAGGACTTTAAAAGACTTTAAAGCAAAAAAAGCAACAAAACAGAATCAAGACAAAAATCTTATCATCAAATATTCATACTAAACGAAAAATTATCAAAATAAAAAAAAAGTTGAATTTAATTAGAAAATAAACTTGAATAAACATTTGAATTTATTTCCTATAATTTTTAATGCATTTCCAAATTTTCAATTTCAATTGAATAAAAACTAATATTTACTTAAATCTTAAAAATTTTACAAGAAACAATATTTCCTCCCGGAAGGCCAAATAAATGCAATGCAAAAACCAAGTAAGGGCGTCTGGTATTTTTTTGTTCATATTTTTTTTTTTTACAAAGAAAATAAAAATGAAAACCCAATTTTTCTTTTTTATATTTTCATGTTTTTTTCCTTCTTTGTGAAGTAATCAATTAAAATCTAATACATTTTTTCCTCTTTGTTTCTTTTTCTCTCTGTTTCTGTGTATAAAGTATTCGAAATCTGTATTATTTTTTTTAATAGGAAAATCCCCAGGACTAGATTTTCATTATTATTTTTATCATTTTTTTTTCCTTTGTAGGATTATAGGATTCTGTATATAATATGAGATTTTTCTCTTCTATGATTTTGATTTATTTCTTATTATTGTAGAACATGCACCGAGTATAGTTTGTTACATAAAAATATATAGAAAGAAATAAAAAGTGCTTATGTTTGGAAAATTAATACTTTAGCCTGGTACTGTATATTATTTAATAAACCAAATAAAAGAAGAGAAAAAGGGAAAAAGGGGGGAAGAAATACGTACTGATGGGAATACTGGTTTTTGCCTATTATTTTATGTTCTGTTGTTGAATGAATTCATTCGTTTATAAAAATATTGTATTAAAAATTATAATGTCGTAACTGAATTGTAAAATTTGTTACATGAATAAATTAGATTATGGTTTTGTGATTTTCTATGTAAGAGAGAAATAAAAAACGTTAAATATTTATTTAATTTCAAAAGAAATTATCAAAAGAAAATATCCTCGCTTTTATTTTTCTATTTTCTTTTACTTCCCCATTTACTAAATTTCAATTTATTTCATCTTGTTTCTTTTTTGGTTGTTTCCATTTTTTCCAAACATTGTTGTGATTCATTCTTCTTAAAGGAAATTCTATATTAAGAAATAAACGAATATAAAAGGAAAATAATATAAAATGGGAACACATTTTTTGAGTTACTTAAATAATTTCTTTAACTATACAGATGTCTCTCTTTCCTGGGCGTGGAAAAAATAAAACATTAGAAATTTATTTCAGTACCAAATTTTTATTTTTTTGTTTTTTCACTCAAAATATTCTCTCAAATATAATTCATGGATTTTTATCTATAGAAACGACAATCACTGTGAACCCTGGATGAGCAACTGATGAGAAAAATTAGATGAATATCATTTTTCGTTATAAAACGGCAAAATACAACAACAACTAAGAAAAAAAGTGGAGAAAATATTTTTGTGGAGAGTGTACGAAAGAGACAAACAATGTTTTGGAATAAGGTCCTTTTATTCTCATCAAACAAAATTTACTCTTAAAAAACTAAACTCATTCTCTTTGAAAACAAAGAAAAACAGAGAATGCTAAAGGTAACAGTGAGAAAGAGAAGAAATTCTAAAAACAAAATTGCTCTTATTATTGTGTTGTTGACTTTATATCACGTGTTCTTATCTCAATTTTATGTAATAATTTTCCATTTTCTTTGATTATATAAAGAACCTTAACAGTGGAAATTTATTTTTATTCCTATCTTGTCTTAATTAAAGTTATGAAAAATCATGGATTATAATCCTTTTTCTATTTTTGATTGGATTGTAAAAAACTATGTGTAAAAAAATAATTTTTAACAGCAAAAATGTGATCTTGAAGAAATGGACAGTTTATGCTAACAAAAACATAATTTTAAGTCTTTCTTTTTGTTATTTATTTGATTAAAAATTTAAAACTTTTACACTCCCTTTCTCATTATATTCCATTATTGTATTAATTTTTATGTTGTGTGTTTATTTTATCATAGTGTTAAATTATTCATTTGTATTTTTTAAACATGCATATGAATATTTATTTAATTAGTCGGATACACCGATGGCTGAGTAATTAATACATCCTACTTGTATTCATTGGATTGTTAGTTATAAAAGCTCATGCTTCCATGAAAAATGATAGTGATTTAATTATTTAATTTTTGTCTATTCAGTGACGCATTAATAAACAACATTTATAATAAAAATAATATTTAATTAGTGTACGCTTCTGTGTAAATATAATTATCATTTATTATTTGGTAGTAGAATAATGGAATTGATTGGAATGAGATATTTGAAGAGTTAATATTATTTTCAAATATACAAACTTAACCCAATACTTTAGGATGAATTACATTACGATGAATTATATACTCTTACAATTATCCACAATAACCGTATACCTTAAATTAAATAGAATATCAATAAAGTTAATTTTATTCAATGTATACAGAAATACATTATCGACTTAATTTCTAAACAATTGCTACATTACTACAGTGAATTTTTATATTTATTATTGATAAACTTCACAAGTAATTTGTGAACATATATTTTGTTATTATTATGGAGAAAAAAATATAATAACAAAAATCAAGATGTGACAATGACAATATTAATAATAACAAACCAACAACGCATTAATAACAACAACGACAACAAATATATTTATATGATCGATATCATAAGTTATAACTTCTAACTACACTCAAATTGATTCTCATTGAAAAAATATGTGATCAAAATAGCACAACATGTTTAATACTTTTATTTTTATTTAATTATTTCTCTGTCTTAATGTGATTTTATTTATTTCTTCTTATATCTTGGGTGTGTTTTTTTGTTGTAGTTTTTTTTTTACATAAAAAAAATACTTTTGTCTGAAAATAATGATAATCAAATATCAAAAGTTTTCTTTTTGTTTCGTTTCTTTGTTTGATTTAGAATGTATAAGTGAATGTATTGGGTTAAACTCCAGTGAATATAATTTTCTAATAAAATGTTTATATGCAGGTCAAAGCATTACAGTATATTCCCTTTCTAAATCTGATTAGAAAAAATAAACATGATTTCCTTAATTATTTAATTTATAAGGAATAATGTAGGGGAAGAGTGAGAAAATTTTCTCTTTATTGATGAATATTATTTTCATATTTTATTTCATTTATTTTATTCATAATAAAAAAATAATATAATAATTGTATTTTATATATACGTCAATCAAAAAATAAATGTCACCCTTTCTATAATCACAACAATAATAATTATATTAGGTCTCAAGTCGATTGGTTATTTTATTTTTTTGTATAAACAAAGAAAGAAAGAAAAATAATAAACAAAAATTATAATATAAAATATTCAACGTAAAAATATTGACAACATTAACGAGGAAATAAAAAAAAAACAATAATAACAAGTAACAAGAATTTTCGTTGAATTTTTATATTTTATTTTTATTATTCGAAGAAACAACAAAAAAACATTATGTCCAAAAGGAATCTAAATTGATTTCAATTATAATAAATTAATTTTACTTAGATTTACCTACGTAAAATAATTTAATATTATACGACACGATTTTATAAAGACAAAAATAATTTTTATATGTTTATTTTTTTTTTGTAGAAAAACAAAAGGACTTTTAATTAAAACTTTATTAATTGAATTATATTTAATTTACACTTAATTTGATTCATTTTGATGATATTATAAAAATTTTCATTCACCAATAAAATAGAATTGTTGTTAGTTTTATTAATTTTTCTAACAATTCAAATTTTAATGATTAAATTGTTTTAATTTTCAAGTTCATGTTGAACTTGACTTCTATTTAAATTATTCTTTTAAATCAAATGTCAGTTTGTGTTTTATTTCGCAAATTATCCAGCTTTAGTATTTTTAAAGGTAAATTGGGAATTAGACTTTAATTTGTGAGTCTATTAAATTTAAAAGATTCTATTAAAATAAATAAATAATATTCATAATTATTGTTTTTTTAATTATCAAAAGTAAAAGGTGACAGGAAAGGTTAAAATATTAGGTCATAAAATGATATTCGTGTTTTATTTTAATCGTAAATAAAAAATTGAAAATGAAAATTTAAACCAAAACAATTTCGTTTCCATTTTTGTATCAACAAAAAGTTCCACATCCTATCAATTATTTTGTATTTTTAATTAAATCAGAAATTCATTTAAATTTAATTTAATTATCATTAATGTCCGATATTCAATATTGACATCAATATATATAGTTAATTATAACGACGTAACTTATTGAATGATAAATAATTTCTTAAATTAATTTTCTAAATGAAAATAATGTAAAAAATTCAGAAAATTGAAATCGAAACAATCATGAAATTAATTTAGAAAACGTCATCATATTTTTTACCAGAAGATAACAACAAGAGAAATAACACATAAGATGAGAAAATGATAGAAAAATATATGAAGGTTGGTATTACTTGGAACAATGCCAAGCAATGTTTATAGGTAACTACTTTTAATTTAATCAAATCAACATGCAATTTGGAAGAAACTCAAACATTTTAACATTTTTATTTTTAATTTTAATAAAACTGTCAGTACAGTTTATTTGAATTTCTTTGAATATATTTTATTACAATTTAAATTTCACATTTTTGTTTAACAATTATTATCTTATTGCGATTTTAAGAAATTTTATTTAAAAATGTTTTTTACATATACATTTGGTATAAAAAAGTAACTCATTGGAGTCTTATAAATACACACACATGCACACATACACGCACATAAACATGCCTATGCAGTTACACCTCAAATATATGTACTTCACCATAAAATTATCCTTAAACCTTTTCAACACTTCTTAATCAGATCTTATTAATAATAAATTTAAATATCAGTTTAAAATTAAAAAAAAAAAAAATTAGTTTAATATTTCACGTTAAAAGAGAATTTTTTGTAGATTTTCAGAATAAAAATTAAAAGAAAAAAAAATTTAATTTTAAAACAAAATGAAAATGTTAATAATCAGAACGATTGCGTATTTATTTTTAGTTTTGTATTTGTGTACAACACAAAAAATTTTATTTTCGTCACATTAAAAATTTTGTGCAATTTCTTTTATAATTATTTAATGTTTTGTTTTTACTTTAAAATAATAACAACAATAAACACAAATTGAATATTCATCCATTTTCTTTGGTACAAATTATTTTGTTTTTATAAAAATAAAATTATTTAATTTAATTTATTTTTATTTCATACTTTTTTGTTGTTGTTGTTGTTTGTGCTTTGTATCTTTTTAATTTTAAAATAAAAACTAAATGACAAATATTATAAGTTTTGTTTTGTTTTGTTTTTGTGTTTTTATTTAGGACAAATAAAATAAGAATATTTACGTTGTTCCACTTAATATTTTTTATGGAAAAAAATTCCGTATATTGTCTATAAATAAATAATTGCAATAAAAAATTATAATGAATTTGTCTTTAGTTTAATGAAATTATTATTATGTATTATTTTTATTAATGTTATTTACGTTACAGCAGACAAAATTTAATGAGACAATTAATTAGTTGTCTATAGTTGAGACTTGAGACAATAATATAAGGATTGTATTGAATTTCAAAATAATTGTAACATTATAACTACAAAAATATTTCATCAAATAAATTCTTATTCTTTGGTCATCATAGACTAAATAGCCTAAATGATTTTGATTTTTATGAATCAATTCAATCAACCAAAAAAGAAAATCTATATTTTCCTGTTAAAAAGTGATAAGTTTATTTTATGAATAAAACAAAAACGACAAATTGCACGTCCTTCAAATGCCCAAAAAAAAACAACTTTGATGGATTAATTCAATTTTAATATTTACAAAACACACGTTTGAAAAAAAAGACACGAATTAAAAAATTCAGTATAAAAAATTTGGATAAAATGAAATGAATTGCTGTAATTAACTGTGATGAATTAAATCAAATATTTATAGTAATCCTTCAAATTCTATAATTACGTCAATAACTTTAATAAGTAAACTTCATTGTTCGTAATAACACGATATAATTCAATATGTACAATAAAAATAAAATTATTGATGTGCTACAATTATCATGGAAATAAATACAAAAAATCTTCACTTGAATAATAATTCTATAGTCTTGAAATTAAAATAGACTAAAATATAATTGAACAATGTTATTTTTACACTCTCTCTCTATATTACTTATGGCTTCCTTGAAATTCTTTTACTCTATTTGATTTTTTTGTTTTTTTTTTCTGTTCTTCTATAAAATCTCAATTAAAAACTCATATATTTTTTTAGATGAAATTTTAAAATTTAAATTATAAGAATGTAATTGCAGAAAATTTATCAAGGATGAAAACTAGGAAATAATTAATGTTAACAAAAAAAATAATGCGCCCGAGCAGGGATTTGAACCCTGGACCGTTGGATTAAAAGTCCAACGCTCTACCGACTGAGCTACCCGGGCGATGTTTAATAGGTTTAAATACTAGGGTCTGGAGGGCTAGAGGGAATTTACTAATGCTTTAAATATTGGATTCCATACAGCAGAAACGTTATGACGAAGGTCCATCCCTCTGATGTCAGTAAATTTTTATTTTAGAACAAAAAAAGGAAAAAAATGGAATAAAATATCAATCTTTATTACATAAGTAAAAGGACGCATTTGGAACACAAAAATATTTCATAAAAAGCCATATAATTTCTATAAGGTACGCGACAAATAATATAAAAAAAAAAAAACTTTTAAGGAATTTTATTATTTTCATGAAGACAAAAAAAATATAATGAAGAAGAAGAAGAAAAACATGTGATAAAAAAAATAAGAATTCCATCACCAAAAATAAAAATTTATATTAGGTTTATAGACAGAAAAAAACACCAAAAACACATTTTTACCTTATGTTAAATATTATGCCGCACTCTTATATGTGATGTTTGATATTTTTCTTCTTCTTCTTCTTCTTTCTTCCTTTTTCTTTGCTTTTTTATTTCCTTTTTTTTCTTGATGGATTTTTCTTCTTATTTTTTCTCTTATATTTATATACGTTTTTTATCATAAATATTTTTACTTTCGTATAATTTTTTAATAAACTGATGATGACACAATAGAAAGAGAAAAAAAAATGAAAAAAATTATAACATAAAAAAAAGTGACAAACGTAAAATAAAAATATGAAGGTATGGTAAGGTATGGTAAGGTACATTGAATTATTTCTTTAAGAATTTTTTTTATTAGAATTGCAATGAAATAAAAAATTTATTAAAATTTTTAATAAAATATTTCTGTATAATCATCACACAATACAAGACAACTTGGCTCAATAATTTTTTCATGAAATAAATTCTATAAAATATGAACTATTTATGTAAAGTGCACACGAAACAAACTTTAAATTATAGATATGTAATTATAGGTATACGACATTCAATGTTAATGAATAATCATAGAAATGTAGTAAATTATACTGAAATTGACCCATAAATTAAAATCATTTATGGAAAAACACTTCTGAATCACGTTGAACTTCTTTTACAAATAAGTTAAATTTATTACCAAATTATTACTAAGCTTTTATAAAAATTATTCTTTCGCAATATTTAACGCGATTGCTGTTTGATAATTCTGTTTTATTAAGAAATGGAAAAAACTACTAAGACAAAAATGTTGCTTCGTTTGTAGAGCATTCGGCCTGATATCGAATGTATCTGGTTGTAACATATTTAGAATAATATAAATAATTAAATTATGGTAACACCTGATTCTATGGCAAATATGTTTTATGCCATTTTTAATGACAACAAAATAAACCCACATAAATAAACTATAATGGAACACAAATATTCAAAGATTTTTAAAACTCAGTCATAAATACATTATTTAGAATGAACAAACCAAATAAAAAATTATTAAATAATAAATAAAATTAGTAAGGTTAAAATCACTACAGCCTTCTTCTTCTATAATTAATAATTTTACCATAAAGAAGGAATCCTCAATAAATAAGAATTCATGATTGCAAGACAAAAAAATTAAGGTTACGCTAAATTTATTTATTTTTTTTATTGATTTAAGAAAAATTGAATGAAACCAAAATGAAAAAAAAAACAACAAAAAAGAAAATAAGAAAAACTTGCAAAAAAAATTACCTTAATTTCCGAATCTTTAATACTCTTGTCTATTTAGAAAAATAAGAGTCAGTTTATTTTATTCTATTAACATTAAATCCCTTGCGTATTATTATATTATTTGAAGAAGACACAACGAACAAAAAAAAAGAAGAAAGATTTATGCCCAAAGAGAAAAGGAAAGAAAAAAAAAGTGATATCAATCCGTATGAAAATATATTCAATTTGATCTTATAAATTATTAACAGAAATATTTCAGTAAACTAAGACGATCAAATTAATCAACTTAATCGAAAATTTTCTCTCATTACCTGCCACCTGTCTTTTCCTAGCAAATAAATAATAAAAGAAAGAATAATTTTTCAGCATATAAGAAGAAGAAGAAGATGAGGAATAAAAAAAAAACAAACAAAAAATTACAAACACGAACTTTAACAAATTTATTTTGATTTGTTTTTTTTTTGTTGGCAAAAACAAATAAAAAAAAACGTGGAGAAACGTTCAAGTGTCTATATACGATAGATTTCATATTATATTTGATTATGTATTTTCAAACACAATTTATTTTTTGAGGTCAACGCAATCGATGTTGTGCATGATTTAAAATTTTTACAAAAGAAATAAACCAACATTCTATGGCCCAAATACAGAGAGATTTTTAACATAACATATATCGATAGGAATAATTAATGAAAAAAAATACATATCAACAACTGCATTTATGAAACTGTCCCTGAAATTTAAATTTTAGAAAGAGTTCATTTTGCAATAAAAAAAAAGGAAAATGTTTAGAAAGGAATCAATTTTTTGCATCATCGTTATAATTTTTTTATTAAACATAAACACCTGTCTATAGGACCAATGATTCGATTAAACAGGTGCTTTATTAGACAATACAGTTTGCATGAAAGAATAACAAAAGTATTTAATGATATGGAATTCAGTCAGAGAATATATTCGATTGTACGATGATAAATTAGACAGATTTTTGTATCAATACAAATGCGTTATTAATAAATGATTGAAAGTATTTGATTTTGTAATTTATGATTAATTATTTTGCATAAAACACAACTGGTCATATTACTCAAGAATAACTGGAACGTAGTTTTTATTGGGTGCAAACTAAAAACTTGATTATATTCAAATTTCTAATTTCCTGAATAATTGAGGAATAGGAGAGATTAAACTTTTAAAAGCGCTTAACTTTAATAGTATTTTATTTCAAAGTTTATTTAAGAAAAAAAAATTTAAATTTAATATTGAAACAAACACAAAAAAAACCAGCAAAATCAAATATCCTCAACAGAATTGTTTATTAATTTCTTATTTCGAAGAGTTTTTCAATTAAATTTAGTAAATGTTCGTGATTTACATGCCAACAAAATTTATATAAATTCAATATTCTCTATCTATACATCTGTTATATCGATAACCGTAGCTGTATCATGGTTTATAGTCAAAATGTGATCTGGATTTCTTTTATACTTTAACTTATGTAACATTATAAAATATAGCATTTATATTTTATATTCAAATTGGTTATTTATTTAAAGATTCTATGTTGTTTCTAAGTCATTTTCTCTGTGATTTATATTTGTTTCAATATTACTTAATGGCTATCCATCCTAAATGGTTAATATAAGTGAGTTTTCTCTTAAACATAACAGAAAAGAAAATCAATATAATTTACGTTAAACAATTTAGAGTATTTGATGATCCGTTCTTATAAATTTGTATCATGTTTTCATTTTTATTTTGCAAAAAATTATTCATGAATGATAAAACATTTGATGAATGTCGAAATCGACATTTAATTAAGTTATAAAACGTTTATAAAATATATTTCTTGATAATAGAAATTGAAGTCAGCTGACCCTTCTAAAACAAAATTGTAGATCGAATAAGTGTTGTATTTTTATTAAAACTAATCACCATGGGTCTATAATATTAAATTATTCTAATCAAAGTTCCGATCTTCAAGACTTCTATTAACGTAACAACTGAAAGTTATCATTTTTAGAAAAAAAGTAACAACAGTAAAAACTATTTCTATAAAAACTTTAAATATGATTACAAGTAAGAGCTTTTATTTAAACACTTTAAATATCGTCATAAGAAGCTTAGAGAAAAATACTCTACAAATATTTTAGAGTACCACATTGTCATGGACAAGAGGAATAAGAGAATAACACCATACACGATACTAGAAAGAAGTAAAACTTTTTCCCTTCATTTTTTTTACGATAATAAAAAATCAACGTAATATATTTTTTTTTTATTATTTTCTATAATAACTTTCTTTTTTTTTTGTGATTTTGATAAAATACCAAAACCAATTTAACCTTTTATCCTTCCGCTTTAATTTTCGTTTTATTTAATAGTTTTGTTAGTCTATTTGGCACCAATTCAATTTACAAATGTCTTTATTATGTCCATACATCATTTTTATTCTATTATTATTATTAATCGTGTGTCTATTAACTTTATTACTTTTATATATATTTTTACTTTCGTAATAAACAATAATTTCTGATTCTCTTTTTTTTTACAAGCCGTAGAATAATAAAATCTTACAACAATTTTTTAAAGATAAATGATTGCTTTCAGAAAGTGTTTATTGCAGAAAATATTTAATTATTTTTTTCGTTTTAATTGGTTTTGTTCAAATTGATTTTATTTTTCAATTGACATTATTGGATATAGCATCACAATTACATAACAATTTGTCTGAATCTGAACATCTTTTTATGTCCTTCGACTTGCAACAAAATTCCTTCTTTGTTTTGTACATTTTTATATTTTACATTAATGTTTAACAATATTACTTTAATTCAAAATATTTTATTTAAATTAAAAAATTTCCTAGAAAACATAAAACATTTATTCTGTTCATCAAAATTCTTATCCTTTTTTTAATAAAAAAAAGTCATAATCAAAATTTTTATAAAGAAAAGAAAATTAAATCTTTTTCACATAAAAATGTATTTTTAATAGCAATTATATTTTTCTGTTAAATATATAAGATTTCTTAAGATTGAAAAACATAAAATAAGAAGAAGGAAGAAGACGTTTACAATTACAAATTAAATTTACACAGAAAATATCGATTAAATTTACAATAAAGTAAAAAAAAAAACACTGAATCTTCTTGTATTTCTAAACGGCTTTAAGAGGGTAAGGTTTTTTTTTTTTTTCTTCTTCTTCTTCTTTCTTTAACTAACATGAATAGGGTATTATAATACCTTTAATGAAAATGTGTATGTAGACTAAATTAATTGTGTCTAGTCTTAAATGACTAGATATTAAATAACTTCAGACATACCTTTTGAGTGTTAAACTGATAAAAAAAGAGAAGCATTAACATCCACTCACATTTATTTAATTAAATTAAAATTTTATGTCTAGAAAAAGAAAAAATTTCTACGACGTTTATCTTATATACTCACTACGTGCACTTCGTTTCTTTTTTTCTTGATCACATTTAAAACTGTACAGTTAAATATGTTTAAAAGTATAACATTCTGTTACTCTGTTTCTCTGTGTCTCTGTCACTCTGTTACTCTATTCTTTTATACCTTGAATTAATTTTGTGTACCTAAAGAGAATAATTACTTTAGAACACTAATTACCCTAGTCCTTTTCACAAAAGTTCAATGTACCTTTTCATTACATTTATTTTATTCATGTTACATTATTACAAGGATTTTTTTGCACACAAACACACACACAATTTTACTATCGAATAAATAATCATTTCTATTTTACTATTTTAATTTTAAATTTTCAAATGAAACATCACTAAAGTAAATCATAGAAAATTTAAATACATTTAAGTGAAGCAATAATTAATATATTAATGTGTAAAGTGTAGACCGAAATGTAGAAAAATGAAACATTTTTTTTATATTTTTCCATTTCATCATAATTATAATTTATATTATTTCCTTATTCTATTCAATCTAAATGTATTAAATTTTAAAATTTAAGTTATAAGTTTTCCTTAAAACTTTATACAAAAACTTTTAGCTTTAAAAAAAAAAATCTTTAAAATTAAATTTTAATTTGACTTGTAAATAAGAATGAAGAAGTATGTTAGAAGTGCTTTATTTTAGTTAATTCTTGTAAATATTTTGTTCTTCGTCGTTGTCTGCTGTTTCTTTTGTAAAACTTTATAATATTTTGAATATTATTTGCTATAACAACTCATAATATACAGAGAAGTAAAAATGAAATAATATCATTTAGGAATATATAGAAAAACTTCAACTTATTAATATTAAAATAACAAAATATAAGAGAATAATAAAATAAGGTATAGAATAGAATATTTAGTTCTTTAATATTTTTTTTGGTTACATCGCAACAAATAAAATAAAATATTTTTATCATTCTTTAAAATTCTGCTGAAACTTTGAACTTATTTGTTTTTCTTTCATTATATTTTTGAAACTCATTTTTTATTTATTCATTTTTATTTAGAATTTTAAAACTTTTTCAGTTTCTTCTTCAAACAAAAGTAAAAAAGCACAACAAACCACAAGAGGCAATAATATTTCAATTTTGTTTATTTATTAAAAAAAAAGTGACACGCCTTTTATTTGAATTGTTCTTTTGTTATTTTACTGATGTGTTAAAAAAGAAAAACATGAAATTGTTGACTAAAGTAAAAGAAATTTGTTTATTCTAAAAAGTCAAAATTAAATTAATAAGACAAAAAAATATTCATAAGACAAAAAAACAACAACTAAATGAGCAAAATTAAAAATTGAAATCTTGACCTTTACGGTGTAGTCACTTTTTGTTTTACTCATGGTCACTGTTTGGTATTTTTTATTTTATTAGATCAGTTTTTTTTTCTAACACATCTATATTGGTACAATCGAATTTTTTTTTTGTCTTCAGTCTTATTAACGATTGAAAAATGAATGTAAAAGATATTACAGTTTTTTTCGTTGTTCTTTCTTTTCTTTTTCATATACATGTCATAATTGGATGTTATAATGATTTTTAATGATGTGTGTTTAAGGTCAAGATGAAGTCCAAATTTAAACAACCAAAGACAACAACAAAATACTATAAAATAAAGAAGCAAAAAAAAAATACGCGATTGATTTTTTTTGTTTCTTATTTTTTGCGTCTGTTTTGTTTCTCTTTGCTTCAATTTTTATTAATTTGGTTTTTCTTTTTTCCAAGTTTTTAACTGATTATTGCCATAAAATAATTGTTTATAAATTTTTTCTTTATATTGTTGTTATAGAGTTTCCAATAAAGTTCAATATATATATATATATAAATATACGTGTAATTATTATTTTTGTAAATAAAATATAAATAGTTAAACATTCGATTACAAATTTCGTTGATGAAAGTCACAGTCAGAAATATTATTCCATTGTAATATCATGCTAATGTATCATACACACACATAGTCACATAAATGTTAGATATATGATATACCACCCCCAAATCAGACTCCTCTATTAATAAAATATAAAATAAAACCCACAATTTATTGTCATATTTTTCTGTGGTGTCTGCGAAAATATTATTACACGATTATATTTTTAGTTGAAATATGAATTAATGTTGGTGAACTTTTTTTTTTTTTTTTATCATTAATTTTATTTTATTCAATATTTTGTTTGTTGTTTTTTTTTTTTGTGCTCATTCAAATAACAATTCTTGTTTTTCTTTTTTGTACATTGTCAATTACCAAACGTCAATAAAAATGATTACAAATAAACAATGTTTTTTTTATTTTTTAAGTTTGTTCAAAACTTAAAATTTCATGATTAACTAAAATTATACAGAAATCATTTATTTTTTCTTATTCTTCAACTTAAAATATAGTTAAACAAGAAGTTTGTTTTTAATGATAAAGAAAAATGTATTTAAAGTATACTTAATTTACTGATGCTATGAATTTGATTTTCGTTGTATCTAAGTCCGCATTATTATGCAATTATTATTATTAACTAATTTGAAATTTAAAAAAAATAAAAGAGTAAGTACATGAATTAATCAAACATATTTTTCACATTATTCCCAAACATTTTTTTAATGTATTTTTATGAAAAGGATTTAAAAAGGAGTAAGGTAACAATAGAATAACATAAAGATTTTGTATTTAATTTAAAATGCATTATGTAATGCATGCTAATGGAATGCACCATAAATATTTGTTGAATTGAGAAAGAAAATTACTCATGCATTTGAATTTGACGAGAAAAATGTATTCTTGTGCAAATAAATTTTTATGATTTAAAGATAAAACGATAAAAATGTGAATGCAAAAATATACTTTCTATACAAAACAAATAAATTGTCTTATTATTTAGTTATTATTATTATTGTGATTAAATTAATACAGACATTAATTTATCGCTTAATTGTGAAAATATAATTGTCTAAAAAAAAAAGTGAATAAATGTGAATTTATATGTTGAGTTATATCAACAAAAACCAAGAAAGCATATATAACTAATACTGCTTTAAAATAATCCTTTAAATATCCTGTAGTCATATCCTTATCAAGTTTTGACCGAAAATTAAGCTTCTTCACCATTTTACTCCATATTGGCCAAGACAATAATCTATTCATAAACTTTATAGTTTATCTTGATTCTGGGAAGACCAACATCCATAAACTTTACTACAATGATATTCATACGACTTTATTACTTTCTCAGTCTCTACGTCTTCTTACTATTTATTTGTGTTATTATTTTTGATGAATAAAATTTAAGTTGCAAATTAAAAACTATAATTTCTTTGTATTTATGTAAAAAGTATTCTTTAGAACAAAAGCATCAAATAAATACATAAACACACATTCATACATGTTATAATTGGTATTCCTAAATTTACTATAATCTACATCATATTTTTATCAAATCATCAAAATACCTATCTATGGTTGTATAATTTTAACTCTTTGTCCTGATATTAATTGCAATTATTTTATTTCATTAAAATATGTGCTTTTTTATCTTTAGTTTTAAAATATTGATGATAATGTTATACGTTAGTTAGAGTATCAAAATTCATACAAATGAAATACAGAAATGCAAACAAATTTAATAATTGAATCAATTAAATTGGTATAAAATGTGGTTGTGTTGTGATATCTTTATTAATTGTATTCTTATAGATTGTCTTTTATACAAAAAACATAAAAATATTTTTTTTAAATTGTAACAAAAGAAATATTATTATTTCCTTATTCTTCTTCTTTCATTCCTGTTTAATGTGCGTACTACAAAAATTCTACTGAAAAACAACAATTTATTCCGATTTTATTCCTTTCCTATTATTTCAGTGAAATATGTATTATCCAAAAATAAATATAACGACGACCCAACCAACCAACCAACAACAACAACAAAAAAACGAATGTAGGTATTCTATAAAAAATTAATGTAAAAAGAAAAAAAACGAAAAACATAAAAACCCCATTAATTTCGGTTGACATTATTTGCTGGGATATTTAATAAAACATATAAGAGAAAGAAAAAGGGAAAATTTCCTATACGTCTTCTTCTTTCTATTTTCAACAAAACCTCTAAAAAAATGATTTTAATTTCAAGTTTTTTATCATAATATTCATACAAATAATAATCCATTTAAAATGAAAAAAATAAATATAAAGTAAAATATACAATAATTACAATTGAATTTAAATATAAAGGGGAAATAACTGAAAATAAATATTATAGAGAAAATGTAATAAAAATGTTAAAAGGAAAATTGTAACAACAGAAAAAAAACGTAAAGAAGAAAACTTGAGTATCAAGAAAAAAAAAGAACAAGAAAGGAAAATTCAAACAATAAAATATCCAAAAGTCTTCCATTCTGTAATCGAAATACAAAAAAAAAATCTAAAACGAAAAGCTTTCAATTCAAATGTATTATTGTTATTATTATTATTAGAAAATTGTATTTTGAATATTTTCTCATAGATTCCCTTTTTTTTATATTGAATTTTGATCTCAATTGATTCATCTTGGAGATACATTTAAACTCTGCTTTTCTATTTTCCTTTCTTTTTTTCTTCTCGTTCTGGATCTTTTTTTTTTCTTGTAAAGATTATTCTTCATTGAAAATTGTACAAAACAAAATATTTATATTTATTTCAAGTCAATAAAAAGAAAATAACAAAAAGAAAAGAAAAAGGACGACAGAGTGAATTGAGAGCGTAATAGTTATTAGATATTCTGTTTTACTTCTTCTTCTTCTTCTTCTTCTTCTTCTTCTTCTTCTTCTTCTTCTTCTTCTTTTACATCCAAAATATCTTTACTATATAAACCCAAATCAATAAAAATAAAAATAACTTTAAATGATAGACCCCAAAAACAACAAAACAAAAAACAATAGATTCGTGGAGGAGGTATAGATAACCCACATCACCCAGTTTATTCTAAAAAAATAGAACCCAACCAAAAAAAAATGAAACAACAAATATAACCACATGTTCTTATACCTACATATACTTTTCTTATATCAAATCTGTTTACTTTCTTAAATTGACAAACAAGATTGTCTATAACGATACGTGAAATTCTACGAAAATAAAAACAACAACAACTAAAAAAAAACAAAAACAAATAAGAGAGAAAAAATGGGGACGAAAACAAAAAAAAAATAGAATTTAAAAAAAAACAAAACGCTCATAAATTGAGTGAAATAGGAAAAAGATACAAACACTAATATAATACAGAATATATCTGAATTGTTAACAATATTCAGGATTTTTTTTTTCGTGTAGAAGATGAGAGGAATATCAGAAGGATGAGGTAGAGGTAGAGGAGTAGAATAAGGATATAGAAAAAAAAGAGTTTAGAAGAGAAGAAGAAGAAGAAAAAAAAACTCTTATCGACAAAAATATTTCGAGTAAACACATAAATAACCATGACAACAAACAACAATCGAAAATAAAAGAACAAACAAATAAAAACACAAAATAAATATGTTGGAAAATTCATGAAACAAAAAAAAACAAATGAAAAAATGTGGAAAATTAAATAATAAAGGAAAAAAAAATATGAATATCATAATTCAAATGAGTTGAGGTTATTTATAGGATAATTAATAATTTAAAAGATTTATATCGTTTGAAAGAAACTTGTCACAATCAGCATTAAATCATGATATTTTTGACGAAACTTAAAGATTGAACTTCCAACAATATTTTTAGTCACACGCTGTGATAGTGTGGAAACACACAGGGATGTCACCAACATAGCCGCAGGTTCAACATGATAGAAAAAAGCGTTTTCAATTAACACAAGTTATTAACATTTTTAACTACAATAAATACTGCCCCATTTCGAATAGAAACCGTCATAATAAAATTTGAACATAAATATTATTGCATCATTTTAAATTCATTTTAATTAACTTTTTGATGAAAACAATTAATAAAATGTTGCCGAGTTCATTTTTATATAGTTTCAGTTTTTATTTTATTTAAGTTTATATACCGACCACAATATAATAAAGTTTAGTCTTCTCTATACCTTTAAAATTTAAATGTTCAAACTTTATTTAATAATAAAGTTTAACCATAGTGTGGTCTCTCCACAAGAAATGAAAAAATAAAAATAATAATGTCCCAAATGTCTAGAAGAAAAAAAAGGTCATCTCCCATTGGACACTAGACATAACAGACCAAAATTCTAATGGTTCTTGTATACATTTATTTTTTCTTTACACATATAAATAGAAGGCAGACCAAAAATAAAACCATTTCAAAATTTTAAACGTAAAATGCTTTTAATTTTTTCACATCACATAAATTCTCTTGGTTGTCCCTTTATAGAAAAACCTGTACATTCCTCTGAATGGGTTAATATACTTTGACGTCAAATAACTAAAAAAAAAATATTTAAATTACTGACTTGAATTTCACGTACCACAATTGGATGTATTTATCTTTGATTTAAAAATTGTTTTCTATTCCCATTCTATTTTTTAATAAATAAATAAATAAATTTTTTAATATTTTGAAGTTACAGAAAATTAAGAGAAAAAAAAAATAAAAATAACGTGAACCTTCCACTTAACATCAATTTTCAAACATAACATTTTTTAAATGAAAACATTTTAATTACAACACAAAAATAAAGACTTCATGACATTCTGTGAAAACAGAAAAAAAGCTTTTAGGTTTTAGATGACGTTATCATCTTGCATATCAACATTTTAATTTGTTGTTGAATATACTCAACATGGGATCAAAGTGCAATTTGAATAATTATATATAATTAGATTTGCATTTAAAAAATAGCATCTTCATTTAGTTATTTTTATATAATTTGTTCCATCAATTGCATGAAATAATTAGAAACAATGTTTATGTTTAATTATTACTTTATACTTTTGGTTTATTAATTATTAAAAAACAAAAATAATTAAATGCAAAACATGAACGTGAAAAATTCATCAAAAATTTTATTGAAAATTTATTTAATAAAATTAAAACATTTTTGTGTTTATTTGTTCAAACAATCACCAATACTAAGAAATTATCGTCAAATTAAAATATTCCTAGTTTACATTTTTTCTTCTTTCACTTGTTTTTTTGGAATGAAATATCAAAACAATAAAAATAATTTTGTTATAGAATTTTATTTATGCCTTCAAGTATTTTTTTCATACATTTTTTTCCATTCTTTGTAGCCATTCTTTTTATATTCGATTACACCGAATATTTATATTAATTTATTTATTCATCAATTTCCCATAAATCAAGAGACAAAAAAAATTGTGCACGTATGTGTTGGAATTTCGTATTAATTTTAGGTATTTAACGATGAATGAATAAAATCATTACGTAAATTATATAAATTTAACATTTTTTTATTTATTTATCTATAATTTATTTGATTCTATTTTCCCTCCCATATTCCCTTATCATATATAAATGTTAAAACATCAGAATCAAATAATATTATTTGAAAATGAGTGGATTCTGAAAAATTTTTTGAAATCCAACTTATAGGGCCCCAGATATTATTTTTTATTAATAGCTAAATTATATCAAAAACTTAAAAAAATTATTTTTTATTACATCGGCATGCATATCTGGGGCCCTATTAGTTGGATTTCAAAAAAAATTTCAGAATTGCTCTTAGCTATTTAAACAGGAGTGGATTCAGAAATTTTTTTTGGAAATCCAACTTATAGGGCCCAGATATGCATGCCGATGTAATAAAAACTTAAAAAAATTATTTTTTATTACATCGGCATGCATATCTGGGGCCCTATTAGTTGGATTTCAAAAAAATTTTCAGAATTGCTTATAGCTATTTAAACAGGAGGGGATTCGGAATTTTTTTTTTAAATCCAATTTATAGGGCCCCAGATATGCATGCCGATGTAATAAAAAATAATTTTTTTAAGTTTTTGATATAATTTAGCTATTAATAAAAAATAATATCTGGGGCCCTATAAGTTGGATTTCCAAAAAATTTTCAGAATCCACTCATTTTCAAATAATATTATTTGATTCTGATGTTTTAACATCATGGATTTCAAAAAAAAATTATGAATCCCCTCCTGTTTAAATAGCTATAAGCAATTCTGAAATTTTTTTTGAAATCCAATTTATAGGGCCCCAGATATGCATGCCTTAAATTAACTTAAAAACTAACTTAAATTAACTCAAAAAAATTATTTTTTATTACATCGGCATGCATATCTGGGGCCCTATAAATTGGATTTAAAAAAAAAATTCCGAATCCCTTCCTGTTTAAATAGCTATAAGCAATTCTGAAATTTTTTTTGAAATCCAATTTATAGGGTCCCAGATATGCATGCCTTAAATTAACTTAAAAACTAACTTAAATTAACTTAAAAAAATTATTATTTATTACATCGGCATGCATATCTGGGGCCCTATAAATTGGATTTCAAAAAAAAATTATGAATCCCCTCCTGTTTAAATAGCTATAAGCAATTCTGAAATTTTTTTTGAAATCCAATTTATAGGGCCCCAGGTATGCATGCCTTAAATTAACTTAAAAACTAACTTAAATTAACTTAAAAAAGTTATTTTTTATTACATCGGCATGCATATCTGGGGCCCTATAAATTGGATTTCAAAAAAAAATTCCGAATCCCCTCCTGTTTAAATAGCTATAAGCAATTCTGAAATTTTTTTTGAAGTCCAATTTATAGGGCCCCAGATATGCATGCCTTAAATTAACTTAAAAACTAACTTAAATTAACTTAAAAAAATTATTTTTTATTACATCGGCATGCATATCTGGGGCCCTATAAATTGGATTTCAAAAAAAAACTCCGAATCCCCTCCTGTTTAAATAGCTATAAGCAATTCTGAAATTTTTTTTGAAGTCCAATTTATAGGGCCCCAGATATGCATGCCTTAAATTAACTTAAAAACTAACTTAAATTAACTTAAAAAAATTATTTTTTATTACATCGGCATGCATATCTGGGGCCCTATAAATTGGATTTCAAAAAAAAATTATGAATCCCCTCCTGTTTAAATTGCTATAAGCAATTCTGAAATTTTTTTTGAAATCCAATTTATAGGGCCCCAGATATGCATGCCTTAAATTAACTTAAAAAAAAAACTTAAATTAACTTAAAAAAATTATTTTTTATTACATCGGCATGCATATCTGGGGCCCTATAAATTGGATTTCAAAAAAAAATTATGAATCCCCTCCTGTTTAAATAGCTATAAGCAATTCTGAAATTTTTTTTGAAATCCAATTTATAGGGCCCCAGATATGCATGCCTTAAATTAACTTAAAAACTAACTTAAATTAACTTAAAAAAATTATTTTTTATTACATCGGCATGAATATCTGGGGCCCTATAAATTGGATTTCAAAAAGAAATTATGAATCCCCTCCTGTTTAAATAGCTATAAGCAATTTTGAATTTTTTTTTTAAATCCAATTTATAGGGCCCCAGATATGCATGCCTTAAATTAACTTAAAAACTAACTTAAATTAACTTAAAAAAATTATTTTTTATTACATCGGCATGCGTATCTGGGGCCCTATAAATTGGATTTCAAAAAAAAATTATGAATCCCCTCCTGTTTAAATAGCTATAAGCAATTCTGAAATTTTTTTTGAAATCCAATTTATAGGGCCCCAGATATGCATGCCTTAAATTAACTTAAAAACTAACTTAAATTAACTTAAAAAAATTATTTTTTATTACATCGGCATGCATATCTGGGGCCCTATAAATTGGATTTCAAAAAAAAATTATGAATCCCCTCCTGTTTAAATAGCTATAAGCAATTCTGAAATTTTTTTTGAAATCCAATTTATAGGGCCCCAGATATGCATGCCTTAAATTAACTTAAAAACTAACTTAAATTAACTTAAAAAAATTATTTTTTATTACATCGGCATGCATATCTGGGGCCCTATAAATTGGATTTCAAAAAAAAAACCCAATCCCCTCCTGTTTAAATAGCTATAAGCAATTCTGAAATTTTTTTTGAAATCCAATTTATAGGGCCCCAGATATGCATGCCTTAAATTAACTTAAAAAAAAAACTTAAATTAACTTAAAAAAATTATTTTTTATTACATCGGCATGCATATCTGGGGCCCTATAAATTGGATTTCAAAAAAAAATTATGAATCCCCTCCTGTTTAAATAGCTATAAGCAATTCTGAAATTTTTTTTGAAATCCAATTTATAGGGCCCCAGATATGCATGCCTTAAATTAACTTAAAAACTAACTTAAATTAACTTAAAAAAATTATTTTTTATTACATCGGCATGCATATCTGGGGCCCTATAAATTGGATTTCGAAAAAAAATTATAAATCCCCTCCTGTTTAAATAGCTATAAGCAATTCTGCAATTTTTTTTTAAATCCAATTTATAGGGCCTTAAATTAACTTAAAAACTAACTTAAATTAACTTAAAAAAATTATTTTTTATTACATCGGCATGCATATCTGGGGCCCTATAAATTGGATTTCAAAAAAAATTCCGAATCCTCTCCTGTTTAAATAGCTATAAGCAATTCTGAAATTTTTTTTGAAATCCAATTTATAGGGCCCCAGATATGCATGCCTTAAATTAACTTAAAAACTAACTTAAATTATCTTAAAAAAATTATTTTTTATTACATCGGCATGCATATCTGGGGCCCTATAAATTGGATTTAAAAAAAAAATTATGAATCCCCTCCTGTTTAAATAGCTATAAGCAATTCTGAAATTTTTTTTGAAATCCAATTTATAGGTCCCCAGATATGCATGCCTTAAATTAAATTAAAAAAAAAACTTAAATTAACTTAAAAAAATTATTTTATATTACATCGGCATGCATATCTGGGGCCCTATAAATTGGATTTCAAAAAAAAATTATGAATCCCCTCCTGTTTAAATAGCTATAAGCAATTCTGAAATTTTTTTTGAAATCCAATTTATAGGGCCCCAGATATTCATGCCTTAAATTAACTTAAAAACTAACTTAAATTAACTTAAAAAAATTATTTTTTATTACATCGGCATGCATATCTGGGGCCCTATAAATTGGATTTCAAAAAAAATTTCAGCATTGCTTATAGCTATTTAAACAGGAGGGGATTCGGAATTTTTTTTTGAAATCCAATTTATAGGGCCCCAGATATGCATGCCGATGTAATAAAAAATAATTTTTTTAAGTTAATTTAAGTTAGTTTTTAAGTTAATTTAAGGCATGAATATCTGGGGCCCTATAAATTGGATTAAAAAAAAATTATGAATCCCCTCCTGTTTAAATAGCTATAAGCAATTCTGAAATTTTTTTTGAAATCCAATTTATAGGGCCCCAGATATTCATGCCTTAAATTAACTTAAAAACTAACTTAAATTAACTTAAAAAAATTATTTTTTATTACATCGGCATGCATATCTGGAGCCCTTTACATTGGATTTCAAAAAGAAATTATGAATCCCCTCCTGTTTAAATAGCTATAAGCAATTTTGAAAAAATTTTTGAAATCCAATTTATAGGGCCCCAGATATGCATGCCTTAAATTATCTTAAAAACTAACTTAAATTAACTTAAAAAAATTATTTTTTATTACATCGGCATGCATATCTGGGGCCCTATAAATTGGATTTCAAAAAAAAATTATGAATCCCCTCCTGTTTAAATAGCTATAAGCAATTCTGAAATTTTTTTTGAAATCCAATTTATAGGGCCCCAGATATGCATGCCTTAAATTAACTTAAAAACTAACTTAAATTAACTTAAAAAAATTATTTTTTATTACATCGGCATGCATATCTGGGGCCCTATAAATTGGATTTCAAAAAAAAATTATGTATCCCCTCCTGTTTAAATAGCTATAAGCAATTCTGAAATTTTTTTTGAAATCAAATTTATAGGGCCCCAGTTATGCATGCCTTAAATTAACTTAAATACTAACTTAAATTAACTTAAAAAAATTATTTTTTATTACATCGGCATGCATATCTGGGGCCCTATAAATTGGATTTCAAAAAAAAATTCCGAATCCCCTCCTGTTTAAATAGCTATAAGCAATTCTGAAATTTTTTTTGAAATCCAATTTATAGGGCCCCAGATATGCATGCCTTAAATTAACTTAAAAACTAACTTAAATTAACTTAAAAAAATTATTTTTTATTACATCGGCATGCATATCTGGGGCCCTATAAATTGGATTTCAAAAAAAAATTATGAATCCCCTCCTGTTTAAATAGCTATAAGCAATTCTGCAATTTTTTTTTAAATCCAATTTATAGGGCCTTAAATTATCTTAAAAACTAACTTAAATTAACTTAAAAAAATTATTTTTTATTACATCGGCATGCATATCTGGGGCCCTATAAATTGGATTTCAAAAAAAAATTCCGAATCCCCTCGTGTTTAAATAGCTATAAGCAATTCTGAATTTGAAATCCAATTTATAGGGCCCCAGATATGCATGCCTTAAATTAACTTAAAAACTAACTTAAATTAACTTAAAAAAATTATTTTTTATTACATCGGCATGCATATCTGGGGCCCTATAAATTGGATTTCAAAAAAAAATTCCGAATCCCCTCCTGTTTAAATAGCTATAAGCAATTCTGAAAATTTTTTTGAAATCCAATTTATAGGGCCCCAGATATGCATGCCTTAAATTAACTTAAAAACTAACTTAAATTAACTTAAAAAAATTATTTTTTATTACATCGGCATGCATATCTGGGGCCCTATAAATTGGATTTCAAAAAAAAATTATGAATCCCCTCCTGTTTAAATAGCTATAAGCAATTTTGAAATTTTTTTTGAAATCCAATTTATAGGGCCCCAGATATGCATGCCTTAAATTAACTTAAAAACTAACTTAAATTAACTTAAAAAAATTATTTTTTATTACATCGGCATGCATATCTGGGGCCCTATAAATTGGATTTCAAAAAAAAATTATGAATCCCCTCCTGTTTAAATAGCTATAAGCAATTCTGAAATTTTTTTTGAAATCCAATTTATAGGGCCCCAGATATGCATGCCTTAAATTAACTTAAAAACTAACTTAAATTAACTTAAAAAAATTATTTTTTATTACATCGGCATGCATATCTGGGGCCCTATAAATTGGATTTCAAAAAAAAATTATGAATCCCCTCCTGTTTAAATAGCTATAAGCAATTCTGAAATTTTTTTTGAAATCCAATTTATAGGGCCCCAGATATGCATGCCTTAAATTAACTTAAAAACTAACTTAAATTAACTTAAAAAAATTATTTTTTATTACATCGGCATGCATATCTGGGGCCCTATAAATTGGATTTCAAAAAAAAATTATGAATCCCCTCCTGTTTAAATAGCTATAAGCAATTTTGAAATTTTTTTTGAAATCCAATTTATAGGGCCCCAGATATGCATGCCTTAAATTAACTTAAAAACTAACTTAAATTAACTTAAAAAAATTATTTTTTATTACATCGGCATGCATATCTGGGGCCCTATAAATTGGATTTAAAAAAAAATTTCTGAATCCACTCCTGTTTAAATAGCTAAGAGCAATTCTGAAATTTTTTTTGAAATCCAACTTATAGGGCCCCAGATATGCATGCCGATGTAATAAAAAATAATTTTTTTGAAAAAAAAACTAGAAAAAATAATCATAATTTTGATGTCATAAACAACAAACAATTTTTACCAATATACCAACCAACTAATAATCTATAATTTTCTATATTGTAGTAAGTAAAGTAAAAGCTTATTTCGTAGATATGTATCTATTTATAAACCACCTTCACCAATACACCTAAATACACCGGTAATATATAAATATATAACCTAAAATATTAATTATTTAGATGACGGTACACGAGCAGAGAGTTGTTTCCTTATAATCAATATTATTCCTTTCAATAATCGAAAAATTAATAATTTATATTAACGACGATCGAAAATTATGTATCTGAATTTTGTAATGAGTTTTGATAGGGTTTCCTGTGTTCATTTCATTCTCTATATAAGTATATTATTTTATATTATAGGAATATAGATTTTTTAGATGGTGAGTTTGAATGTATAAAAGTGAAGATTATTAGTGTAACTTATATAAGAAAATATTATGTATTAATTACCTTTGGTGGATGTATAATTTTCTGTATTATATTTTTTAATTAAAATAACAACAAAAATTCTCTTATTTAAAATTCAAAATATATTTTTGAAGTAAACGTTTATTTATTTATTTTTTCTGAACTTCATTAAAAATATGTAAACTTTAAATAATAATTCAATAAAAAATTCGAGTAAATTCTATTTTAATAAGTGAATTAATTCATTTTGATGTTGTATCTTTTTACAAAAAAAAAAAAATGCTACATACAATCGGTATACATAAAATTTATATAGAAACAGAAGAACAATATATGGTGATAAAAAACACTTAAGTGATTTGTTTGTAATGTGTCATCAAAGAAATTTATATTTATTCACCTGTTGGGTTTTAGTTTTCATTTATATAGAATTTTTTTTTCCCGATAAGATTTTCATCACTATTTTATATATAACTAAAAAAAATAAAAAAAAAGTCTATTTACATATAGACTTACACACACATATACACACATACTTACGTAGTATTACAAACACTGAATTCAAATAAAAATGTATATATTTACTGAAATGCATAGAATATGTTGATGTTGGTATTATATTCAAAGTCACTTAAGTGGAAATGTCAAGGGATAAAACTATATATACTTGTACCAATATATGTATCAAAAGGTATAAATATATAATATATTAAAGATTTTTGTTACATGTTTCCCTTTTTTTTTCTTTTTTATTTAACTCAACAACCATATAAATACATACCCCTCAAATTTGCATTTTCACTCATTTTTGTGTTATGTATTTTATTAAAAATATAACAGAAACAAAATGAATGGATAGAGATTTATTTCGATTTTGTGTAAATAACAATGTAAAAATAAAATATAAAAATTGAATATACAAAGGGAGTGTCGGGAGATTGAAAAAAACAGCATAATATCGTATTGACCTATTTTTTTGTTTTGTTTACAAAAAATACACTTTTTTATGATCAAAATTATTTGATGTGGAATTATAATGATCGAATTTAATCTATGCAACGTGATTGATCAAACAAATAATTTTTTAAATATAAGAATATTAAAAGAACTACAATTAAATAATTCTATCATTTTTTTGTTTATTAATTATATTTATTCATGAATTATTATTTATGAAATTCAAAATTTATATGAAAACCACTAAAAAGTGGAAATTTTTCATCATTTCGTGTCGATATTTATTGAATCATTTCCAATTATAATTGTTCTTCAATATTTTTATATTGAATGAAACAATTGGAACGAAAACAAAACCAACAAAAAAATATAAAAAGAAAAGAAACATTCAATAATTTATAATCAATTATAAATTAGTGTAACCGAAATAGTATGTCGTATTAAATAAAATGAATCACAATCACAAAGTGTAAAAGATTTGATCAACAATTTTATCAATTTTTCTATTCTATGGGATTTAAGCATTTTTTTCTGTATCTGTATATATGGCTGATGCATTTTCTATACATAAAAGGATTTATGTGTTTTTACAATCAAGGTATCAGGTGCAAATGGTATTTTTCAAACTTTTCTATTTTTTCCACTTCCATTTTTCTATTTGCCTCTACACAAAACTTATTTCCCATTGATGTTAGCAATACACAAGGGAAATTTTTTTCAATTATATTTTATTTGTCGCGACAAAATAGAAACAGATTTTTAGTGACAAGTACTCCCAACTAGTAAATAGATTTATTTCTATTGTGATTGTGAAATTCTATATTTTTTGTTATTGTAAAAATTCAATTTGTTTAACGAGTTTAGATTTACGTTTTTTTTTGTGTAATTGAATTAAATGATTTTTGTTTTTAGTTTAATGCAGACCGTAAATTTCTAGATCAATTCGGACATTTAGCGATGCATTTAGATAAATTAAATGACTACTATATACCAAAATAATTCATTAAACCGATTAAAAGTGTAATGCCATTTTTCACAAATGTTTAGTGCATTTAATAACTTAGTTATTAGTGAGATAACGAATACGAACAAATTTTTGGATTAAGTAATAAAACTTATTAAAACTGAATCCAAAGTTCAAGTATACTCCTTGCCAATGATGATGTAGATGGTTTTATAACGTTATTACTTTTTATATATTTTTTTAGGTTAGTAAACTGAAACCAAATTAATATTATTCAATAAAATTTTATAAAAATATTTTCTCGACAAACTGAAAAACATTAATTAATGAATTGATATAAATTCATATATTTAGGAATTTCTATTTATTTTAATATCACAAACAAATCTAACACAATACAAATGTAAATATTTGTTTATTTTCCCCTTCAAATGAAGATTTATATAAAACAATATTCTTTAACTATACAATCAAGTAAATTTTCAATAGAAAAGATCAAAAGCTTTTTCTATCAAAGTCCAATCCACAAAAAAGAAATTTAAAACTTATAAATTTCCATAGATTTATATTCACATATAAATGTGTATAATGTTTTCTTGTTTATATTGAAGTTTCCAATATTCTATTGAATACATAAATTTTCAAATCTGGCTTTTTTTTGAATTTTGTTTATATATAAATAGCATAAAACCGACTGACGTTGAATGTTATTCAATATTTATTATTGTATAACATAAAAAAAAAGAAAGGACCGGCACAAGGGAAATAATCCGCTTAAGCCTTATAAATTTATATATATATATATATATATATATACATATATTTTTAGGCTTAGAGAAATATCGAACGAAAAAAATTAAATTATTTCAAATGTTTGCACTATTTTTTGTTCTTGTTCTTGTTTTTTTTTATAAATAAATGATAAGACCACGACTATTAGATGTGCTTTATAAATTTTATAAGAAATTATACGATTTGAATCTTGAACATATTGTCTGTATAAAATTCTTAAAGATTTTATTTCTATTCCATTCTTAATTCTGTCACAATAAAATAAAGATAATCTTATCTTTTCGATTTAGCCAAAAAAAAAATTCTAACAAAAATACTGAAATGAAAATCGTCTCTGTTAAAACTAGCAAGTGATTACATCAGTGAAATTTAAAAATAACAATCAAAAACACAAAATAAAACTAAAAAAAAAATTGACTGATCAAAATAAATTGCCAATTTAAATATCTACTAGAAAAATGAATAAAAAAAACAAAACGAAAAGGAGAATATGATAAAAGATAAGAGTACATATAACCTGACACTGTTTCATATACAAAAACCAAGTAAAGAAACCTTTTTTTTTCTTTCTCTCAACAACCAAAAAAAAAAACTCATTTTCATTTTTGTATATACCAAACAATAGAAAATGATATGTGTAACAACGCATGTATAACTTTGAAGTAGGTACCTGAGTTTGATTAAGAAATGAAAATGGTTTATAATATATATATAGGTAGAAGATGAAGCACACATCTTATTAAGGGAAAGTTTATTTATGTAACGTGAAAAGAGCCTTGTGGCTTTATATATTTAGATGAATATGTATAGATATATATATATGTATGTGCATGTGTGTGTGTGTGTATCACCTATGTAAAAGCTTAAATTAGATATATTCTAGCGCCTCTCCAGCACCAGCAAACAGCCGCAATAGTTCAAATATATTAAGAAAGAAAAATGCAAAGAAATATACCGGCATTTTCTTATTCTGTTTATTTATTTTGTTTCGTTTATAGGTTTTTTTTTGAATTTATTTTTTTTACATTCATGCGTCTTTGTAGACGAAACTACAATGGACCGAAACATTATTTTATTTATTCTTTTTGCGATATGAATATAACAAAGCACATAAAAAAAAAAATTTATAGAAAAAAGGAGGACATGTCGTTGAACTATAACTAAAGTTTTAACAAAAAAAATTTTCATCTTAAAATTTAAACGAATATATATGCTGGCAATAAATGGTTTGATGTTTTTTTTTGTTATTGATTAGATGTGTGTGTATACTTTTCTGATGTTAGTTAGGTACAGTAAAGTTTATTTTCTTTTTTTTTATTCCATATGAAAAGGTTTGCGGGTGCACAAATAAGATCTATAACAGATTAAATACGACAATATATATTACACAATGATAATCAAGAATGTTTTTTTGTTTATAAAGTAAAGTCTAAGGATTATATACGGGAAATTTTGATTCTGTGATTAGATTATAGTTGTTAAATGCTTTTGTTTAATTTTCAAAAGAAAAAAAACAACCTTCATATATGATAAATTTTAGAATTGAATTTTCTTAGAAAAACTTTTTAATTAATGTTATAAAATCAGATAAAATGCGATTGTTTCATCCGTAAGAGTCATAAAGTTAAAGTTTATCTTCGTATATCAGTAACTAATCTAACAACATTTATTTCAGTTAGTTCATTGAAATATTTCCTTTTACTTATTTATTGTTAGGACTAGGAACTATATTTCTTGGTACAATTACCACCAACATAATTGTGGATATAAATAATTTAATAGAATTTAGGTAAAGTTATTAACACAATACAATTGATATGTATAAGAGTTAATAATATTTTATAATTGACACTAAAGAACTCATATTTTAAATTATTTGGTAAATGTTGTATTTACCTCCTTTATATAAGAAGTGTTACTGATAACTAAATAAAACTACTCCTATTAATTGTCATTAATAACAAAACTTAATAACAATTAAGCATTTCAAATCGATGAAATTGGAAAGAAAACACATTTATTTACAGAATAGGTTTAACAACAAAATTATATATTTTTCTATTTACCAAAAATATTATTCATATAGAATCAATATAAAAATACAACACAAATTATACAAGTAAAAGTATGAGTAAGTTAAACCACATTTGTTTTAAGTATAATTAATTGTGTAAAAAATAATATTTCTTATTTTCCAACTCGTTTAATTCTCCAATTGCACTCATCATTTTCACATGATCTAGATTTGGATGTAAATACAAAACGATCTCTATTATTTTTTGGATATTTAAATCCATCTTCAATGTACAAATATTCATTGAATTTAATATTTTTTATTTTAAAATATTCTGATCCTTTGATTGGGATGACGTGCCATTCGTTTGCATCTGATAAAATTTTATTTCTATTTCTCATGAATACTTGACGACGCTGGTCTAAGTCAAGAATGGAATCATCTGCATACAGGGAACGATTAAAATATTTATGAACTATTTCGAAAGAGGAACCATTTGTATTTGAACTAATTTTTGTACTGCAAGCGGTAATATCAGGATTACACCATGAAAATACTGTTGATATAGCGTGTTTTCTACTGGAATCACGAACGTCATCATGCCAAACAGAAAGTACTTCATTAAACTTTTGATTTATAATTTGAACATAAACTTCCCATTCAAGAGATTTTAATGATTCAGGCAAATTTATTTTCAAATGATTTAAATTCACATTATCATCTCCAACTGAATTGAATACCGTCGCGATTCGATAAGCTATAGTGGTAGTCATTGCACTATATTTGTTATCCCGTTTCAACATCTTATCGTATAGCAATCGATAACCAAGTATTTGATCATTAATATTTGGTAATGAATTTATATAGTCAAACAATTTATCACTATTCTTTAAAAGGTTATCATAAAATGAAGGTATTGCCTCAATAAAACTTATGTTTCTCTGTGCTAACAAATTAGCAGCATTCTGAATATCTCCAGAGTCAATGGCAGAGATAATAACTGATAAATTTATTGTGGGTATTTCGGATTGAGTAAATATTAAATTATCAGATGTTCTGGAATATGCAGATACTTGTGTATTATTTACCATTTTAATTATTATTTCTGTTAGATGTTGTATTTTTTCATCCATTTCATTAATTTTTTCTGTTAAAGAATTCAATTCCAGCCCACAAAGTTGATGAGATGAAACACAAATTCCACTCAATAAAATGAAAAAACCAATAATATAAATGTGGGTGCTCATATTTACTCTTTAAAATTCACAGATCACTTTTTTATATTACCAAAAAACTGAAACAATTTTTAAATGATAATTATTGAAGAGTTGTGATCTTTCATTCCTTTTATACTAACTAAAATGATATCTTCCCCACCATCAGAATATAATTTATTTTAAACAAGCATTTTTATTCTATTTTCGATTGATTAAATTTATTTAAACTTTTAGGGAAACAATGATAACTCTTTGCATTTAGAACTTTTTTTTTGGTTAATTTAAACAGAATTTGTAACATTCTAGAAATACTGAAGAACTTAAATTAGATAATAGAATCTACTCTAAACTTTAGAGTAGAGTATTTAAAAATTATCCATAACAATATTTAACTGTAAATTTAAAAATCTTGAATGTATTGAATTTTCCTTACGTGAAAACGATTTTTTTTGATTTTTTTTTGTCAATGTTTAACTCATCTTACATAATTAGAATTACTTTTTCCTACTTCCTACTTCCAAACTTATATTCTAAAAAATACGACATTGTATATCTCGGTTGACTTAAACTAAATAAATATTTTTAAATTACTGTTTACGATTTGAAAATATTAAATTGTAAATCACATTTAAATTGAGTTCCTATAAATATAAAATCAAGTTGTAACTACTGATTCCTATTTTCATCATAGAATTGATAAGATTTTTTTGTTTTATTTTTATAATATTTTTTTAGTTGTGTGCAGTAGTCAAAATTGTTATCAATCAATTAAAATGTATTAATATGCGACAATAAAATGAATTCTGTGTAATTTTTTTTGTAGAAAGTTATAAAGAAAAATTGGGAAGACAAAAAATTATATTTTCTACGAATTTTATAATTAATAAGAAATACTTAATAATTGTGCTGTAATAATTTTAGTTAAAATAAATTTTAACTTAAATTATTACAGCACAATTATTTTATAGAAGTAGAAATTCTCTAACTAAACGAATCTACAAAACCTAATTTTTGGGCAAAATGCATTTTTTTCCATAATCTTAATTATTATAATCACATTAATTAACTGTAATGTACCTATAATTAAAGATATTTTATTAATTATCTTTACAGATAAATATTTCTGTATCCAGCTACATAAATAAGTTTTTTCTATGAACAAAAAAATTATTTAAACTGAGCCTAAACAAAACAAATAATTTAGTTAGTTTAATAGTTTCTTAAAGCTTTAAATAATTTTATCTCAAATTGATTTATTTCTTTGTTATACTAAATGAAAACAAATAAAAACAAAATTCTTAACATTTTCTTACATTGGTATTTTTCTGACAATTTTTGTTATTTAAAAAAATCACTTCTTGTTGTTATGATTATTGTCTGATTTATATAAATTAAAGTCTGAAATGAAGTAAGGATGAAGGCAGAAGATTAATTTTATTTTTACAAAAAGTTATAAAGATTTATATTTGAAGATTAATTGTGGTTGTTTCGCTATAAGTTTATTGAAATTGTGTAAATTGTACTTTATTAACGATTTATTAAAAAATAAGGATATAAGAATAATAACGATTAAAAGCAAATGAGTTACCGTCTGACATGAAGATTTATTATTCAAGTTAATTTAAAGAAAAAGTATTTTCTATTATTAAATTTTTGTATGAACTGCTGAACATTGTAAACAAATAAACAATTCGATTTTACTTAAATAAAAATGTTATTTAATTTTTTGTCCAGATTTTGTCATTATTATATTTTCTCTCAAGTGAAAGTCAGAAATATATATACGATAATAATAATAAACCTAAAGAACATTATTTTATGTCGAACATAAACTTTCTTTTATTATTTTGATTTCAACTGTTGAAAAGAGGACCATTTTGTGTTTGACGAATCATAAATTTAGGTTTACTCTACTGTAAACGAAAGAAATAAAAATTATAGGTACCTTTATATATTTTTTTTTTGATTACACACAAAGGTTACTCTTACGAAAAGTATGTTTGACCCCAAAAATATATTTTCAATGTTAAGAACATTTCAATCTGTATATATAAGAAAATAATAAAAAAAAAAACTCCTCCTTCCCTTTCAAATAAAAACCAACAAGTATTTGTATTTTATAGACATTATTTAGTTATAAAATAGAATTCATTTTGTCTAATAAATAAATTTATAGGTGGCTTTAAGTTATATTTATTTTTTTCTTGAACTCTTATTACAATGAACCTGAATACCACTCTAATCTATATATAATAATTTAATAATTTTTAACCGTTTTCAATTGAATCTATAACAAAAAAATACTCGTATGATAATGATACGTTTCTTTTTTCTTGATAAATGTGAAATTAAGTTAATGTATAATAAATGTTGAGAAACACAAAAAAAAACCAAAATTCATTTTTAAATCACATTTTATAAAAGTATTTCAAATTCTATTACGTTTACTTAAGGAGATGGGAAGAACTAAACATTAGGAATAAATAACAGAATGTGATCTTTTTAATAAATTTTATACTGCAATATTGCAGCTATTAAATTCTAATAAATCATTTTCATACTTTATAAATATTGAAGTAGGTATGTATATTATTAAAAAAATTATTACTTATAGTTTATTCTATAAAACCTGCAAGAATTTTATTAGATTACTTTTAAAATATACTTAAAATTAAAAATTTGTGAAATAATAAAAATTCATACCCAAATATTTGCTGATATAAATCATTTAATAGAATTTAAGAAAAATTATCAACACAATTAATACAAAAGTTAATCATCATATTTCCTAATTAATATACTAAAGAACTCATCATTACCAAAAATGTTATTCATTAAATTAATTTAAAAATACAAACATTTTAAATATGCAACCAGAAGTAAGTAAGTTAAACCACATTTGTTTTAAGTATAATTAAATATATAAAATAATTTATAAGTCTAAAATAATATTTCTTATTTTCCAACTCCAACAGTAAATTTTTCTTATGAGAAAATCCATAAACCCCCTTTAAAATTTTTAAATTATGGTTTACGATTTTTCGAAAAGTATTTGGCCCAGAAGCAAACGGTTTGAATTCTATATAATTCTAGATAGAATTCTCTATACAGAATTATAAGGCCTATAACATAATTTAAATTTAAAAAAAAAAACAATATATGCTTCTAATCTCCAAAATATATTTTAAAAAATTTTAATTTAAAAATCTATAATTAATCGCAATCGAGAATTTGTGTTTGGAAATTCAATGAGCTCTGTAGACCGATTAAGATTTATTTCGTAGAGAGAAAAACGAGAAAATGTGTGTACGTACATAATAATGAGAATGTGTCACTTCGTAAAGTTACATCTGTGTTAGTGCGAGATGCCCGAAATGCTATGATACGTTGCAGCGTTTCTATGCTTTTCATCGCCCGTTTTTGAAATATTTCTCACAACCTACTATAGGTTGTGGGATATTTTATGTATTATTTATTATTATTGTGTTGGTGTATTTTTATATTTTTTAAACTGTAAGTAAATTTTAAATTTATTATTTTAATTTTTACTAGTATTTATATTGATTTAAAATTTTAAAACTTAATTAAAAAATTTAAAAGAATAATTTAAAAGAAACTATAATAACCTTTTTATCATTTTTTAGAATACAAGAAAACCGTGTACAAGAAAAAAAAATTACAAAATGATGAGTTTAAACTTAAGTCAGTCAAAAGGAAAATGAGAAACAAAATAATTTAATTGTGTATATTTATTTTTTTCAGCAAAACGTTCTTGACTTACGGATAACTATAATAAATAATAGGAATAATAATAATAATACTAGTAGATAATAATAAATAATTAATAAGTATCAATAAGCTATAAGTAGATATAAGTAATACAAGTAAATTGTAATAAAAACTAAAATAAAAAAATTAAATTAATTTGTTTCGTGTTTTTATTTATAATTTTTAAAAATTTTACTATACCAAATTTGAAAATGAATATATGTCAGTTTGAGAGCGATAGAATAATTGTTGAAATAAATGAAAAGTAATCAAAATGGCGCATAAGTTAGCTTAAAGTGAAGTAAAGCACGACGTACGCATTTTGGGATTTTATATTTGTCTCTTTCTTTTTTTTTGAAGATTAATAAGCGACACACTTTTTTTTAATATCCCGAAATACGAAATATTTCTCTAGGAAATAAATCGTAATCGGTCTACTGGTACAATAAGTGGTATATAAATTTTATGTATTTCGAAATTGAGATATTATATTATTATATATAATGTTATGATAATCATAATATAATTATAACGCGTTATTGATAAATTAGGAATAACTTATTGATAATTTTCTTAATATTAACTATTATTGTTTTTCAGTTCAGTGTTCAATTATTTTGTTCTTTTCAGTGCAGTGTTTATTTATTTTTTAGTTCAATGGTTGTGATTTTGATTCATTCTTTGACGTTTTGTGTAATGGAATTAAAAAAAAGTTAAATAAAGTGATTAACTGAATTAAAACATACCTCATACAATATCAACCAGAATATGTTTATTAGCAAATATATTATAAAATACCAAAACTCAAAAATTGGTGCTTTATAATAAAATTTTCTCATGAAAGTCTGCAAAGCACAAGAAGAAGAAGAAAGTTAGTTTAAATTTTACACAAATTTGTATACAAAAAATGTATTTATTGAGTTTATCGTTAATGATAGTAAAATACAAAATAATTGTCACTATGGATTTTAGATGCTCTAAAATGAGATCTGGAAATTATATTTAAAAACAAATAAACATTTAACATAAATTTGCTGTCAAACAAATGTATTAAATCATTGGCTATCATAGTTGACATTCAGTAAATATAAAAGATCTGGTATTGAAATATTAAAATTGATTGCGGTGAGTTTATTCTTTTAATATATTTCAGTTAATTTGAAATTTGGTGGAATTTTGATTAGTCTCTTAAATACAAAAGACCAAATTGTTTCGTTAATTGTTTTTATTACACCAAAATACGTATTTCAAAAAAGGATTTTAAAAGAATAATTTGAAGCTCTTATTAAAGAAGTAAAATCAAAACAGCAATTATTTTTATGAATTGATATTCATCGAATATTAGACCTCTACTCCATAAAACGTATTTACAATTAGATTTTCAGTTTAAAATCATATAATTCTTCCTTATCTCTTTATTAAACATTTGCCTACCTACTAAACACTACCACATTACTACCATATTCTTTTATAATAAAGTGGAGTTAATGATGACAACGACCAAATTTAAATAAGAAAAATTACAAGTCTTTCAAAACAATTTCAAACGTAAAAATATGTTTAACGTCTTAATTACAAAATATGATTCCAATTAGAATATTGTTTTTATTTTATTTGTTAATTTTTTATCTAACTTTTTTTATTTTTACTTTATTTTTTGCAGAGAAACAAATTAAATTAAGAAAACCAAAATTTATTAACGAGATAATATTTGCAGATTCATCCCTTAATTATTTTTCTATAAAATAATGGATATTTTAACATTACTTGAATATGAAATTGGTACACCATTGCCCTCTTATATCAAAAATTTACTTGTTTTAAACGGCTTTGATAATTTAACATCAATATCAAAAATAAATAATGAAATTATAATGGAAATTGAGAATATGGTACAAAATGAATTAAGTAAAATGGTTGAACAAGATGAAATAAGAAATTATTTGAATGTCTTTAATAATCCTGAAAATTTTAAATTTGTTGTTGGACATCGTATATTATTATTAGAAATGGCTGATATAATACGTAAAAAAACAGTACTTTATTTTCAAAAGAAAATGAAGCAATCATTTAATAGTAATACATTAAATGATACATCATTAAATGAGACAAATGGTTGTAAAATTATTCAAGAAATAACAAATGGTGATGAATCAGATTTTACAATTAATGATGTCAAAAATGAAATCAGTTTAAAACGTCCATATTCTGATGATTATCCACATAGATTTCAAGAACTTGAAGATAGATTATTAACGTCGGTTAATATTTGGATAAAAAATTCATCAAAAGTTGAAAATCCTGCATTCGTATCAACTGTAAAAATAATTGGTGAATTAAATGAATCATTAGATAATATTATTGGTGTTGTTATATGTGGATATTGTGACAGTAAAATAAAGGTAACGTTAAAAGGTAGAACATGGATCGTTACCAATTATTCACGACATTTCAATGCACATTTTAGTGCTAATAAAAAACGGAATAAAGGTAAAATAAGAAAAATAACAGCACATTTTAAACACGAACGTCTTGAATTAGATGAAGAAACTGAATTAGAATCAGAAGTTGAGAGTACCATCGAAAATAATCTTTTTATTGAAGATACAAAAATAACACCTAAAGAACAAAATTAAATAGATATTTCTTCTTTATACCTGATTTATAAAACACTTTATTTTATTCATATTGAACAATAATTTCACAGAAAGTCATTTGGCGGGAAATATTTTGCTTAAAGATTAAATACTCTTTAGAAAGATATGACAAATAATGTGTAAACTCTGTGTAAATATGCAAGCGTTTATGTTTAATTCTTCAGTTATTCACATATTTGGATTTTGTTCAATACATAAAATTTTTGTGTTTCCAAAAATCAAGTTTTTGTTATTTTGATGTGAAATCAAAAATAATAATAGTAATAAATAAAATCTCCTAAATTTAATTTTTTAGACATTAAATTTAAAAGGCCAAGTTCCCAAATTTGTAAGAATATTTCAATAATTTTTATTTTATTTACTCGTAGCAGACATTTTCCCAAAAAACTACAAATAAAATAATAGTATATGAGACCCGAATTTGTGACAATCCAAAATTTTTTTAACAAAAAAAATACATTTAGTTACTTACTGTTTTTTAAATTAAATTTGTTTTGTTCTGGTTTTCATATTTTTTTAACAATTTTCCTAGTCTAAATGAATGTAAGTTTTAAAACATAAAATAAATATTTGTGAATTTGTGAAAGAAATAAACTAAACAATTGTTAATGTGAATAATTAAAAAAATATCAATAAAAATATTTTAAGGTTTTTTTATAAGTTAGTTTTCTTTTGATTGGTTTTTATTTTCTCTAATAAAATCAAAAGACAAAAATAAAATCAAATTTTTAATTTTTTCATTTGTAATTTATTTTTTAATATTTAAAAATTTTATATGAAGTTTTCCTTTTATTTTGTTTTTATTATATGAAAAAAAAAGACGTAAATATTTGCATAATGTGTAATAATAGTTTAATAATTTAGTTGATAATTTCTAAATAATAAATTACGAATAAATACCTAAGTCTTATGTAATAAAAAATATCAAATAATTTACGAATATTTAATTATTCGTAATTTCCTTTTACGAAAATCACAGTTTTTCGTAAATTAATATTTTTAAATTATTTGGTTGTTAAATTTTTTACGTTTCTCAAAGTTTTATTTGAAAATGGAAGCGTTTCCTATAAAAAAAACGTTCAAAAATATAAACGACGGATTTATTTTGATCGTTTGTGTTGTTTCTTTTTTTTTTACCTGAATATTTCTTAATAATATTACTATAAATAGACAATGTAATAATTTCTGATGTTTTTAATTACTTTTATGTATTTTAAAATATTGTTAACACAATAAAATGAAATCTAAAGCCATAAAATCAATTGTGTTTTCTTGTATTTATTTATAAATTTTACAGTGCGGAAATGTTTCAATTGAGAATTATAACTAACTATAAAATAGTCAGAATTAAAACTGACTATAAGGAATATTCGTTTTAATTTCCACATTACTAATTTTGTATTTACACACATTTGAAGAAAAATTATAAACCACTGAAAATATTTGAATAATTATAGACTCAAACCAATAAGTTAATAAAACTGTAAATGAACAGTGCTTTGCTAATTTGAAATTTCTGGCAATACCAAAAAGTTAGAATATTTTTATTTATTGTTATTGTTTTTCAGTTCAATGCCCATTTTGAATCTATGTTCATAACACAATTTTATTTGAGTGAGATTTGGCGATTCATTTGTTTTTGTTTCTCTATTTTTTGTTTGTTTTTTTAGTTCGTTAAACCACTTTTTAATATCATAACAGAAACATAAATTATTCAAGAACAAATGTTGTAATTTATATAATATTCCCTTGAAGTTAAAAATCTAGGTAACTAAACTAACTGATAAGATTAATTATTATCTAAAGAGAGATGACACAATCATTTAGTTGTTTTAATTTTAGTTTCAGTTTATCGCAATTTTCTGTGCTATCAAGACTTGTTAAAAGTCAAGTTGAAAGTTAAATAAATTTTTCTCGTCAGATGTCTGGAAAATATAATTTTGCAATTGATCGCGGAGGCACATTTACAGATATTCTGTGTATTCGGCCCGATGGAAAAATTCGTACATTAAAACTGTTATCAGTAGACCCTGAAAAGTATTCAGATGCACCCCGTGAGGGAATTAGAAGGATTTTACAAGATGTAAAACTATTATTTTTGTTTTTATTAAGAAAGTAAAGTTACATTCTGTTTTAGGAATCAGAAAATCAAAATAGTGAATTAAATCCACTTGTTGATACATCTAAAATTGGTTGGATACGAATGGGGACAACTGTTGCAACGAACGCTTTATTAGAGCGTGGGGGTGGCCCTGTTGCATTAATAGTCAACAAGGGATTTAAGGATTTGCTATATATTGGAAATCAGGCTCGTCCAAAAATATTTGAATTGGTAACCTTGTTTAAAATATTTCAAAAAATTTTACTAATTTTTTTTTCTTCGATAGAATATCAGAAAACCAAGCAATTTATATGAAAAAGTTGTTGAAGTTGATTGTAGAATCGTTCCAGCTCAAATAGGAGTCTGCCAGATTTGTAAGAGATCTATAATTAATAAAAAAATTTCATAAAACCTAATTTATTCCTTCATGAAAATTTTCAGATAAAAATTGGAAAGAATTAGTTGGTGTTGCTGGAGCAAAATTTTTAGAAAAAGTTCCATTGGATGAGTCTATTATTCGGAATGATTTAAAAAAAGTTTTAAATTATGGGATATCATCAATTGCAGTTGTTTTAGCACACAGTTATGTTTGTCCTGATCATGAAATAAGAATTGGAAAAATTGCAAGAGAAATAGGGTTCAGTCATGTGACGTTATCTCATGAAGCAATGCCAATGTGTCGAATTGTTCCAAGAGGATTTACAGCTTGTGCAGAAGCCTATTTAACACCACATGTAGAAACTTATTTAAGTAGTTTCAAATCAGGCTTTAAAAATCAATTGGCTGGTGTTAGCGTTTTATTCATGCAAAGTGATGGAGGTCTTACTAAAATGGATCATTTTCGTGGTGCAAGGGCTGTATTAAGTGGTCCTGCAGGTGGAGTAGTTGGATATGCTGTTACGGGAACACGCGAAACAGAACAACCATTAATTGGTTTTGATATGGGTGGAACTTCAACGGATGTATCAAGATTTGCTGGAAATTACGAACATGTTGTTGAATCAACCACAGCTGGTGTCACAATTCAAGCACCTCAATTAGACATTAATACCGTTGCTGCTGGTATATTTATTGTTTTCCTAATTCTTTTTTTATCTACTGAACTGAAATAATTAAAACTTCATTATTTAGTTTGTTTAGGATTTAAAATTTTTATTTGCTATGAAATTTCATATTACATCATAATGCACGTGACTAGCAACTAATTATCAACACTATCTTATCAGTTTTTTGTTTTTTTTTCATTCTTTTGTTTTGATCTATAATTTTTTTAACAGGTGGTGGTTCAATGCTTTTCTTTCGATCTGGTTTATTTGTTGTTGGTCCATCTAGTGCTGGTGCTTATCCAGGGCCTGCATGCTATAAAAAAGGTGGCCCCCTAACAGTTACTGATGCGAATTTAATTCTTGGTCGTCTATTACCTGAATATTTTCCAAAAATTTTTGGTCCCAGTGAAAAAGAACCGCTGGACTATGAAGCGTCACGATTAAAATTTGTGCAACTTCAAAGTGAAATTAATCAATATTTACTTGAGTCTGGAAAAACCGCAATGAGTATAGAAGAAATTGCATTAGGATTTATTCGTGTAGCTAATGAATCTATGTGTCGGCCGATTCGGGCATTAACACAAGGTAAAGGATTGGACTCATCACAACATGTTTTAGCATGTTTTGGAGGAGCTGGTGGTCAGCACGCATGCAGTATTGCCAGAGAACTAGGAATGTCAAAAGTTCTTGTTCATAAATACGCGGGAATCTTATCAGCATATGGTATGGCTTTAGCAGACGTTGTTCATGAAACTCAAGAACCATCCGGACTTGAATTTAATAATGAAAATGATGAAACACTTAAAGAACGTCTAGATGCACTCAGCAATATTTGTACAGAAAAATTAATTTCTCAAGGTTTTAAAAGAGAACAAATTGTTCTTGAACCCTATTTACATATGAGATATGAGGGAACAGATTGTGCCCTTATGTGTTGCCCAGAACAGAGACGAATCAGTGGAACAAGGTTGATATACTTAGATAAATTTATTTATTCTTTAGAAAACAACATTTTATTTGTTTTAGTTTACTTGTTGTATTTTATGGTGATTTTAATTCAACATTCTTGACACGCTACCGTAATGAATTTGGTTTTGAGATTCCTGGACGCAAAATTATCGTTGACGATATACGAGTACGTGGCTCTGGAAAAACACATGCATTAAATGAAGTTGATATTAAAGAAGCTACTCGAGACGCAATTCCGGAAAGCGTTAGTACTTTATAATTTTTATTATATCATGTTGTAAATACATATTATTAAGTTTCTTAACTTATACTACAGGCACATTTTGTTCATTTTGAAGAAGGAAGAATGCCAGCAAAAATTTATTTATGTTCTCAATTAGAATCAGGGCACAAAATACAAGGTCCAGCAATTTTAATCGATAATTTATCAACTATTCTTGTAGAACCAGACTCAAAAATTGAAGTCACAAAGAAAGGTGATCTTATCCTTCACATCGGAAATGGTAACAAAAAACGAATTGATGATAAGTTAGACGCAGTTCAATTAAGCATTTTTAGCCATAGATTTATGAGTATCGCTGAGCAAATGGGAAGGTAATTTTCCATTTTTAGTCGTATTTTAATGAATTATAAATAATTAATAATTATAAATAAATTATTTTTATGATTATTATTATCTAATAATATGTAGAATTTCAAGGACATATAAGAATCACTAATGATTAAAAATTAATCTTACTATTTAAAAGAGTTCTTCAGCGAACTTCCATTTCAACCAACATTAAAGAGCGATTAGATTTTTCGTGTGCTTTGTTTGGTCCCGATGGTGGTCTTGTCAGTAATGCACCTCATATTCCAGTTCATTTGGGGGCTATGCAAGAAACTGTTCAATACCAATTGAAGGTTAGACGGGACACATTAAAATCTGGTGATGTCTTGTTAGCCAATCATCCACAAGCGGGAGGATCACATTTACCCGATTTAACAGTTATCACGCCTGTTTTCCATCAGTAATAATCCTTTATTTTGAAATTTATAATTGCATTTTTTATTTTTTGTTTTGATAGAGATGTTGCAGCACCTGTATTTTTTGTAGCATCTCGTGGTCATCATGCTGACATTGGTGGTATAACTCCAGGATCGATGCCACCTCATTCAACGTCATTAGATCAAGAGGGAGCAGCTTTTAAATCATTTTTAATTGTAGAACAAGGGATTTTTCGAGAAAAAGAAATTGTAGAACGGTTTACGACACCAACAAAGGCTGTTGGTGCAACTGGAACACGTAATTTATCCGATAATATTTCCGATTTAAAAGCACAAGTTGCAGCCAACCAAAAAGGTTTGAAAACTTCTTTAATTATAATTATATTCAGTATATTTAGTTTTATTTTAATTTATATAGGAATCCAACTCGTTTCTGAACTAATTAATGTTTATACATTGAAAGTTGTTCAAGCTTACATGGATTATATTCAACAAAATGCTGAAGTTGCTGTACGTGATATGCTTAAGGAAATTGCAAGAAAAACAAAAGCGAGGTTTTTTTTGTTATGATAACATGAAAATAAATCCATTTTAATAAAATTTTACATTACAGAACGGGGACAACTATTCTTTCAGCTCTAGAGCGGATGGATGATGGATCGCCAATTAAATTAAAAATAACAATTGATGAAAATGAAGGATCTGCTGTTTGTGATTTTACTGGTTCTGGTCATGAAGTACATGGTAATTGTAATGCACCACGTGCAATTGCATTGTCAGCACTTATTTATTGTTTGAGATGCATGGTTGGGCATGATGTTCCATTAAATCAAGGATGTCTTGCACCAATTACTGTAATTATACCTAAAAACTCAATAATGGATCCATCAGATGGAGCAGCTGTTGTTGGTGGAAATGTTCTGACTTCACAACGTATAGTCGATACAGTACTATCAGCATTTAAAGTGTGCGCAGCGTCGCAGGGTTGTATGAATAATATAACAATTGGCGATAATAAATGGGGATATTATGAGACAGTTGCTGGAGGCAGCGGAGCAGGGCCTTCATGGCATGGAACAGGTGGAGTTCATACACATATGACTAACACACGAATTACAGATCCAGAAATTCTTGAAAGTAGATATCCCATTATTTTAAATCGATTCAGTTTAAGAGACGATAATTCTGGAGGGCGAGGTAAAATTATAATTAATTGAATTGAATGTATATATTATTGAATTATATAATTTTCAGGTAAATTCACTGGAGGCGAAGGAGTTCACAGAGAGTTATTATTTAGGAAGCCAGTTACATTATCGGTTCTCACAGAACGGCGTGTTCTTCAACCATATGGAATGAATGGTGGCGGAAAAGGAAAGTGTGGGCTTAATTTACTTATAAAACCAGATGGACGAATTATTAATCTTGGTGGCAAAACAGCTATTAATGTTGACGCTGGAGATATTTATTCAATGAAAACACCTGGTGGTGGGGGATATGGTCCAGTAGCTAGAGCTGATGATATTGATGATGAGGAATATTGTGAAGACGAAAATAATGAAACATCTATGAAACGTGAATGTATTGAAATACTGCGTATTTAAAATTATCGAATTTTATTTAATACAAATATGTATTTTGTTATTTAATTGATGAATTTCGGGATCTATATTTAATTTGCAGATTATTAAAAAAAATTCTTGAAAGATCGTTTATTACTAAGAAGCCTATTAATCAATGTCAATGTTAAAATAATAAAATTCACCATAAAAAAACTAATTCGATATTTTGAATTTAGTGTCAACAACAAGAATAATTTTAATACTTAACATAACGTAATACTATTTTTCAGAGTCTTCTAGAACATAACCATTTGGAAAAATAAGTTTCACCTAATTTACATATTATAACATTCTCGTAACATTTTATTATTTAGTTATTATTTAGAAAATCTTATCTAAAAACAAAAATTAAAAATATTGGTTGATTAAATATGAACAACAAATTCTTTTGTTTAAAAAAATTATTTAACAAAAACTTGTCATCAAAACTATAAAATTGGAGAATTTAATCGAAATAAACACAAAAATGTATCCTTAAGTTCAAAATTGTATTCGGCTTATATTCATATAATCAAAAAAAATAAAAAAGTAATTTGAAAATATTTATTAAAGTTTATTAGCAGTAAATCTATTAATAAGTTCCATTGAAACATTTGGTTGATCAGTTGGAACCATATGGCCAGCATTTAATACAAGAATGTCAGCAAAATTATCATACTGTTTGATATAACCAACTAATGTATTGTTTATAATAAATGGGAATCTATATGAATCTTTGTATTGATTAATTTTTGACCAATGCATATGTTGAAATGCATTTTCTGATAATGGATAAGCTACAATTAAATCAAGGCTACCGCTATAAAACATTATCCTTAAACCATCTTCTAGAAGACGTTCAACTTCATTCATCGCAGATGTCATAAAATCATTTATCAAACTATAATAAACAATAATGGGTGATGAAAATTCTTCAACTCCTACATGGATGGATTTACGAATCTATAATATAAAAAATGTATGCGGTTTTCATGTGATGTAGTAAAATTTAAATATAAACCGCAATATACTCACATGTGGTTGATCTATAAATGTCAAATATGAATCTAAAATTAAAGCTTTTGGTTGAAGAACATTATAAACATTGGTATAATGACTATGTTTTAAGAAAGTGCCCAATATTAAATCCCAATACTGTAAATTAGAATAATTTTATTAAAAATTGGGTGTTAAAAAAATCAAAGTAACGTACAATTTTTGATTCTGGTTTATGAACAAATTCTTCTGCAAAAATTTCAAATAATTCCATTTCTCTTCGTCCATGAATATCAACTAATCCTAATTGATAAACATATTCTGAATATTTAAACATATTTGGAGGATCTGAATATCCATTACCAATAGCCAAACCCTAAAAAATAATTCATTTAGTATTAGTGAAAATAGTTTAAGAAGTTTATAAATAACTATTCATTAGTAAAAATAATAAGAAAGATACTAAAAGCAAAAACATTCAAATGCATGGATGTTTATAAATAAATTGATTTTTATTAGAATTTCACATTATCTAATTACCTGCAAATTTATTTTAAATTCAGATCTAGTATCATTATTTTTTGTAAAAATTTCAAATCCAATTGATGGAATATATTTTCCAGCAAAAGATTCACCAACAATAAATAATTCTAAATGTTTAAGCCATGGAAACATTTTCAGAAATTGTATAAGAAAAATGTATAACTCTTTTCCAACTTGTTTTACCTCTGTTGCATAACCGTTAACATTTTGAGTGAAACTAAAACCTGTGCCAACTGGATTATCAATAAAAATTATTGAATAATTTTTATGCCAAGAATATTTATTTTCTATAAAAAAAGAGAAAACAATTTCAATAAATTTTAGTTCTACTAGAGACCAAAATGAAATTACAAATATGTAAACAATTTAAATTCTAGCGTCTTCTTTAGGTTTTAATAATTTCGCCAAACGTCGTGTTTTCGGGGTATCAATTACCGACGTTAAGTAAGATAAGCCATATGATAACTTTACTACACCTTTAAGTGAAATTCCATCGTCATTTACAAAAAATGGACCGATTTCTGTAAATAATCCAAATAGTCCGGAGCTTCCCGGTCCTCCTTGTAACCATAGTATCAATGGTTTATTCTCATTTTTCCATTCATCTCCTTTAATAGATGAATTTTTCTTGATTTCTTTTTCATCATTTTCATAATAATCATAATTATAGTCTTCATTAATATCATCAGCATAATTATGAGTATTGTCACTTTCATAAAGATGTGAAGTACCTTCAGCTGGGAAAAACCAAAACCAAAGATTTGAATTGTACTCAGAATTAACGGTGATGAATCCTAAAATTATATTAAAAGTTTTATCGCTTCAGAAAGTTATTTGATTTATTTTTGATTTTACCAGAATAACTGGAAATATTTAAAAATTGACTGCTATCAACTTTTGCTAATCTTCGTGCTTTCATTTGATCACCTCCTTCAATTAAAGGTGATAAAAATAAACGATTACCAGCTGTTTTTGCTTTACCCTAAAGAAATTAAATTTAAAGCTGATAAATTTATACATAAATAAATACACTGACTATTATTTTCCAATCTGGAACTGATCCATTCAAAAATAATCTCCCTTTTACATAATTAATATAAATTAAGGATAACACAAATATTTCAATAAATTTTATATTCATTTTAAGTAAATTTTGATACTATTTTGAATTTAACATAAAACTTTTGCAATTATAAACTTTCTTCACTGTACTTAATTATTAATTATTATGTATTAATATAATAACATCATTATTTGATGATATTCACTTTACATTTGTGCGTAATAAAAGTATGAAATAATATGATATAAGAAACAACAAGAAACAACGAATCTTTCACAGCGAAAGACAAACTGGAAATAGAAAGAATATTCTCTCTAGTTTTATTTTATATAATAAAAATAATACAACAACTATCATTTTAAACAGAATCGTTTAAAAATAAATGATGTTGTACATGTACTTCTTGTATACAAAAATCCTTTTCTTTTTACAAAATTCTTTTTCTTATTTGTTGCTTTTATAATTTGTTATCGTTGAAATGCAATGAAGAATACATAAAATTCGTGAGTTTATTTTCCATTATTTTATTTTTCTTTACATTAATTGTTTTTTATTGACTGTGTTGCGTGCGTGCGACCGCATGTATAAGAGAAAATAAGACGATAAAGATATAGTACATAAATTATGCAACTATAAATATAGTTACATACATTTACATATGTTATTATTCTTACATAGTACTAATAATCACAAGTTCTCTGGCAAATTAATTTTCTTTACAAACGTAAATACCGATTGTTTGATGAATATTTAGCAAATCTTTCTTCAATATATTTTTTTTATATAAATAAATAATAATTAGTTAAATATTTAAATGAAACAATCAAAGATTAAAAGTTTGGTAAACATAAAATTTGCTAGTGGAATTCATATAAATCTAAGGTTTTAAAAATTATTATAAATAAATCCTATACTGGGAAAATTCTTCAAAGCCGTTTAAAAATGATATTTCTTTTTCAATTAATTATATAAATACAATAGCGTGTTATTAAAGATTTTAGTATTTAAAATATTACTATGTCTGTATTATTAACGAGTGAAACCAAAAACATCGATATCTATTATAGAGAAAAGAAGCTAATTATTTTAGAATTAAGATTCTTTATTGGAATGAATATTTATATATAGAAAAAGGTTTTGAACTTAAAAGATTTCCTTATCATCGCAACATATTTTCGTTGAGATCTGGTGAATGTAATCATGATGGATGTAAATGGTAATTTGTTCCAGCACATTTTTAATATTCCAAGTTTTCACATGGAATTAGGTTTTTTCCAAAGAACGAATGATAATAATCGTCATACAAAATTGTTAATTTCAAAATTAAATTAAATCCATTCAAATCAAGAAATAGGTAAAAGTATAAATAACACACACATACATACACAATAAATATTCATAGTTTTATTTTGTTAAATATTGTCAAACGAATCAAATAAAAATAAAGTAAACTCAAATTAAATTTTGTTTTGTGTTATTTTCAAATTGATTAGAAACATTTTTATGAATCATCATCCAGACATTTAGTGAAAGAATGAATTTTTTCTTCAATTCCCCAATGAGATTGATTATTTGTTATAAAAATATAAAAACCTATAGGCGTTGCATATATTTCTCATTTTGTTTTAAAAATAATACATCGAACTAACTAAAAAATCATTCATGTTTATTAAATAATAATTATTGAAAACAAATTGCATATTTTATTATTATTTTTATTAGATAAAAATAAAATCAAACATATGTAGCAGATAAAGATTTTTAGTTAAAACAATTTTCAATTGAATTAAAAATCAATTTTCTTATAACATTTATTTATTGAATATTATTAATTCCTTAATTATAGTTTACCTACATTAACAGTTTCAAAAATTATTAATTTATTCTATTAATTGAAGTCCGAAAGTGAAATAAATGACAATAAAATTATCTTTTAAGCTGCAAAATTAATTATCCTTAATCATTTTTTTTTCTATTTGTCTATTTAGTGTTACTAAAGAATGGGGTTTCTTCTCTTTTTTAGCGCACACTTCAAAGTGGTTAAAACAATAAATTCTATTTTGGTTCAATAACTTTTGTTCTTGTTTTTTGTTCTTCCTTATATAACAGAAATTAGAACAATTTATTTCAAGTTTTAAAAAAAAAAGCATTCATTACAAATTTGCATCTGAAAACAAAATAATCTGTCTTTGTAATAAATATAATCGTAATTTTTTAATGGCCAATCAATCAAAAACAAAAAATTACTACAATCATCATCAACACATTATTGTATTATAAGTTAAAGTAAAGATAACAAAGTTTTTATTATGAACAAACAATATACAAAAATATGAAATCATTTTTAAATATTAAAAATTTATAATTAAAATTAATTAATTATTCATGATTGTAATTCAAACACTGATTTAATTATTAACATTCTATTTGTATAATACCAATAATTATGTAGTTTTATAAAAAAAGAATTATATTATTCGTACACTTGTACAAATCTCCACATACAACCGTCATATTCACATTTTCCAGATCTTGATGTAAATAGACGACGATGATATGGAAAATTTTTAAGTTCAAAACCTTTTTCTGCATATAAATATTCTTTCCAATAAATATTTTTAATTTTAAAATAATCAGTTCCTTCAACATTTTCAAATTGCCATTTACCCATTAACGGTGGAACAACATTTTTTGTTTTAAAACTAACAAGTTCACGTCTTTGACTATCCCATGCCGTATCATTTGTATCTAAATATAAATACTCTTCATACTTTTTACTTTTTATATAGAAATAAGTTCCATTTGCAACAGGTATAATATAAAATTGATGATGAATATTTGTACTGTTTATGTCCGTTTTTGTATATGTAAACATTTCACGTCTATTTCTATCATATGTTCCAGCTTCAACATTATTTGCTGTATCAACATTTTCATTATATTCTACATTATGTATAAGAACAATTTCATTCCATGGAAAAAATTTAAATACATCTGGAAGATTTGTACGTAAAAATAATAAATCTTTATTGTCATTATTATTTTCATTAAAATCAGAAAATGTACGATATCCAATTGTTGTTATTGGTGCACTAGAAAATTGTTGATTTATCTTTAATTGATTAAAAATTATACGATAACCACGAATAATATCATTAATATTCGAAAATGAATTTAAAAATTCCATAATTTTCTCAACATAAAGTAAATTTTTATCATAAACCGATGTGATAATTGCATTTAAATCAAATTCACTTAAATCTTTAAATAATTCACGACTTACAGAAAATTCACCATTTCTAATTAATGATACAATTGTACTGTATAATGTTTTATTTTGTTTCAATATAAATTGATTGATATTATTATTTTTAACAATAATTTCTGTTAGATTTGTTTTTAAAGTGAATATCTCATTTTTATATTCCATAACCGATTGGTACACAGAAACATCTTCAACTTTTTTAAGTAATTGTGTCAAATTTTTTCTCTCTTTTATTCGTTCAATTAAATCTTTTTTTACTGACACTTTTTCATGTTCACATCCTCTAATTGAATGATTATAGATTAGAAATGCAATTAAACTAAATGTTAAAATAAAAATTACAACAATAATTATGTGATTTCTATTCTGCATTTTAATAATATTAAATAATTAAACGTTCAATAGCCATCGGCAATTTTTTGTAACTGATTTAAATTCGAAGAATTATATTGGATTTATTTTCATTTTTATTATCTACTGATAACAAATTTCAACAGAGTCAAATTAAGTCAAATTTTTTCAACAAAATATTATTGAATTAACTTACAAATATCATAATATTAGTATATAGTTGGATATAATTTTAAAGATTTGAAAAGTTTACGAAAGTAGAATTTAATGCTGCACAAGAATGTGCATTGGAATCTTTCAATTTAACGGGATATTTAAAATGCTTAAATATCATATAGGAATAGAAAGGTTATCTATCCTACTGATAACTAAATTGGAGGCGTAACAATAAACAAGAAACTTTCTAATAAGGAAGCAATCAGCATATGGTACTTTTGTGGATTTTTTTCGCAATTCTACCAAGTTGTTTTTAATTTTAAAAATGTACCAAATAGCTAAATGTACTGGAACTGTATACAGCACAGAATTGAAAGAATATCGAACAAGTTTTCTAGGGTTGTATAAAATTATTGATTCAAGTACTGTCAATATACAAAATAATAAACTTGGAGGCGGCAATGATTAATTCACTGTAAATGGCTGATTCTTATGCGTTTAAAATGATCATATTTCATGTTATTGAATTTGAATTTGAAATTATTCGACAATGCAGTGTGAGTTTGGTATCAAATTAACTGTAGGCCCATTACTGCATTTATTTGCAAAGAAAAATTGAATATTTTTTTGGAAATCCAAAATTGTCAAAAAGTGCCCCAAAATTGTACTTTTGGACGTATGGATGACCGACTTGATATATGTTTGAATGCAGTCCTTTAGGGGACCATTAAATAGTCTTGCAGCCCAAATTTCATGACAATCGGTTAATATTTACTATTTTTAATTAATTTTTTAAAAAAATGGTACTTTTGGACGAATGGATGACCCACTTCTAGGTGTGCTAAAACAAAACTGAGGATACAGAAATTCTTAGAATTAATTGGACTTTCGATAAAAAATACGAAAACCCCCAAAAAAAATAGTGACTTTTTTGGCCAAAAAAGTTGCATTTTTTTTTTTTCGATTTTGATATATGTTTGAATGCAGTCCTTTAGGGGACCATTAAATAGTCTTGCAGCCCAAATTTCATGACAATCGGTTAATATTTACTATATTTAATTAATTTTTTAAAAAAATGGTACTTTTGGACGAATGGATGACCCACTTCTAGGTGTGCTAAAAATAAACTGAGGATACAGAAATTCTTAGAATTAATTGAACTTTCGATAAAAAACCCCCAAAAAAAATAGTGACTTTTTTGGCCAAAAAAGTTGCAAGGGGTACCCCTTGGAACTTTTTTGGGGTCATTTTTTTTTTTTTCGATTTTGATATATGTTTGAATGCAGTCCTTTAGGGGACCATTAAATAGTCTTGCAGCCAAAATTTCATGACAATCGGTTAATATTTACAATTTTTTTTAATTAATTTTTTAGTAAAATTTAAAAAAAAATTTATGTACCGCGTATCGGCCAAATGACCGACTTGGAATTGTCGCAAAATGATACGTATATAGAAAACTTCACAATTTTTGTCTTGAAAACGAGTACATTACATTTGGCAAAAAAAAAAATTATTTTGCTGTAGCGAGGCGTCGCGGAATACCTCTGTTGTATGGGAAAAAGTCAAAATTGTCACTTTCAAAAACCCCAATGACCCACTTGCCAATGTCTTAGGGGCAAGAAATTTTATCCAGACACGTAGAATTATATGCTCTATTAAACGGTATGCGCTTTTTTTCCGAAATAAATTTTTTTGGGGGCCCCTCATTAGAGGGAGGCTAGAGTCCGGATTTACGTTGGTAGCTTTATACTGATGTATAATCCAAAGTTTCATCGAAATCGGTTAATATTTACTATTTTTAATTAATTTTTTAGACGTTTTCAAAAATGGTACCTTTGAGCCCCAAAACGATACCAAGTTTGGTGATCTTAGAGAATTCATTTGGTAAAGCCTGGACATACGATGGGTAATCAATATGTACATGATAATTAGCAAGTTTAAAAATAAAAAAAATAATTGACAATAATTTTCTATTTACCTGCGTACTTTTTATTAGGTATGAGTTAAAATAAATAATTAATTTTTTTACAATAAGAAATAATATTTGTATGACCAAAATTATTATGTTTTAATTGAAATTTAGAGGTTTTGACAATTTAACAAAAATTACACATTTTCCAAATCTCGATGTAAATAATTTACGATGATAAGAAAACAAGATTTCTTTAATTTCATTTTATTTTTATTATACAAAAAAATATACAAAGAGTTTAGTAATTAGTGGTTCATTGTGTATGTGAACACCCTTTGGATCTGCATAGGGGATGATAAGGAATTATTTTTATATTGTTAATAATTTTTAATATTAATTGTAAACTTGTACAAATTTCCATTTACATCCACCATGATCACATTTTCCAGATCTCGATGTAAATACTTTACGATGATAAGGAAATCTTTTAAGTTCAAAACCTTTTTCTATGTACATATATTCATTCCAATAAACATTTCTAATTTTAAATGAGCCTGTTCCTTCAATACTTTCTAATTGCCATTTACCCATTAACGGTTTAATTACATTTCTTGTTTTCCAACTAAAAAGCGGACGTCTTTCACTATCCCATGCCGTATCATTTGTATCTAAATATAAATACTCTTCATACTTTTTACTTTTTATATAGAAATAAGTTCCATTTGCAACAGGTATAACAAAAAATTGATGATGGATATCAGTGCTGTTTGTGTCGGTTCTTGAATAAGTGAATATTTGACGTTTAATTCTCTCATAACCACCTTCTACATCACTTGCCACATCGAGATTTTCACCATATTCTTCATTATGTATTAGAGTAGTTTGATTCCATGGAAATGTTTTTAATGATTCAGGAGAATGTGAACGTATAAACACTAAATTTTCATTATGATTTTCACTGAATTCAATAAGTGAGCGATATGCAAGTGTTGTTATTGCTCCACCATTTGTTTGTTTATTAATTAACATTTGATTGAGGAGTAATCGGTATCCAAGAAAAATATCATTAATATTCCCAAATGTATTTAAAAATTCCATAATTTTCTCAGTATAAATTATATTTTTATCATAAACAGATGTGATAATTGCATTTAAATCAAATTCATTTAATTGTGTAAATAATTCATGACTTACAGAAAATTCACCATTTCGAATTAATGATACAACTGTACTGTATAATGTTTTATTTTGTTTCAATAAAAATTGATTGATATTCTTATGCTTTTCATATTCTTCTGTTAAATTTAATTTTAAACTTAATATTTCATTTTTATAGACCAAAACAGATTGATACAATGGTGTATCCTCAATTTGTTTAATTGTTTGTTTTAAATTTATTTTCTGTTTTATTGTATCCTCTAATTCTTTATTTATTATTTCTTTTTCACCTGTACACTCACGTATTGAATGATTATAAACTAGAAATGATATTAAACAAAATGTAAACAAAAAAATAATAACAATAATAATTTGACTTCTATTTTGTAAATTAATTGAAATATTTGTTAAACGATACATTATTAAAATATTTGAAATCAACTTGTGATACAATGTTCAATAAACAAACTGAATTAAATGAAAAAGAAAAAAAATTATTCTAGATTTAAATATATTCATTTATTAATATCAAACTGATAACAGTTATGACTTTTTAATAAAAAAAAAATTTAGCATACACAATTTCATATATTTTTTCAGAGATGAATTTATTTTTAGTATTAAATGACAATATTCATAACAGAATTTGTTACCTTATTAAATAATTCATTCTAACACGTTTATATTAATCACCTGCATTTCCCCTTTCATTCACAAAAATCTAGTAAATGTTTCGTGCTTACGTTCTTAAATATTTTCTGCTTCTTCACTGTAAAATTTTGTTAAGGTTCAAATTGTAGGCGGTATAAGGAATGACGTCATTATAAATACAGAAAGATTTTTTCACTTTATTTACAACTTATAATAATGCAGATGAATATGGGAATAAATTTTTGCAATATCTCTCTTGGGTATAAATTATTGTTTAATGACAGACACATTATTTTATCAACCTCTTAGTAAGTACTGTCATTTTTTATTTTATTAAAAAAAAAACATTAATTTTTATTTATAATTTATCTGATTTCAACAAAACGAATCGTTAAAAAATTTCCCATGGAATCAAATAGTTGTTATTGGGAATTTTAGATTTAACACAAATATTTGGACAATTGGTACTGGCTTTATTCATGATAATTTAAGAGAAATTCCATTTATTCACACAGCATCTAAAACTTATTATTACTTTGCACATTATTTGTATTCAATATCAAATGGCAAATATTTTCACATTAAAAGCAGATTAGGAAATGCGTATTTGTATGCAGAGACCAATGAGTTCGTTTTAGACAATAATCGACGTGCAGTCTTTGGTTGAAGAAAAGAAAATGAAGGAAACTGGACAATGGCAATTGAAAGCAATTGAAGGATCACAAAATTTTGAAAATAAAAATATTTTCTGGAATGAATATTTAGCTGTTGCAGAAGGAGTTATAATATCAACCGGCAATTGGAAAAAAATATTTTAGATCAGGTAAATGTGAAGATGATTATTGCAAATGGAATTTCCGAAAATATACAGGATCCTAAAATATAAAAAAATGTTTAAAGAATATTTTTAAATCTGTTAAATTTTCAATTCAAATAAACAAAATAAAAAATTCAGAAAAATAAGAAAAACCAATTTGAAGAAAATCTTTTGTAATAATTTAAAATAATCGAATAAATTGTTTAAAACTTTGATATTTTGTAACTTTTCTTTCATAATTGTTGTTGAAAAAATTCATTTTGTTGTTTTTCTCTTTTACAGGATTTTTTCTCCACTGAAAATTATTGTTAGAAATTATAAAGGGAGTGAAAAATTCAAAATGTTCTTAATTACGGTGAACATGAAAATATGAAGTGGATGAGTAATTTGTGGCTGTAATCCACCAAATTTGTCTCTTTTTTCTATATTTCCCTGCCTCTCTTCTCTCTCTTTGCCAACCCTTATTTGATTTATTGTTTTTTTTTTTAATTCTGATTGCAGAATTCCAATTTCATTTGACACAATTCATCCTCATATTTACCTGAATCACAATGTCAATAATTTGACTTCATCACCTAAATCAACTAAATATTCTGACATCGAAATATTTATTGATTGAATAAAAAAGAATCAAACATATTTAAATTGTATATTTCACGTTATTTTTATTTTAATAATAATTAATTAATTTACATTCAGCAGTTTGGTTTTCTTATTGACAAATAAAGCTGTTTAATATTTTTTTTTTCTTTTTTTTGTTATTTTTTTAATTTTCTTCATTTTCACTTTTTATTTCTTTATTTTGTAATTTTCGCCATTTTTTTTTCTTTTATTTTATTGAATACAAAAAATTATACAATTTTTTTTTATCTTAATAAACTTTTATATTCTGTTTCTATAAAAAAACAGATGAATAAATTAAAAGATTGAAAAAATTAACAAATATAATAAAAAAAAACGGAATGGGTCAAAAACAAAGGGGTGAAAAAGAATAATGAACGCTTATAACAAGAACACGAAGAAGAATAAAAAAATTAAGAAACAGGCGCACACATACAATAATTAATATTAATTTCTGTTTATTAAAAGATTTAATTTAAATGCTAATTTTATGTTCGCCGTTTATTTTTCATTCATTCAAAAACAAAAAGTTGAAAAATCAAAAAAAAAAAAAAAGGACAAAGGAAACAGAATGAATGGGAAAATGAATTTCACAATTAATTTAATTTAATACAGTTGAGTTAATTTCTCTTAATTAAAATTCAATTTAAACACAAAATAAAAGTTAACTTTAAAGTTTTTGCAACAACAGAGCAAAAGGGATGTGGAGGGGGGGACTGAAAAGCATATTTTTGAAAATTATCAATTTTTATTCTCAATTTTTAATAATTTTCTTTCTCTTTCTTTCTCTACTTCTTCATTATTTTTTGTTTCTCTCTTTTTTTTTAAGTTTCTTTTTTTCTTAATAAATTTTATCACAGATTTTTTATTTTTTTTTAGCAGTTTGATAAAAATGACAATTTTTTGTTTTTTTTTGGGTTTTTTTCGTTTTTTTTTGTTTTTTCAAAAAAGTTTTACATTAAATTTTTTTTTTGTTTTTTTCTTTTTGAATTTTTTTATGTAAGAAAATTATATTTAATTACATGAATAATTAATTACTTTTATTTCTCATTTTATATTTAATTTATATGTTTTTTTTTTTGGATATTTAATTTTTATTTTTCCTTTTTCTTCTTTTATTTATAATTTTTAATTAATTCTTTAATTAGTTAGTTTTTTCTTTAAATGTAATTTTTTTGTTTAAATTTTTTATTATTTTTTAACTTATGAAGATTTATTTAATAATTTTCTCATCAATTCAAGTTTTCTGTTTATTTTAGTGAATAAATTATGTTTTTTCTTTTATTATTTTATTTAATTCAAAAAATAGTCACATAAATTTTATTCCATAATTTCATAATCCAATTTAAGTGTACCCATTTCTTTCTGATTCTTCTATTAAACGTTTCAGATTTTTTAAATGGCGCCGATTAATATTTATTTTTCAAATACGGAGCGAAGAAATTTATATTTACCCCGCCGGAATTTTGAAAAGAGTTTTTACGTTGAATTGGTGGCCAAACGATTTTCCAGTTTTTCGTGAAATCTTTCATAAAAAAACTAAAAACACAAAACATGCATTTAATGAAATATTAACGGTAGAATTACAACTCACAATTTATTGTTTTAATTTAAATATTTTATATTAACAAATTGATGCACTAACAACACAAAGAATTTATTTTTCCACCACCATCTTTACAACGCTTTAAAAATTACCGACATCTTTAATACGTCAGAAGTGATTCAAAATAAAAACGGTTCGGCGCTGTATCTTTTTAAAAATCTGTTTCAAATAGAAGTAAAAATTTGTCAGAAAAATTGTGGAAATCATAATCTAACTTTCTTTATATTTGTTTTTCATTTAATAATTAAATCTATTGCTTTTTATTTTCTTTTGTCATTTAAAATTTTTTAATTTAATGAAGTGAATTTTTTTTTTATTCATTATTTTTAAAAACAAATTACTTATGACGAATACAAAATCGAATTAAAAAAAAAACAGAAGACGATTTGTAATTTTCATGAAAATAATCTCTTTTTGTTTTATTTTTTGCTAAAGTTGGCCATTTTTTTTTAATTATCATAATATCAGTTGCTATTTGAATTACTGTTGTCACGTGATTGTTGTTGCCATTTCATTGGTGATAGATTTTGTTGTTGTTCTAATGAATATCGATCTGGAAAAAATAATACGAATTTTTTTTTTTTTTTTAAATTATTTATAAAAAACAATTATATTTCCAATTTGAAAAACATAAACTAATTAGAAAAAATAGTTGATAAATAAAAAAAAAAAGCCCAAAGAAAAGAAAAAATTGCAGTAATGATAAAAATAGCCAACAAAATATAATGACCAGAAAAAGATTTAAAAAAATAATCGGAAACAAAATGTTGATTTAGAATTTCGCCCATAATTTTATAAACGTGCCATGTAAATAGTTAAAATTCTTTATTTAATTTACAACGAAACTGTATTTCCAATTAAAAATAAGAATTTCTCGTTCAACTTTTGATTAAATCACTTTAAATGTTTACAAGAAAAAAAATTGTAAGAATAGCGACACAATCCAATATCACTATTTTAATTAATTATAAAATGCTCAGTTTCCGGTTTCTCCATAGACTTCTGATTAGGGATGGCAAATGAAAATCGATGTTACATCCATTTAATCGCTCAAAAATCAGTAGATTGTTTTTTCGGCGATGTTTTTTTGTAATTAAATTGTGATATTTGCTTAATAATTTTTTAATTTATTTTATTACTTGTGCAATGTTTAACTTAATATTTTTATTCAATTAGCAAATTTTTTTCTAATTGAAAAAAACATCGATGCATTTTAGACGATTTAATTATGCATTGATTTTCAAATATCGATTGTTTTTTGATGACCAATGCAAAACAAAAAAATAAAGAAGGAAAAGGAAAAAAACAACTAAAATAAAAGAAAAAAAAAGAAATAAAGAAAAAAATTGTTTTTTTTTAAAGTGCATCGATTATTTTTATCCTTTTTTTTTTCAAAATTTATAATCGTTATAAAAATAATATATTTACAAATAATAATTAAAAACTACCTAAATTAATTATAATTAATAATAGTATATAATTACAAATTAAAACTAATTTAGTTTTCAAACGGATAAACAAATGTAAGAAAAAGAGGAACAAATTTAAGAAAAACAATTTTCTCTATTTCCTCGGTTTCTTCTTTATTTTTTTTTTAAATCAATAATAATTAATAAATTCACTAAAGTTAACAAAAAAAAACATAATTCTCCTTTTTCCTATTCATTCAAACTTATTTTTATCATCTCAGTGTTTAGTTTTTTTTTCTTTCATTTGTAATTCAAAAAAACGAAAAAAAATGAAGTAAAATTAACAAAATTTTCTAAAATAAAATTCACACTTTTTTTTTTTCATACATTTTTGTGTAATTAATGTCAGTCTCCTTGTGTGTGTGTGTTTGCATGTGTTTATTAATGAGAAAATTATGCAAATAATAATTTAATGAAATTACAATAAATCTTTAATAGCAAAAAAAAAAATGGAAGAAAAACAATAATAGAAAAGCAAATTAAAAGTTAAATAAAACAATGCAGTGCTGCTCAGCTCAAAAAGCAACTGTCAAATTTTTTAAATTATTATTTTTCAAAGACACCATTTTGTTTTGTTTTGTTTTTTCTTCTTCGACAAAAAATAATAATAATAACAAAAACAAAATACAAATTAATACTTTTTCTTTTATATATCTCTTACTATCTCCCTTTCTCTTTATCTATTTCTCAATTCAGATTTTTTTTTATAAGGCCAATCAAAACGTACATAAGAAAAAAAAAAAAGAAAAAAGAATAACACATAAATTAATTAAGTAAAGAAAAAAAACAAAAACAATTTACATTTAAACGAAAAATATTATTAATATTAAATTTTTTCTTATTTATTTTTTATTAATATTTCCGCTTATATTATTATTATTATTTATTTGGCTATCATTTTTATCACCAGACAATTGCTGTTGTTGGGATTTACTATTATCATTATTTATCGCAGATGCTACATTTGTTGTTGTAATTGCAGCAGTTGTTATAGTTGTCGTTGACACATCTTTATTATCCTTACCTTGTTGTTGTTGTTGCTGCTGCTGCTGTTGTTTTAATCCATTATCCTCAAGTATAATTTTATTTACAACTCCATCTAAATTATTCAAATCTTTGTTTGTTGATGTTGTTGAAGTTGGTATGGTTGGATTTGTTGTATTTAATTGCTGTTGTTTCATTAAATTACTACTAACGGTAACACCGCCATCATCATTTATTAATTGATTTCTATTATTATCTTCATTTAATATTAATTTTATATTACTAACATCATTATTAATTGTATCTTTTGAATGTTCATCCGATGATGAGATTCCACCATTTACTTCAATTGCTAATTGTGGTTGTTGCTGTTGTTGTTGTAGTTTTATATGTATCGTCTGTTGTTGTTGTTGTTGTGTAGTTGACGATATTATATTATGATTATCTTTATTAGTGTTTGTTACTAAATCACCAATTAAACTAAGATTTATTTTATTATTATCCTTTCCTAAATCAACTATACTAGAATTGTTGTTGTTGTTGTTATTATTGTTGTTGTTGCTGTTGCTACCGTTATTATTGTTGTTATTATTAGTATTACTGTTATTATTATTATTATTATTGTTGTTGTTTATTAATGATTGTGGACTTTTTGGTAAATTTAAATTAACTACATTATTTGTATTTTGATTATTAGTACTTGATATTGTTGATGTTAATAAATTATTATTATTATTATTATTTCTTGAATTATTATTATTATTATTATTATTATTATTATTATTATTATTACTACTATTATTATTCATGACTAAATTGGTTGTTGTTTGTTGATTTGTTGTTGGTGTTGTTGTTGTTGTACCATAATATTGTGCCCCAGACGTTATATTTGTATTAGGAATGTTATGACCAATAATTGATGATGACGATGTATGTTGTTGCTGCTGTTGTTGTTGTTGTTGTTGCTGCTGTTGTTGTTGTTGTTGTTGTTGTTGCTGTTGTTGATGTGAACTCATTGAAAGATTTAATGTTTGATGTGAATTGTTGTGTACAGAATTAATAGTTGTATGTTGTGGTACAAGACCATGATTCACTTGTGAATGCATCGATACAGCATGATTAGATGGTGTTGGTGCTGTTATTGCACCACTATAAGATAAATTAAGACTTCCACTTGAAACAGGATGATGCCCAAGTATACTAGATGGATGTGATAGATTTAAACCACTTGGATGTGATAAATTTAAACCACCATGATGTGCTAAACTAAGACTAGTAGATACTTGTGGTCCTAAGCCAAGACTTGTTGGTATACCAGGATGTCCCATCCCACTTAACCCACTAGCTGATGATACATGAGCTAAATTACTAACTGAATGTCCACCTAATGTCATACTTGTAGGAACTGATGGATGGCCCAATCCCAAATTACTTGATGATGAATGCGATAAACTCGTATGATGTGATAAATTTAATGTTGGCGATGAATGGACACTGGGTACAGGTGGTAGGCCAAGACCCAAACTAAGACCCATTGAAGAATGGGGACTTTGGCGTTGAGACGATGTATGATATGGTGACATTGAAGGATGCATTGATGATTGTGGTGGACGTAGGCCAAGATTTATTGGTGGTGGTAAAGCAGACGGTAAAAGTTGATTTAAAAGATTTCGCTGAAGAGGTCCATACATTTGAGATGAATAATGATGTGACGCTGACATTAATCTTTCTCTTTCACGTGCTTCACGTTCTTTTTCACGCATTTCACGCTCACGCTGTTCTTTTTCCCTTTGTTCCTTTTCACGTAATTCACGCTCTCGTTGTTCTTTTTCACGCTGCTCTTTTTCACGTTGTTCACGTTCACGTTGCTCACGTAATTCACGCTCTTTTTCACGCTGCATTTCACGTTCCCGTTCCTCTTCTCTAGCCAAACGCGCTCTATGTTCTTCCTCTAATTTTATACGTTCATGTAATCCTGGCATACCAAGACCAAGTGCTGAAGCACCCGGCAACATGCTATATAGATGTGGTCCATATGGTGACGCAAGTGAATACATTGGATGAGCATGCGGATGTGGATGATGCCCCCGAAACATATTTTGAAATCTTGGATCCAAATATAATTGTTCAGGATACTGTAATGCAGCAGGATTAAAAAGTGTTCCTACAAGTAAAACGGATTAGTTTATTAAAATTAGTTAAATAAAATTAAAAGTATTTACCCGGCGGCAATCCTGGAATACCCCCAAAAGAAGCATAAGCTTCCAAAGGAAATGCACCCGCCGGATGTGTTAGTCTTTCATCAGGTCGATATGGTTGAAAACCACTACGAGCTAACAATTCTGGTTGAATACTAGGAGGAGCACTCAATCTGGCCACCTGAAATCAATAAACGAATTATTAGTTAAATTCTCAACAATGAAAAATTAAATCAAATTGAACCTTTTCTGGTGGTGCTGGTGATGAAATCCTTTTTTTAATTGAACCTCCTCGATCTTCTTCTCTAATTCTTTCAGCAGCTGTTGTACCACGACCACTTTCGACACCTCGACTTTCTAAGCCGACTGTTCTTTGTTGTGTTGTTGGTTCACGATTAGTATTTGTACTTCCACTACGCACTTCCACACCATCTTCTTCTTTAATATCAGCCTGTTTAGCCAAATTTCTTAATGCTGACGCAAATGGACCACGTCCACTTGTCGCAGAATTTTGTCCAACTGGCTGTTGTTGCTGCTGCTGTTGCTGCTGTTGTGCTGATGAAGGTAAATGATTTGAACTAACCACATGATTTGTTAACTGTGGTGACTGATGATGATGTGGTGATTGTATTGGTGGGGCTGGACTTGTTGCCGGTCTCTTTTGTCCTGATTTTGGTTGAACTAAAATACAAAGAAAAACGAAAAATATTAAAGATTTTTTTTTATGTAGGTTTAAGTTGAATTATTATTTAATCTTCTAATTCAATTTTCGTAAACGTTAAATAAAACGGATTCACAAAAGAATAACTTTATAAATCATTTTTTGACAAGGCAAAAAATATCAACTTTTTCAAATGGCCCCAAATAAAACAAAATCCAAAATCAAATTCAAAGAACAAAAATCTCTTTCAATATTTTCCCATAAACTAATCCCATCAATTCAACACAAATAACAAAATAAAAATCTTAAGACGAAAAAGGGAAGAAAAGGAAAACAAAAATGAAAAAGAAAAAAAAAACGCATTTTCACGCTACATAAAACCTTCTTATAAATCAATTCATCCCTCAAAAAAAAAAAACAGAGAATACACACACACATAAAATCATCACATAGGCCAATAAAGGGATCAAAATATGTGTGCGTGCACTCTCAATTCTAAAGAAAAAGAAAACTGTTACGGATAATTTTGTGTGTACATTTTTCTCATCGTTGTGTTAGAAGAATTACATATTCTAAACAAGAAAAAAAACCGCACTAACCAGAGCAGCAGAATATGAAGCAAAAAACGAAGAAGAAATTCAATTTATTTAAAACAACAAAAAGGAAAAAAAAACAGGGTGAAAAGAATTGAAAAACCAATGAATAAGAAAATAAAATGGAGTTATAAATGTGAAAAAATTAATTTTTTTATTATCATATGGGAAGTTAAAATGGCGTACATTGATTAGTTATTGTTTTTGTTGTATTAAAAATCTGGAAATCAAAATGGCGACCGGTTATCGTTAATATCATTTTCACCATTTATTTTATTGTTTCAAAAAAAAAGCTTTATTTGTGTTTTATGTGAAAATGTGTTTTTATTATATATACTAAAGTAACCAAAGAAAACAAAAAAAAATTGAGCACACACACACAAATGAGTAAAATTAGAAGAACAAAAAAGGAGACCACAGCTGTCAAATATTGTTCATCCGTGTGTTACCACATTTTTGTTCTTTCCTTTTTTTTCTATTTCTACTCCAAACACACACATCTTGTTGTCACCACCCCTTCTACCCATCACCTTTTTACACTACTAAAACTCCACTTCGTACTCTTGTCATTTTACCCTTATTCCGGTTCATCTATTAACTTGGGTTACACGGATGTATGTTTTTTTTTATCTGTATCTCAAACTGTGACGTGCGTTGTCGTGGGCATATGTGTGTGGGTGTGTGTATATTTATTGGTAATAATATTTAGGCCACGACTCGAATTAAAGAGTGTTCAAAGGAAATGACATATCTAAATAAATACACACACATACATGCATGCTTGTAAACATATAAACACTCACACTTCTATATTTACTTTTTTTTTTTTTTTTTGTGATACGATACACAAAAAGATTATGGTAGGGAAAAAAAATGTGGTATAGTAGTAGGAGTAAATATTTTGGAGACATACTATATATATGTGTGTATGTATCTAAAACACGTAAGAGGGTGATTTTCAGTTAAGTATGGTATTTTTCTTTTATATTCTATAGTTTTGTTTGTTGAGTTTCTTCTCTCACATCTCATCATATATAAGTAGTATTACATTTTACATCGTACATTTTTTTTTCTTCAGCTTTTTGTCTCTGTGTATGTGTGTATAGGTATGTGCTAATATATATATATATTATATAATATATATATATGTATTAACTTAAGTATTGAGAGATAGATATTTATATAGAGAAAATGACGGGGTGAAAATGATCGAAGAAAATCGTTTTGGTTGGTTAGCTTTTCTTTAGTCATTTTATTGCATAAAAGAGGATAATATAATATGGGAGATTTTGTGTGTGGGGATACATTTTTTTCGGTTCTTCTCCATATTCTTCGTTTTTTTTTGCTTTTATTACAAAAGTAAAATATAAAAAAAAAAGAAAAGGATGTTTAGAAGTACTGTAGCGGGCAGAATATAGTTATAGTATTGCTGATGTTCTGTTGTTATTTTCTTGGTTGTACGACGAAGGAAAAAACTATAGAATGTTGGATATTACAACCAATTTTTGTTTGTTGTTGTTGGTATATTTTCTAACGTATTAAAGGAATGTCACGTTTTATTTATTTATTATTTTCCCACTCCTTTTTGGAAGTATATCGAGAACTCACTTAAATAAAACCCTAACTTTGTGACATGATGGTGACAAGAATGATGCTGATGATTATGATGAGGATTAGAAAATAAAGAGTAAAAAAAACCCCAACATAGCAGAAAAATTGGAAAATATTTTTGTATATTGCAATGTGTATGTATGATTTTTGTGACAGTAAAAATATGAACTACAAATTTTCAACAATAGAAATTTCTATTCATTTTGTTCCTTCGTCTTCTTCCTTAACACTATATTTGTGCTTCTTTTTTTTTATTATTCATTTTCCTTTTCTATCTTTTCATATAAAATGAAAATAAATGGAAAAAGTTTTCAAGATACGAACGAGAGGAAAAAATTTGTATTTTGTAGAGGAAAAAAAAATTTTTTATGTAACGTAAAAAGAATAAAAAGAATTGTGACGTTTCTTATATTACCAAGATAATAAACATTTAGTTGTAATTTAATCAAATAAGGAAATTGACAAAAAAAAACAAAAAAGAAGAAAGAAGAAGTTGAATATCATTTCTAGTTTTTCTTCGTCATCTTTTTACAATATTATTGATTTAAAATTTTTCCGAAAAAAAAAGAAAAGGAAAACATACAATTTTAAAACGTGTTTGAAGAGAAATTAAAGGGGGTGAAAACGTAGAAGCGATGTAAATGAAGATAAAAGAGAAAAATGAAAAGGACAAATATAAATGAAACGTCTGTGGTGAATTATTGTTTAGACAATTTATTTTCTATAGACCCAATATTTTTTAATAAAAACTAAAGAATAGAAAAAAAAAGAAAAAGTAACAAATTGAATAAAGAAAAATATTTATATAATTTCAAGAAAAAAATATTTTCTCCTTTCATTTTTTTTTATTTCATAATATTTATTTTTAGAATTTTAACATATTTCGTCTTTTTCACTCTAACTTTATCTCAAGGGAACAGTTTTCTTCTTTTTCAATACAATATTTACTCAGTTGTATATATTTTTATTTTTTCATCATCACTTTTATAGTTTTCAACTTCAAATGAAATTTGAATAAAAACCAATAAATAAACAAATAAAATAATAAATATAAAATAATGTAAAATCTACAAAATAAAGTAAACGACAACTTATAAACATTTACAAATAATTATTAAATAAGAAAGGAAAGAAAATTAGACAAGGCGTTAGAATTTTTTCTTCTTTTAATTTTTTTTTCTTTTCTTTCTTGTCTTAAAAGTAAATCAAACAACAAGTAACAACACAAACAAACAAATAAAAATAAACAAAATAATCATTAGCACTTTTTTTTTTGTTTCTTTTCTCTTTGAAATGTGTTTGAGGTAAACCATCTTGAATAATGTAAATATCGTTTAGTTGGAATAGAAACACATCAAGAAAAGTAAAGAATAAAAGAAAAAGAAAATCAAAGAAGGAAAAAGAATAAAAAAAAAAGAAAAAATAAGAAGAAACGGAAAATAAGAGTAATTTGAAATCTACACCCTCTCCCATTCTGACTGTCTATATTTCTGTATTCTCATTGGATAAATTGAGACTTATATGAAATAAAAATGATGAAGGAACTTTAGCAAAACAACAAGATGTAGTAACAGTGAAAAGAAAAACAAGAACAAAAATAAGTAACTAACAAACCAACTAAATAACAAACAAACAGAACATCAGAAGAAACAAACAGAAAAAACAGATGAATATCATAACTAACATAACCAACAACCATCAACCAAAAAAAAACACCAAATAAACGCGCGGATGATAATTTTATAAATCGTGATGGTTTCGTTAATAGATTTTTTTCTTCTTCTTCCTCTCTCTGTTGGTTACTTTTTTTGTTGTTGTTATTGTTATTGTGTTACTGTTGACTAGATAATGAAATGGTAATAAAAATTTAAATGTGTTTACATTAGTAGTTAGTTAGAATAGAACGATAGAATAAATGGAGAGTGAGATAGAGAAATAGACAAAAACATGTTAGTAAGTATATATTTATCTATGGATGTAATAATAATATACCGCACACGGGGATCGGATATGGTATATAATTACAATGACTAAAGAAAATTTACAGAGTTAGAGTGAGAGAAACGTTATACAAAAAAAGAAAGAAGAAAGATCGGAGGGGTTCCATTCCACAATAAGGTACATAAAAAATAATAATATATTTATACTTAATACAAACAGCATAAGGTGGTGAGGGGATTATGGTAATGGTAATGGTTGTGGTGGTAGTGGCAGTGACCTCTCGTTTTACTTATATTATGAAAAATTGATTTTATGGCAAAATTTAATTTATTTTAATTGTATGAGGTTAAAAAGATTCTGGTAGAATTATAATTTTCTAATAATTTATTCAATCTATTTATTTTTTTTTTCGTTCATTCTTATTCATAGATTTTATTTCTTAAGTGAAATAAACATTGTTGAGTTAGAATTTTAAAATGTAAAATACACGAATATGTTTTTCAATCAAGAGTTTTTAATTTAAATATTATTCTAAGATTTTTTGTTCACTAACATTTATTGAGAACTGACTAAGGCGATACCCATTTCGATTTATTAACGAGTGGTTACAACCAACCACGAATCAACATTTTCTGTAGGTTTTTTTCTGAGTTAGTTTCTGAGTGAGTTTCAAAAAAATTGGAATTTAATATAACAATAATTAGAATTCCATCAACACTGTAAAACCAATTAACCTCAAAAAGATACAAACTTCACCAAAATAAGACAAACAAATTTAAAAGAAACAACAAAAAAAAACTTCCGAATGATCTCATTCAAATATATTTAACTAAATTGAATCCAACGAGGCTTTAAATAGGAAAAATAATAGATTATACAACTGAATTAGATTTCGTATAAAAATATATTAATTCACTTCACTACACCCTTATTATTTTAAAAAATTCTAATTAGATTGACATGGGAAATGGATTTCTTTATACATAAAGTGAAGTATGTGTGTGTGTGTTTTTTTTTGTTTATTTACGTGTTATCTTTGACATAATGAAATAATTTAGCTTTATATGAAATAATCTGAAAATAATAATGGTGAAGTGTGGTTATAAATGATTCTAGAGGAGGGGTACAAAAAAAAAAGAGATAATTATATTTACACCCTAACAATTTTTCACGATTTAACAATTCATTTTAATTTAATTTATTCTTGTATAAATTTAGATAAATAAAATTGATGTCTTCATACAAATATTATCCCTTCATCTTCTCACGACACCGACAAAATACAAAAACAACGATCAATCAGAAAAACAACAACCAACAGCAAAATGCAGACATTAAAAAAAAATAAGAAAAATCCTCAAGTTCCGTTTGTGTTACAAAATCCCAAATGCAATTAAAAATTCAAAACATAAACACAAACAGCACTACAACAACAACCACAACAGAAAAAAATACCCGACTCTAAATAAAATAAAAAGAAGGAAAAAAAAAACCGGAAACATCAAATTTGTCGCAATCATTTGTAGGCAATAATGTTCTTATTTGACAGAGAGAGAAGACGAGAAAAAAAAACAAAACCCATAACAAAAAAAAAAAAAAAAGAATTCAGAAAGATTTAAGGACATGATGATCACAACAACGTCATTTAACCATTATAAATTCATTACAGTAAAGAGGCGAAACAAAGAAGAAATGATTTCATCTTTGTCTTCAAAGGTAAAAAAAAAAACATAAATCCCAACTAAAGAAATAAAATTTATTTATGTTGTTCCATTTGGTTAGCTTTTCCTTTTATCCTTTTTTTTTTATTTCGAAGAGAGAAGAAACGGATATCGCAGGAAATGTTGACGTTTTTTTTCTTTCTTTGAACCAAATTTTCTCTTTTTGTACATTTAATAGCGGCCATTTGCTTATTGTAATTTACTTCATAAAATGTTTTGACATTAACTTTTCCTCTAGCTACCCCTGTGTTTTTTCGTTATTTCTTTTTTTTTCGAAGTAATTTTGAAATTGTTCAACCCTCTCATCATACATCCCTTAATTATACACCCTCCTCCATTTTGTTGTTGCTAGTTTGTATTCTCACCCCTTATTTCATATTTAAACGGAACCTAAATTAACGTATTAATCTAACTCTCTTATGTCTCTTTTCTGTGCTTAAAAAATAACAACTACAAATACACAAATTACGAGATTCAAAGATAAAAAAAAATCAACAAATGCAACAACAACCTCAATAAAAATAAGGGAGAACAAAAATGCAACTTTTTATCCTTACTCAATTATAATTCGGTATCCTGCAGTTCAAACAAAGTAATTATGAATAGAATTTGAAATCAGTAAATGTAATTTAAGTAAGAGGGCAGAAGAGGGGAGTTAACGATATTTTTTTTTATAAATTTGTTTTCTTTGTTTCTCTTACAAATCGCCAAACCCAAAACCCAAAATAAGACCAACCAACAACAAGCATTAACAAGAGTAACAATACATAATAACAAAAAAAAAAAAAAGAAAAAAAAAGAAACATAAATCTGCAACAATAAAACGGGAATTAACATAAAAAATAGATTTTCTTCTTTATATTTTTCTTTTTGCAAGAGGGATAATGGAAAATATTTGGTATTCGTATTTTTTTTTTAGTTATGTATGTTTTATGCTTGTGCGTATGTGTGTGTGTGTTTATGTATTAAGTTTAGTTTGTTAAATGTTTATATGACGGATTATTTAAATCCTTTACTAATCCTGTCTACTTATTCTTGAGCGCGTTTGGTAATTGCCACTTTTTTTCTATTGATCCTTTTTTTTCTGATTTAAAATTTAATAATTTATAAAATAGAAAAAAATTATACAGAAACAACAATTTGAATAAAATAAATTAACTTATATCTTCAATCCCCTCGTTCCTTCAGAAAATATGTAATTCCCTCACTTCATTTTATCTTCAAAGTGTTTGACCAAAAATATAGAAAAATTCACACAAAAATGCATAAGCCCTTTCAGGTTTCAATAGAATTTATTTGACCATGGCTGACCAAAAAAAAATCCACAATGTAAAACAGGAAAATGCTTAGTTAGTGAGAAAAACATACAAAATATTTACCACAATATTAACTTAAAGAGAGAGAGCGAGCGAGAGGGAAAAATAACATAGAAAAAGAGGCAGTTAAAATATTAAAGAGTATCCAAAAAAAAAAAAAGAAGAAAGAAAAGAAAAGAAAAAAAAAAAAAAAACACAATCATCATGGATATGGCAGTGTCGGTGTCATAAGGTCAAATACGAAAGCTGGTTTTACAACCCCTGGTTGGTTGGAGGTCAAACTTTGACCTTAAAATTTATTTATGTATTCGAGGGTTAAAGAAATTGTATTTATATGAAGTTAGAAGAGAGTGGAAGTAGTAGTAGGAAATTGGTTAAAGTATTTTATAGACATTTTTATACACACACAAACACACACACAGGCAGACATATGAATAGAGAATTTCTAAAAGAGAAATAAACTGTTTTAAGGGTTGATTTAGTAGGAAAAACATGTTTTTCTGTGGGAAATTTATTTTATAAAAACCAATATAAAAGAAAAATAAAACTTGATTAAAAAATGGACACAACAACATTTAAAAAAAAACACAAAAAAAGTTACAAAAGATTTATAATCAAAAATTTATTATAATTGTAAGAAAGAAAATGCGCACAACAACTTTTGAAAAATGTAAAATTAAAGGAAATTCTAAATTAAAATTGAATTTTCCATAACTTATTAGAAAATTATAAAATTCTTCCGATGTACAAAAATAAAATGGAATTTAAACAAATTCAATAAATAATCCACACAATTAGTAGTTAATAATTTAATATTTTTATTGTTTAAATTCTTCATTTACATTTATTTTTGCTCTTCAATAAATTCATTAGTTTAAATTTTTAAAATTGGTAGTTAAAAAAATATGATTCGTAAATTGTTGATTTGGCACTCAAAAAATTTATTACATTCTTATAAATAGTTAATTAGAATAAATTTATAATTTAGTAACACAGAGGTTTCATAGTTTATGAAAATAAACACATGAGACTAGCCTTTATAAATTATCTAAAATTCCATTATAAATAATATAAGTCAAGGGAATTCAATACGGTTGTTGTTTTCGTTTTTAACAAAACAAAAAAAAAAATTATATCCTTAAACATTTTCACCATCATCAAACTAAATAAATAATGAATTCATGTATTTGTGTATGTATAATTTGTTCCACATTCAATAAAAGTGGTAAGGTACTCAACATAACATTAATATTTAGATTACATCAAAAATTATTGTTTTAATGATTCATAATCTAAGATATGAGGGGATAGGGTAAACCAAGGACATTGAAATTATTGTAAATGTTATACAAATTGAAATCAATGAACGAACAGTTTTTGTTGTAATTTCATTCTTGATCAAATATAAACATGATGTAAATTTTTCTATTTTCCATAAAAGCTAAATTGAATTTACATTATAAAAATATTGAAAGCAAAAAAAGGAAAACGATTTACACTAACGAGATTAATAAAATTCAGAAGGAAACAAGAATTGTTTTAAATTGTTGAGAAACCCGTCATAAGTTTACCACATTTTTTTCCTCTTAAGTTTTATAAAAAAAAAGGTAAATTAATATTTTCCAACGTGCTTACAATGAACATTAAGCCTAAATGAAGGATTTAACATTATTAAATTTGGTAAAGACACAATATAATTCATTTTAAAAGTTTGAAATTGTTCAATCTTTGAACGCTTTTTTACTAAATTCAACAATTTGTTTTGAAATTTCTATAATCATCTAATAAAATTATTTTAAAATCTTGGAAAGTTGATATTATTGAATTGTTGATAGAACAAATCAATTTGAGCGTAATTGTGAATTAAAATATGCTGAACTTTAGGTCGTATTCTGTTTTGGTTTCATGAGAACATTCTAGAAATGAGAAAATTTATTTCTCTCCATTGATGGCCATAGAAACAGAAATAATCTCCGACACAAGAAATTATCATTTTAAATAAAAAAATAACGCAAATCCTACGAGCCTTCTGTATACTGATATCCCCAGACAATAAAATATATAATTATCGGAAATTAAACAATTGAAATTAATTGTTTATGATAGAAACAAAAAAAAACTCATTTATCCCTTATGCATATGTAACATCCTAAGACGGATGTTCAATAATAAAAATTGTAGTTAAATTGTTATCTTTTACATTTTAAATAATTCAGAAAATTCTTACTTAATTTATTCTCACCACAAATTGGTATTGGTGTATGAATATTTGGTAGTCCTCTTGGTATCCATTCCATCATTTATTATTTATTTTTCTGTTTTTTATCTTATTAATTAAATTAATTGTTTGTTTTTTTTTTGTTATTATTCCTTATAAAACGTGATCATTACCAAAGAACAAACAAAAATAATTAATTTAATTCCTTCCTCTGTGTTCTTTTTATTTATTTTTATAAATTTGTTTTTTCTTTCTTTATTTTCCCTTTAATTATTTATTGTCTTTTATTTTTTATTTTAACATAATTTTCATTTTATTTTCACAATATTACTTTTATTTTTTATTTTCTCCGTTATCCTGTCTTAGTTCTTTTTTTTTTAAAAGACAAACAAAAATAAGAAGAAAAAAAAGAAGATATAATTACTTAATTAAACACACCAAAAATTCAACACTTCACTGTATTTTAACAGAAAATTCTTCTTTTCTTACAACAGAATTATTTACATTTTTTTTTGTTTATTTCTATTTCTTTTTTTATATTTTAACAGATGTAAAATATTATGATTCTCATCTTATATTCTCTTTCATTCTATCATTTTCTTTCTCTTCATGTCTCTGTCTTCTTCCATCATCTTATTTGATTTAGAAAAATAATGTGTATCTTAACACTTAATTTTTTTCCTTCGTCTTTATCTTCTTCTAATTCGTCTTACTGTTTTTTTTTCTCTATTTAGTATACTCCTCTCACTCTCTCTCAAAAATATAAATAAGTAATGGATTTTATTTTTAAAAACAAAAAAATATTCAGAGCTTAAAAAAAATATCACTCATAAGTATTAAGTACTATTTAAGTGTGTGTATGTATGCATGTTGTAAATTATTTCAACAAACATGTACCAAGTCACATACACACACACACATATATACATCAAAAGTTACATGCATACATGGATACATACATTAATACAATAATAATACGATCTGGTAAATATTGAATTTAAATTTTATTTGAATATCTTTTAAGTGTTTTTTTTTCTTCTTATTCTGTTTATTTTTTTTTCTTTTGAAAAAATAAAATACACTGTTAAAAATCAATAAAAGAAAAATATGTATATACATATATTTTTTTTATACATAAAAATGTAGAACAGAAAAAGAAAAACCAAGGAAAAATATTTCGTTTTTAAAAGTATCCTTAAGACTGAGACAGGGAGAGTGTGAGTAAGAGAGATAGTTAAACGAATATGTTTGAGTATGAGAGAGTGAAAGAGTAAAAGAGAGAATCAACAAAAAAAAAATAAAAAAAAGAGTAAGAGAGGTGGGTGTAAGAACTTGTATGGGAATATCCTCTCCAAGACAATAAGCCAAAACCACCCGGTTTTACCACCCACTCTCATCCTTCAAACGTGGAATATGTTTGCATGGTTGTGTATCATGTTTGCATGTGTATTTTTATAATCACTTTTCAAATTAACAAATTATCCACTGATATCCAACCACATTTTAGATAATAATATTGACTCTCTCACCCACAAACACAAATACACCAACTCACTGATAAGAGAGAAAAAAAGTGAGAGAGTGAGAGAGATAGGGAGAATGAGAAAGAGAGAGCCAGTTAGGCACACAAAATTAATATTTTAATCCTTAAAATATGAAATTGTTTTTCTTCTTCATCAAATATAAATTAACGCCAACAAAAAAAAAAGAGAAAAAAATGAAAAAGAAAAATGGGAGAATTTTTTTTTTCGTTTTCTTCAATTTTCCTTTTTATAAGAATACAGTAAATTGAATAAATTTAAAAAGAAATTAAACAAATATGCACATACACACACACGACGTTTAAGAAAACGGAAAAAAACGATAACGACGCTGACAATAAATAACCACGAGAAATGAGAAAAACACACCTTTTCGTTTGAACTAAGAAAAGTAGACTACTCTGAGCTGTTAGCTGCTGTGAAAAACCAACGAAAAAAATAGAAAAAGACGAACTAATACACACAAACAACACACACACAAGCGTAAAAAAAAAAAAAAAAAAAAGAAGCAAAAACAAGAAAGAAGAAACAGAACGGAAAAAAAGCCCCGACCCGAGACTCACAATATTCCCTCCGCATTCTACTCTCTCCCACCCCATTTGACATTTTATCCCTTTTCAACATTTGACATAGGTTAAATACATCTGTCTCGTTTCTACCCAACCACTTTATATTTTATATTATATTATATACATTTCTGTATACTCTCTCACACACACACACACAGTCATATTTATTCTCGCGTGCAATACAAACTTTAGGCTAATACAAAAAAAAAATAGGGGTGGAATTGGGGAGTTTTTTTTTTATTCCTTCTTTCTTTTTTCTTTTTTAATAATAAAAATACTCCATGGTTTTGTTATTCAGAGAGCTTCTATATAATGCAAAACAATATAATGTCTATGTGTGTGTAGAACGAATGTGTGTGTGTGTGCATGTTGTAAATTTTTCTTTTTATTTTCTTTTATACATTTTTTTTCTTCTTCTCAACAGAAAAAAGAAAGTGGGAGGGAGGTTGAAAGGTTAATGTTTTAGGTCTTGACTCAGTTTTTCCCATATACATTTACTACATGATACCTTCTTGTCTTCTTCTTTATTTTTCTTCTAAGAAAATACAACTAAACGGAATTCTGAATTTGACGCCTTTTCTCTTCTTTTTTTTAAACCCTTCTTCTTTATTTATTTTCCTCCTTCCGCCTCAATCTTTAAATATATATATTTTTTTTACGAAACCAAAGAAAAAAGGGAAACATTGGATTTTTTTTTGTTTATAAAAAAACTTTTTTTTTTTTTATTTATTCATTTGTTAATTTTATAAAAATAAAAATAAAAAGTAGGGAAAGCAAACTCCCTCTTTTATTAAAATAGAAAAATATATATATATACGAAATTAAACTTAATTAGATTAAAGATTGAAAACAAAATAAAAACCCTTCTTCCTTCCATAAAAAAAGAAAAGTTAAGACAGAAAATTTTAAAATAGGATGAAAAAAAAACAATTAGTAACTGGTTTTATTTTCGTTGTTTTAAATTTCACTCAGAATAAAGAAAAAAAAACAAATGAAATATCCATTTTCTTCTTAAATAGGAACCAAAAACATGCAGCTTAAATAAAATATAAAGTTTCCCGAAAATGAAAAGAAAAAATAAAAAACCTCTACTCTAACAAACAAACAGAAAAAGACGAAGAAGAAGAAAAAATTTCATTTCCTTTCATCTAAATTTCCCTTCATCCCAATTTTTTTTCTATCATTTTTTGTTGTTATTGTTGTTGCTCTTCCTCTCTCTTGGGGTAAGTAAAGTATAAATTTCAAACTGTTATACAAACCATCTCCTCCGAAAATATTATCCACGTCCCAAATAAAAGAAGAAAAAAAAAACTGTATAAAAAAAACGAAAAAAAAAGAAAAAAGAAGACGAGAAAAAAAAGGTTATATTAAAAATCGATCCCGCGCGCTTCTAACTTGATGTTATATAGAAGAGAGACAGACTGAGGTGGAGTATGGGGCTGTAGAGAAAAATAAGAGGGTGAAATAACAGTTTTTATTTTATTTTATTTATTTGCAACACGGGCACATACATTCATACAAAAATTCATACCATAGGAAACAATTGTATCTGTATAGAAATAAAAGAACCACCATTTACATACACACACAATTACCCACCAACCCATGAGAACATACACACACACACACATAAATACGCAGAGACATATCGTGAAAAGATCATCGTTTAATATAAAAAAAATATACAGTTGGAATTATCTATAAAATATCATACTAAACATCCCTGAAAAACAGAAAATAAAAGAAAATGAATATGAAAAAGTAACAGAAGTGGAAGAGAAGGAAGAAGAAAAAAAAAAAGATAAAATGGTTGGTTTTTGTATATTCGTGTAATGTGAAATAAAATCACTAAATTATCACACCAATGTACATATTTTCCGATTTATATAATATAAAATATGTTTATGGCATACCTCCCTCTCTCGCATATTGTGTATGTGTGTGTATGTATATTGTGTATGCGCCTTATTTTCCTGTATTTAAATGTATATAAAAGAGTGTAATAAACTAATAATGTATATATATCAACATACACATGCATGAATACCAAAAATATATATATTTTCATTTATGTTTGTATTTGTTCTGACAACATTTTACTACTCTATGACACTGTGACGACAAATAAATTCTGTCGTAATCACACTAAACACTTTGAGTACTAAGTTGGAAATTTTTCTCTATATAACATAAAATATATATATAAAAAAAAAAACCAGAGAAAGAATGAGAGAGAAAGAAAATGAAGGAGAAAGGGAGATGTTAAAACAAGAATGAGGACATGATAGCATTAGATCCATAGAAAAACACAAACAGAGAGAGAGAGAGACGCCCGCAATTTAGAAACAAGTAAATAAAACATTGAAGGGTATTAAATGAAAGTCCCAAAAACTTAGGTGAAAAGAGTGAAAATATTTTTTTTTTCTTTTCTTTAAATGTGTGTTTGTGTGAATAATAAAAAAAAAAAGAGAGAGAGTTAGAGAAAGAGAAAAGAGACGCGCAAAACCAACAACCACGCAATATATTTTTTTATCTTAGTAATTTTGTTTTGTGGGAAAGGACGACGACAAATAATTGTGTGAGATGGAAGAGCGAGATTCCATAAAATTCTCTCAACTTTTCTTCTTTTTTTTTGTTCGCTTTTCTTTTATTTCATTCGACTTTCTTTTTTTTTGGTTTGGTTGGATCGTCAATTACAATTTTTATATTGCGCAGACTCCTTTCTTTGGCAACAAATAAACCAATACACATAGAATTTATATCTCTTACACATTTACCTCACGTATCCCGTGTCGTGTCGTGTAGAAATGAAAAAAAAAAAGAAACTCAACCATTTCAATATGTAGAGTAGAAATGTAAATTCTATAAAGAGAATTAGAGGGTTGGGGTCTGGGAGTTTTTAGACAAAATGAAATGAGGTGTACGCCTTGTGGTGACTGGATATTGGAGACTTTAATAAAAACAATACAACAAACAAAAATTCTGTACAGACAAATAAATTTATATGAACAAATTCTACAAAAGATTCTAAATACAAACAAAAACTGCCCTCCCATCTTGTATTAGTAACTTCTCTCGCATAGGTAGGCAATGTATAGAACGGGTGATAAGGGTGTATATTGAGTTGGAATAGAGACGACAGCGTCATAGTTATTTTTCATTGAATGGAGACGTTAAATTGAACCAACATTAGAATGAGGGAAAAAACCAAAATGGAAATAGAGGTTGATAAAAGAGTGTTGGGTAGTAAGTGGAGTAGGGTCAATCGCCCATAAATGATAGGGTTGAGGTTATAAAGGTGAGAAACATTTTGTTTTGATTATTCAACCAATTACATGGATGTGATATCAGGGTCAATTTTTCAGTGTGCTGAATACACCATTTTATTTTTCTTCTTTCTCTTTCACTCTCATAGTCTTTCTCTTTCACGTTTCTTTTTACTTTCAAACGATACAACTTCACACCATACAAAAACACTCTTTCTACATCCCTACTATAAAATGAAAAAATAATGAAGTTGATGATTATTTACATATTTTCCGTTTTCTTTTCTTTCCATTTTACTTTTTTTTTACTCTTTTTTCTTTTTTCCATTTTTCTTTTTAATCTCATTTTATTCTTGTTGTTGTTTTTTGTTTTACTATCGTATCGATCGAAATTGTACCTTATGGCATTTAATGGGACTTAATTTACGTAATTAATTCAATTAAGATAAGTTTAGGGTAAATAATAACAAACCATTAAAATAAAATGGAAAGGGTTTTCTGTTTCTCTAAGAGTTTTAATTGAGTTCTTTTATTCGTCATCATGTTTGTTGTTATTGTATTAAAAAATATATGTTGTTGTTGTTTCTGTTTGATGATTATTTTCAACATCCCTGTTTATTTTCATATTTGTATATAGTTTTCACGAGTGAAAAATAAAACAAAAGCACAGAGGAAAATAGTCAAACATTTTAAAAAAAATGTCCAATTCTTTTTCCTGTACAAAGAATTCTTAAAATAATTTCTCTGATTCTTTTTTTTTGACAGAAAGAATTTTATCAGCAAGAGAAAGAAAAAAATAACATTAAATTATTGATGGCTAAAAGCCACCAGAAGATAAAAAGAAGGTATTTTGTATAGAAATATTTTCTCCATTTTTGTTTTTCGAAATTGGAAAAAAATATTCTAGCCCCACAAAAAAAAAAAAAATAAATAAACGCCACACACAACACAAATTTGTTATTTATTGAATATTTTCACCTTATAAAATATTTATGAAAATCATGAGGATAATCACGAAGATATTTTGCGTATAATATATAATTTTCTAAAACTTGTTGTATCCACCCCCACTCTCATTGAGCCTTTTTTTCAAACCTATCCAACATCTCATACAACAACAAACTACTCTCTCACTACTGTCACTTAACCACACTTCGGTTAACAAACAAATCGATATTTATTTATTTCAAACCATAAATAATATATTTAAAAAAAACATAGAAAAAAAGGTAAAAGTTGTGGTAAACTAATTTAATTAAATAAAAGAAGACCCTTAAATAAAAAAGAGATAGATAGAGGAACAGTGTGAAATATAATATTTACAATAATCAACAGAAAGAAAATTATTATAATGAAACATTTACAAGAAGAAATGAATGGCAGTGGTGTAACAAACGAAAATATTAAAACCTATACCTCCCCCAAACTACAATATAAAAATGGCCGCCATTATAAATATATCAGACAAATAGAAACACAATTGGTTTATCTTAAATATTTTTCGAAATGTCATTGTCATAAAAATTTAAGGGGTAAGTGGTGTGTTTACAATTACAGAATACAATAACGTTATGTGTTTATTTTGTGTTATAAAAAAGAAATGTATTGCGGGATGGTGGTCAAACTCTTCTAATTAAAGTGGTAGGGTTAAGTTTATTGTTTTGAAAGAGAATATTGGCGACATTATTTTTATAGAATATAACATTAAGAAATTAAGCAAAAGAGAGACAGAGACAAAAATGGAAGAGGAAAACAAAATACTAAAAGTGTATGCGGTTGTGTTCAATGTGTGCCTGTGTGTTTGTTTATTGTAGAAAAATTGTATAGACACGATTTTAATTACAAAAATATTTTACACACCGTACCTTTTTATCACTTTTCTCTATTAAATTTTTTATTATTATTATTATTATTATTATTATTTGCAACAAGGGAAAAAATTTCAACGAAAATATTTTATAACATTTTTGAATTTATTAAATTGAAATTTTTAAGGGAATAAAAAATAGACAGAAGATTACAATAATCAAAAAGATTTTTTAAAAAAATGTGTGGTTAAATAACAGAAAATTAAATACTTTAGAGAGCTTAAAGTTGGCATTAGCATGAATTTGGAAATGATGACTTAGGAAAAAAAAACAAGTAAAGCATTTAATTTTGAAGGAAGCTAATGAAGCCATATAAACCAATTATCTGAAACAAAATTATTTAAAAAGAACAAACACAAATTTGGTGATCACAATTAAATATGTTTCCTTATTTACGATTGGTAACTTTTTGAGGGTCGAAGTACCTTATGGAACCCTAGAATCTGAATGATGATTCTTTTGAATTTTATATTTTTTTTACTGCTCTTTCGCTTCTGTCCAAATAAAACAAAAATTATTTTAATCTTTCTATTTGCCTAGATTTATACTTTTTTTCAGTGAACAGAGCTAACATTTTTAATTGTTTAAGCATGATTTAATGCATTGTGTAAAGAAGAATGCATTTTTTTTATCTTTTCAAGTAAACAAAATGAAAAAATAAAAATTCGAAGAAAACAAAATCTAACAAAAGAAGTAACTGAGCACCAAAGAGTTGTTTTTCTTAAAATGAAAACCACATCTAATACTTTCAATTCACTCTGAATGAATGTGTGCAAAATTCTCACAATACATTTGAGTGAAAACTAAGAAATTTAATTTGTATTTAGAAAACCACAGTTAAATTAAAATTAAATTAGACAACATAAAATAATGTAAACAATACAATTTCTAGTTAAAATTTTATTAGAACAACCCACAGTTTATTTGATTCTAATGAAACCAATTTATTTCAACAAACTTCCCATACAGAAAACAAAAATCAAATGAATGAAAATTATTGTTTATCAAATATATTTCATTATGGCTTTTCATAAATTCAAATGAATATGTAAACAAATAAATATTAACAAAATAATGCAACAATAACAAGAAATAAAAATAAACACAAAATATTATTTATTTATCTCTACTACTCTCTCTCTCTCTCTTTCTTTCATTATTTTATCTAATTAAAAATTAAATAGAAAATAAAAATATGTTATTGACCAGAAAAAAATGATTATGAAAAAGAAAAGAAAAAAAATTTGACATTGAAAATACAAACATTTTATTTATTTGACACGACTTGTTAGCGTTTTCTATTTATTTACTTTTAAAAATTATAATAATGATGATGATTGGGAATTCTTTCCAGAACAGAATAATAATCTTATTTACGTTTTCAGAAATAAATTTACGTTTACGTAAATAACCGTATGTAAGTTAACTTAACAAAAGTTAACTTAAGTAAGACTGATAACGTCTGTTATTTTAAATCTCATTAGAAATAAAAAAAAAGTAATTATGATAAAATATTAATGTGGGATCAATTTTATTAGATAAACTTTGTGGTTTTTGATGTCGATTAAAATTATTTACATTTTCAATATTAAAATTTTAGCAAATAAATAAATTCCTAAAAAAAATAAAGAGAAAACCTTTTACAAATGTATTTATTTTGGTTGGTGGTTACACACAAAACAGTTTCATCAAATCTGTCAAGGAGACGTTGATTACAAAAACGGGATGAGTAAATCTTCTTTTATGGTTTTATTAGAGAAACATACGAAATGATTGTAATGATAAAATATATGTCATTTTTGTTATTTATTATTTTTCGATTCGATTGTAACATTTTCTGATTAAAAAACTCCTCACTTTCATGCATCAATTTTAATAGCCTTATACAAAATTCTTAGTATTGAAATTAAATCGCAAATACTCATCTGCACTCTATTTTTATTAGTCATAAATCCTATAGAAAAAAAATTCAACGAATTTGTAAAACATCGTTGACCATTTGATAATCTGACAAATGAGGAATGGATTTATTTACCAATGCATTCAGACCATTATAATTAAATTCAAATCCATCATAACTTAATTAACTAAAGCTAGATAAAAACCAACTTTTGACAATAAGAAGACGTTTTCCAATAAGAATAAACAGATAAAGTAATTATTAAATTTCCATAAAAACCTGAATTTTTCAAATTATTAAACAAAATTAGATAAGACGAACGAAACAAGTATTTGAATTACAATAGAAGCTAATTTGTGAACTCTGCTATACTGACAATTCATCAAATATAAATCAAGCACTACTGTTTTCAAAAAGAGATTCTTGTTCAAAACTTTGCATTTTAATAATTGATTTATTTCGATTTTTCATCGTATGCGACAATGTATTTGATCGAATGTTAAATTGAATAAAAAATATTCTTTATTGATACTTCAAAATCAATCGAAATTGATATTTGATTGAATAAATGTGAAGAATTTTTCTCTTTATTTATTGTTACAAATTTCAAGAGTTTTAAAATAAATAAAAACTCACCTGAATCTCTTTTATCATTCATTTGTTTCGGTGAACAATTTTTCCTATTTGGTAATGGCCTAATTGCACTTGACTAAAAATAAACAATTTAAAATTAAATGAAATAATTTTTTTAAAAGAATACAAATGAATAGAAAACCAACCACTTTATCTGAACGTTCACCACTCGGTAAACGAGCAACTGAAACATCAGGACTATCTTCAGGTGGCGGTGGCAACGGTACCCAATTATATTCACGTTTTTCTATTGGTACACCCCAACGTTCATATTCAGCTGCTTGTTGTCTATAAATAAAGTTGTTTAATTACAATCAAACATTATTAAATTCAAAACAATTTCATCAAGTTTCTTATGATTAAATTCAAAACAATTTCATCAAGTTTCTTATGATTAAATTATAGAATAACATTAGTGGAACCACTCTTAAATACTGTACCAACTGTTTCCTTTCAGTGTTAATTTTTTGTATAAATTTTACTTTTAAATGACCGCCATGTTTGAATGAAGATACAATTTCAGCAGATATTTTGTATCATAGAAGAATAATAGAATAATAATTCTCCAAATCTTTCCTTTTGCTTTTTCAAACTTACCAACAAAAAATGTTTTCTTTTAATTTAATCATTCATCTTTTATTCTTTACCTTAAACTTTCATAACAATCCAAACAAACAACAGCAAATTCACCATTTTCTAATAATAATGCACCGTCACTTTTACGATTAGCAACAAATGGAAATTCTCGTATTGGTAATGCTCTTACACGTTTACGATACGTTGTTATACCACATAAATGACATGAATAATCATGACAATTATATTTACGATCTGTTGGTACGACAGAATTTTGTGCTTCACTTCTGTAATTTAGACAAATAAGAAAAAAATAATAATTAAACCATGGAAGGTTTATATATATTTGAAACAAAATAAGTTTAACCAATTCGGATTTCATAAAATTTGTTTATAATTAAATTGTTTGTAATCTTAAGAAAGTATGATGATGCTGTTATGTTCATTTAGAATATTTCATTAATAAATCTCACTCAATCTTTATTTGGAATCAGAGTTATTTCTCATATATTTTCCGTAATTATGAAATCTTTATAATTGATTATAAAAGCCAACAACAGAAAAGAATAAACTTATTAAGGTTTCTTATAAACAAAATTTTTTAACTTACTTTCTCCATTGACTTAACAATGAATGATAACAAAATGTACAAACTAATGCTGAATAATCAGATCTTAATTGTTCAGCATTTGGTGGTGATTTGTGTTTTAATAAATGTGGAAAATATGGTCGTGAACCCTAAAAAAAAAAAAAAAAAGAGAAATTAATTTTTTTTCAACTTAATTTTTAATTTTCTGAATGAAATAGCTCAATTAAGAAAGTGTTTCATTCAAAAGAAAAAGGAACATTACTGAAGTCAAGTGTTTTTGTTGTAAATAAATTTAAAATTATTTTACAATTTATGAGAATCCCTTTATGGATATTTTGGAAACACTTATTTATTGGTAAATCCAAACATCAATTCAATTTTTTTTGTAATAATTAATTTGATTATAGTTTAACTTTAAATATGTTTGAACTCTTATGAATGTAGAAACAAAATATCTTTGTTTCTTTTAACTTTGAAAGAAACCTTTCTTGGAATTTTTAGTAATTCAATTAATATTTTTATAATTTTTACCTCTTTACTAGCATATAAAACTCTTGCAACAGTTAAATCTGAGTGTAAACCACATAAAAAACAATAAATAGATGTACTAGCTGGTGTTGATGATACAGATGGTGTTGATGGTGGTGTTGATATACCACCAATACAACGAATACCATTTGGTGATAATGATGTTGGAATTGGTGATGGAATGTTATAACGTCTATGTTCTAATGGTATACGATCAGCGTCCATTGTTTCCCATTGTACAGCTAAATGTGTAACACAACGTGTACAAGCTAATATACGACTTGCAACATTATCATTACTTTTTAAACATGGAAAATGCATTGCATGTGAATTCATATGTTCGGCACTTGTTGATAACCATTCCATTTGATTACCAGAAAATAATCCTTTACAAATGTAACATCTTTATTAAATAGAAAGAAAAATATATAAATAAATATTTATTTCTAAAAAAAACTATTATTAAATTGTAAGACTGATTTATTTGTTGTTTTGTAATTGTATATCAAACCTCTTTATATTGTTCATTCTATATTTTTTTAAAAAACAAAACATAAACATTTATAATTTTATAAAAAATTTCAAATCAAATCAAAATATTCTAACTAAAGACAACCAACAACTGATTCGAATAAAACAAAGATTCTTTAAAAAATGGTCCAGATAAATTTTTATCATTTTACGAATTTTTAATCTTTAATTAAATTACTAAAGAAAAGATCCTATAAGGTGTTTTCATTTATAAAAAAGTTTTTTTAAAAAAACTGTCAAAACCAAAATTTTAATAAAAAACCAAAATTTTAATAAAAAAAAAATATTGGAGTGAAAGAGTAGACGTATTTCGTTTAACAGAAGAAACAAAACAATTAAATAAAACAAAAATGTTGATTATATTTACGGATATTGTCCGTGTCCGTTTTCAATTGGTCCTTGTGATGTTGATTGTGGCGGTGTATTTGGTCTTGAATCTCTTCTAACACTTTTCTGTTCACGTATTCCACCACTTGAACTAACCGATATTGTTTCGTACGGCTGCAAATAAATAGAAAAAAACAAATAAACATATAGAAATTATTTTCAACAAAAATTAAATAAAACTAATAATAAAATTTCTTATCAAAAAATTACACAGTTATGAGTGAGAGTGAGAGAGAGAGAGTATCAGAGAGATAGAACGAGACAGAGGAGAGAAGATTAAGAAAATGCTAAATATACTTTTCTTCATTAAAAGCAAAATGAAAAAAAAAATATTGATACAAATTAATTACGTTTTAGTTTGTTTTTTTTTTCTTCTATTTTATCATTAAATAGAATCAAATGTCCGTTGCTGGACTTAAATATACAATACACATACAAACACATACATATGAATGAACATATATGAGAATCCACACCAATCGGATGGGATAAATAAATATAAATAACGTTACCCTACTATGTTTTGGTTCAATAAACGTAATCGTAACAAACAAATTGATTACTATTTTTTGGTTATTTATTTTTGTTTCTCATATTTTTAAATTTCTTTGAATAAAGTAAACTAAGGAATAGAATAAATTTCATATTAGAGATTTAGAATAAGCTGACTTTATCTCCTTCCGATTCTGGCTTTATGATAACAGAGTAGAAATGAAAAATTCTCTATTCATCCGTCAAAAAAAATAAATTTTTTATTTTGTCACTGAGAATTTTTGACTGAATTTAAAATTTATTCAGTACCAGGGATTTTTTAATTTTTGCGGCCTTTTAAATCGAATTCTTAACTTATGTTGATTTTAACAAATGTTAAAAGAAATCGAAAAAAATTATAATCTTTCGCAAAAACAGACTTTGATTCCTTAAATTAATTCACTACGTTTCAATTATTTAATAAAAACAAATGATTACAATAATAACTGTTTTCATTTAGATAAAAATATAAATGATTTTGGATTATTGAGTCCAGATTATTTCGATAAAAATAAATGAATTTTTGTGCATTTTAATTTATTATCCTTTTATGGCGATTTGATATAAATCGAAAGAAATTATTTTGATTAGTTTTTTTTAATGAACATTTTTATTCTAAATAAGAAACTTGAAAATACTGACTTTTATTAATTCAATAATTCTGATAAAAAGTAAAGAAAAAAAAAGTAGAAAAGAAAAAATAATCAGCAATAAAATTTGCAATCAAAATGAAAAAGAAAAATTTTGATAAGAAAATAATCCTAACCGATTTCTAAACATTCTTACGAAAATTAATGTCAATAAATAAATGTACACAAAAATCTAAGCAGCTTATTTATAGGAGTGACTTGATGTGTGTGTGTGTGTGTGTGTACGCCTAATATAGTGAGTGTATGTGTGAAGGTCACATAAAAATTGTTTATAAAAAAAAAATTACAAAAAATCAGCATCGTCGCTTTCTTCTTCTTCTTCTTGTGCGTTTTTTTTCTAACTTTTTGTGCGCAAATAAATAAAATAAAACGAAAAAAAAGTCGCACGAGATAATTTCTAAGGCAAAGACAGGTCATAATAGCTGACCCAAAACGAACCTTGATCCATCTTCTGTTTATTTTTTTCACTTTTCCTCTCTCTTTCTCTCTTCTCAATTTTCTCTATCAGAAATGTATCGAACCGGAACCGGAATTAAAAAACAAGATTCACGTCGTTTCGATTTTGGGTTAATCCAAACATTCATCAAATTCGATTTAAAACTTTTACTAGAATTTGAATTTCCAGTGTGAATTACAATAAAGCCAACTCGGGAAAATCCCCCGGCAAATATTCCATCGCATTTACAAAAAATACAAAAAAAAATTGCTTTAACTCTCTATTCTCCAGTATTGGGGGTAACTTGCTAAACAAAAAGAACGTTGAAGTGACAGAAGAATCCTTTGAAACCGAGACAATTACTAAATCACTAAGATGACGAGATTTCCAATTCAAGGCTCAATATAATTAAACAATAAACCAATCCGATTCGTTAAAATTACAATAGAGAACTTCGGATCAGATAAGCTTATTCTAAAATTCATTTAAGACTTTTATAAATAAATAAAATTATTACAGTTGATTCAATACAACTTAAAACCCAAAACTCCTAAAACGAATATGCAATTATTTAGACAAATCGAAACTAAAAAGATTTTCAATGAATTCTTAATCATAATTTTCTTAGTTGCGCGTCCAGAACTATTTTTTAAACCCTAAGAAAAATTGGTAAATTCAGATGAAATTATAAATGTATCTTTATAAGAAAATGTCCTACAAATAAACTAATTATCGAATGTATATTATTTAAAGACATTACGTTACGGGTACAACTGAATAAAAATCAGATAAATGTTAGAAATTTACTCTTGGATTAAATTAAACAATACAAACATCCTTTTAGTATTATTCCTTTTCTCATAAAAATTAAAACTTAAAACTGATTTGTATGGATTATGTCTAAATAATTCATTCAAAACATAATTAATATTGTTGGCCATGAAAAATAGAAAATTGTGAACAAAAATTATCTCACTAAAAGTTTTTTAATTTTGTACAAATATAAAATTCATTTTCTCTAAAATTTCAAAAAAAAAAACAAAACAAAATTATTAAAAATTTTAAACATTAAAACACCGCATCACCTTAATTTTCAAAACGTGTTCACATCTCTGAAATCTGGATGTGTGTGTGCTTTTTTTTACAAACAAATAAAATAAAATTTAAATAAATTCAAATAACAGAAGGAAAACAAATCTCTACTTAATTCCATTTAGACACAAATTTGTTATCAGAACAAAAAAAATTTCAATTTGAACAGACTTACTAATAAAATAACAACAATTCAAACAAATGATTTTTCACACATCATAATTTTGGTACGAAAAAAAAAATGAAGAAGAAGGAAGAAAAAAAAAAGTTTTCTTAGAAAATAAATCAAAAATGAAAGAAAACAAAAAAAAGAAGCGATTTGTGTTTCTTTTAAGGCGCCCAAAAACTAAATTTTTTTTAACCGAAAATTTCCATTGCATCATCATCTTTCTATTATCAATCGTCAAATCCAGATATCACTTGAATAATTATAAAGAAAAATAATACATTTTTTTTCTGTTTGTTTTTTCAGTAAATAAATTTGGTTAAGATTAAAGTTGCATTTTAAATGTTGAAAATACAGAAAAAGTAAATAAAGTCAAGTATCGTCGTCATAACTTATGTTTACTAGAACTGAATATTATTGGGCTTACGACATTCGACTCCTTTTCAAAAGCTTAAAAATAATATTAAAGATCGTTCAATTTTGTTCAAGATTTAACATAAATCTGAGTCTTATTCCAAACTAAGGGAAGAAATTGAATGTGTAAGTATTTAGGATGTTTCAGATGTATTGGGAACTTTTGAGAAGAATCTAGACTTTTAATTATTTAATAATTTTTAAACAAAATCATTCAAAGTGAATTGAAACAACGACCGAATATAATTAAAATTATTTTTTTTTTATTTCTTTACTCTTTTATTCATTTATTTTAGATTTTTAAACACGGAATCATGTTGCAGTCTGCTCTAAACAGCTGATCTCTTTCTATTCTTTTTTTTTATTAATACTAATTCTAAAGTCATCATTCCTCTTGTAAATATTTAAATTAAGTCAAGTAATGTGAATTCAAATAAACTAAACTAAACAAATTAAATGACAATAAAAATTTTGTAAATAAAAATAAAAATGAAAAATAAATTCTGATGCAATATTTTCATGAAATTTAACAAGATTTTTTGTTATCCAGTTTTTCATTTTTAATCCACTTTCAATTAAATATACAAAAAATTTATTGCTTAAACTTATAAATTATAAAAAAAAAATTATATTAAATAAGAAATAAATCTTTCTACAAATCTTCAATTTTTGAAAACAAAACAAAATGATCATACACACACTCACAAAAACGTAATTGAATAAATTATAAATTCTGATAAAAACCAGAAAAAAAAACTTTTTAACGATTTTGTTATTTTTTTTTTAAAGAAATAATAAACCGAGAGTGAATAAAATGTAATAAAATTATCCGAATTCAAACCTAAAATAAATAATTACTTATTCTTCTTATTCTTTGTTTTGTTTGTTATTTTTTTCAGTAATTTTCAACAAAAAAAAAAACTTTAAAAGAAATAAAAATAAATTTATCAAATAATTTAATCAAAAAATAAATAAAATGATGGAAAAAAATCAAGAAAAAAATCAAATCTTATAAAATATACAAACATACTACAAACACACTAAACAATTTGCTGAGAGTGAGTGAGAGAGAGAGAGAGAGAGATGGACTCTTCACTAAATAAACAGACAACAAGACAGACACAAAACTAGAATTTGTTGCTAATCAGTTTTACAAATAAAATTTATCGTTAATCAATCAATAAATAATCATAAATATTTTTTTTTCTTTTAACTTTATGTATTTGATTTTAGTCTTTTAATCAGATTTTAATATACACAAATTTAATAAAAATTCTGATTAAAAGAAGAAAAAACCGCAATCAAATCAATTAAATTAAATTTTATTTATTTATTTCTCTCGTTATTGTTTTTTTTACCTTAAACCGAACATTACTAGATTCAGAATTTGTTTGTGATTTATTATCAGATGGTGTATATCGTCCATCAAGACTAGTCGCCACACCGCCACCTTCAGCTAGATGAGCATTTTTTTCATTGCACGTTGAACATATTTGCACCATTCCTTTAAAAAGAAAAAAGAAAAAAAAAAAGTTTTTGTTTAGTAAAATTTTCAGAAAGAATTTCAAAAGAGGAAAAAATAATGCATAATCAAAAAGGTGAAAATCTTTATTATGAAACGTATTTCTAAGAACAAAAAATGAGTATTCACGTTACTCGAAATTATGAAAATAGGGTATAGAGCATTGGTCGACCCTCAGTGATTGGTTAGCAAGTAGAATAAAGCGGTATTTTTAATTCTATTGGAATAATCGATAAGACACGATAAAATCAAATAATAAATTGTCAAATTTAAGTAAAAACCATACGTCACGAACAAAGGTAAATCAATTTTGATTGGATATTTATTATTGAAGTAAAGCAGCCACAATTAAATAGAAAAGAACTAAAAACAAATGAATCACGCAAATAATTAATTTAATCAAAGCCATAATTTTCAACTGAGAATAGAATCAATAAAGACAAAATCATTAGGATTTTGGCAATTGTCGCTCTCTCGCTTCTTCCAGAGATAAAATGAATTAAAGCAATTGTATTTAACACTCTGGAAATATTCATCCTATCCCTCCCAAAAATGTATTAGCAAAATTTATTGATGATGATGTCATTATGGGATCAATGATTTAAAATACAAATTGTATCCGCGATTCTTGTGCTATATTATGGACCAACACAAATTCCATATAGAGACCACTGTGAGATTAAATATTGTTGATTTTTGGTATTTAATAAGATTATTGCCTTTTAATAGATTAAAATTAAATCAGATCTCACGATAAGTATTTGAACGAATGAGAAATAAAATAAAACAGACCGAAATGATATTTTGAGAGTATTTTTTAGTCTCACATGAATAGAAAATTATGACCTTATAATTTTTTTTATAAGAAAGAAAAAAAAACCAACTGAATTTTCTGCTTTTTATTTTAATCTGATTTTACCAATTTTGTCCGGTTAACATTTAACCTATTAGCACATAGTTCATTATTATCTAATCAAAAACCGAAAGATTAATTATTTTAAGCGAAATAGAAACAGTTGAATATAAGACAATTTAGAATACGTAAATTTCATCATCGACGTAAATACGAAATTTTTTTTTTATTTAAAATTAAACAAAATATTAAATCGTTAATGCTTAAGGGATCATGACTAACGTTTTTCTTCAGTAAGTGTAAATGTGTCTTTTTTTTTGAAGATTCAAATTTGGTTTCCTTATTAAAAATTAACTCGGGAAGTTGACACAAACAAAACGCACCTGATGATCGATTGTTACGTAAAATTGTGAATGAATTTCAGGGATTTGATGCATTTAAAATTTTTTCAAAAATAAAAAAATTGTCTAGCGTTTTTATAATCCAAAGTTTTTGTAAATAGTTTTCATTGCTTGCTATATATTTTTTTACTTGCTTTCTTCTTCCCATTAAATATAAACTAAAAAAAATATATTTGTATAATTACCCTGTGGACTAATCGGACTAGTATTTGGATAAGGTTTTAATTGTGTTATAAATGGATAATATGGTTCACGTTCAGCATTTGGACAACAATAAACTAAACGTAATTGTGATGATGGTGTATCAATTCCGCATGTATAACAAACAAATGTTGCACGTTCAGCAACTGATGTTGGACGTTTCCTTAATGTATAACGTCTTTGTTCATCTGGTACACCATGTGCCTGAAAATATACAAAGAAAAAAGAAAGAAAATTAAAATTAAGTATCGTAATTAAGCTATCAGATGACGACCTAATCCATACTATTGCATATGAGAATAAATTCTGGCACATAGTACGGGTGAGTCACTGTTGTGGCTTATTTATAATTTTAATCGTTTAAATAATTTATTAGAAATTTATTTTGATTTAATTCATTTCCCATGGAACAACAAACGTTTGAATTGATTTTCTTAGAAAGTACCCTCTATTTTGTAAAAATTCGTAGCAATTGTTGTTGCTTATTCTTTTTCTTTTGTAAGATTTGTCTAACATTTCACGACGAGTTAATGCTAAATTTTAAAGAATGATTTCATGTAAACTTCCCAATCTCTAAAACAAAGTACAGAACCTTAATTACGAGCGCCTATTTCCTATTATTATTTTTAAATAAAATAAATAAAAGTGCAGGCGTTACTCTGTTTTTTATCTTTCTTACTTTAACAGAAGAACACAAAACAATTCATTTTTTTATACATTTTCTAAACGAAGAAAAAAAAATTCTGAAGAAGGATTAAAACAAATTTAAGGTGAAAAAAATACAATTCATTTGCATCGTCATGATATGATTAAGAAGAACAATATTGGTTGTTTTTTTGTTTAGTTTGCATCTCGCATTAAATATTTCTTTTTTAAATTTTTAAGTTAGGGATTAAAACGGTAATTCCGAAATAAATTTATACTTATTTTCTAATTTTATAGGAATAAAATTAAAATAGATTTTTTTCTTTTTTATTTCTTCAGAAAAAAATATTTTTAAATTCACGTTATTGAATCAAACTTTTTTTTTAGTTAAGATCAGAAGTTCAACAATCAACAATTAAGTTGCACATCTTGTTTCTACATTCTATTCAACTCAGCCTCTGCATTTCAAATCTCCACACTCTACACAAAGAAATCAGTTTTAAATACAAATCTAGAATTGTAGAGTTCCATCGAAACATTCAAATGGATCATTTAAAGTTCATAAGAAGAAGTCATATTTCAGTTCCAAGAAATGAAGGATTTTCTCACTGTTGAAGTAAATGATTTTTTGATACTGATAATTTCAGTTCAATTTAAAAATAAAAATCAGTTTTTAATTCCTTGCAAATTTAAACTGCGCAAATACTTATTTTTTTTCTTAACAAATAAAATCTGCAGTCAACAGTCTTCTTAATTCTTTCTTTATCTTGTTTTCAATCATTCAACCACTTTTTGACTCTTTCTCGCTAATACAAAAACTTGTAATGCATGTCTATCTCTATTTAACCTTCAGTCATATCTGTCTCTTTTTTTCCGATACAAAAATTTCTCCAAATTTTGAATATATATTTTTTTTATGAAAATTTTGTAAACAATTTTTAATTGAAATATGCTAATTTTCCACAAAGAAAAATGGTAAAGAGAATTTAAAAAAAGAAAAAAAAAATTAACAAACCATCATGATGTCCATCCATTGAAGTTTAACCTTTAATTTTAACATTCGACTTTTCTGTGTTAATTATTTAAAACTATTTGCAAAAATTGGAGAGGAAAGAAAAATATAATAACAAAATCCGGTAATAATTAAATGCTTTAAAAAAAACAACAACAAAATCCTATTATTTGTTTTTTTTTTCTTTTTCTTCTTTTTAAATGCAAGTTTACATTAACGATTAACTTCTTATTAGTTATCCTGTATTTTTACACAATAACAACAATAACAATAACACAATTTTAATAATAATCGAAAAAAAAACAAACGACACGTCTTTTAGTCTTAAACTAAATTGCGCGTAACTTTTTATTTCTTTTATTTTTCTTGTTGCATTATTCCTTTTAAATTTTCTTTTGTTTTACGAAATTTTATTTTAACAAAAATCTCTTCTCTTTCATTATTTGTTCTTTAAAAAAAAACAAAATTTACTTTAATTATTAAGAATAATCTACACAATTTAGATGTTTTTCTCTACGAAAAAAAAAATTCACATGATTTGCAAAGACGAAGAAGAGGAATTAAATGACAGTATTGTAGGTGTGGATGTATGTACTTATACGTATGTGTGCATCTACGTAGGTTTTTTTACACAAATAAATCATAAATTATGTAAAAAAAAAAAGTGGAAAGAAGTGAAAAGAAAACAGAAAAAAGTCACACATTCAATCACTGTCACATGTAAGATAGATTTAAAGTCTTTTTTTTTTCGTTATATTTATTTATGTAAGATTGTTTTGTAATTAATCTCACTTGATGTCGTTCTTTACACTTCCTTAAAATAGGGTAATCCAAATAGTTTTCACAAAACAAAAATATTAATTATTTTATGTCGGCTTCTTTTAGAATTTTTTTTTAAAGAAATTAAATTAAATTTGCCACTCTAATACACTAAAAAAAAGTAATCTTTACAGTTTACACAATTCACAAAATTTTGTTTTTAATTATATTTTATTGAAATTTTAAATGAACAGAAAAAAAAAATAACAAAAGAAATCAACCAAAATATCGATGATATCGGGGGCACAATAATATTTTTATTGTTGTCTATTTACACAATTATTTTTTTTTGTAATTTCTTTATCTCATTATTTTCATTGATTTTAATTTGTCATAATCACACCTCACAAACACAAACATGAAACAAATTAATTAATGGCTACACAAAGCAAAAAAAAAGAAAGAAGAAATTGTCTCCACACACACACACACACTATCAAATAAATATAAATTTATTACAATTTTTTTTTAAAACACAAAAATCATAAATAACAAGATAACTTTTGAAAACGAGAGAGAGAAACAAGATACAAGCAAACGATTGAATTATTTAAACGAAACTGATTAAATTATACAATTTTGTGTTATTCGATTCGATTTAGATTTTGTTGTTGCTTTTCGTCTTATTTAAAAACAAAAACAAAAAAGAATAAATAAATAAAAAAAACTAGAAAAAACCAGACAAAATCAAATATTTTGCTTTAAGAAATCAGACGAAAGAAAAATAAAGAAAAGAAAGAGAAAAAAATTAAATTAAATAAAAATAAGAGATCCAAAAATAGCAACTAAATAAGAAGAAAAATTAAAAAATGAAACAACATGATTTTTATTTTCTTTAAAAATATTTGTATAACCGTTCCTCATTCGATTTCTTTCTCTGTTTAACTTAGTATTATTGTCACGAAAATATTATTATCATTTTCATTTCATTACAAGAAAAAGAAAGAGATGAAATCTTTGTGTTTATTATTTAATAAATGACAAAGACAACAATAACCGGACTCATCCAGTCTCATTCATAAAAATTTATAATCAAAATGTGATTAGCACTATTCTTCTTCTTCTTCTTCTTTTAATTTTTTTTTCTGCTGTCACTTCATATCACACACTTCACTTGCCCTCTCAAGACATTCTTCTTTTTTTCTTATTATTATTATTATTGTAATTTATAGGCGGTGGGACGGACAGAGGCCAATTTCTGTTATTATGATTTTGTTTTGTTTTTGTTTTTTTGAGATCATCAATTTTAAACTGTGTTACTTATTAATTGTGTATACTAGTATATGTGAATATGCCGTCAGTATAGACTGCGCGTGTGTAACATTTGATATGCATGGCTTTTGTGATGTCTATCTGGATGTGATGTCTTCTGTTGTCGGTTTGCCTTTTGTATAAATAATAAAAAAAAAAAAAAAACAAGAAAAGAAAAGAGACAAAATAGAGTAGGTAAGGTAATATCAAAAATAGATTTATGGATGTATCTTCATCTTTTATTCTCTTTTTTTAGTAATTGGTCTTGTTCCGCTATGACTTCTTATTTTTTTTCACTGTTTCAAAACAAAAAAAAAAGAAACAAACAAATTAAAGAATTTTTTATTTGAAGAGTCTCAACTTACAATCTCAAGAAGTAATAAAAGTCTCACTATATTTTGTGTTACTACACACACACACACATACTCCCATAAACATTAAAAGAATATATAAAAAAAAAACATAAAAATCAACTTAATAAATTATTCAACCAATTTTTTTTTTTTAAAATATAAGTTCAAAGTCTAATTTGATTACACGACAAAACGCACGTTTATTATTTTACAAACATTGATTGATAAAGATTTATTTTTACAACGGAAATAAAGACACGTCGCAAAAAAAAAATAAAGAGAAAAAAAGACGGAATGATTAATAAAAGAAAAGAAAGAACGAATAAAAAAAAAGTTCCGCGAAAAAATATAAATAAATAAAATTGGTGGTGGCGTGTTTAAATTAATTAATTAGTTAATTAAATAAAGTTAGAGGTAAACGCCTTCTTATTTTTTCCATTTGCCCATGAATATATTAGTTATAGATTACACATTAGTACTGTTGATCTTATACCAAATTCTTAAGTCAATCAATCCTCGAGTAAAGTTAATTATTTGATTTTTTTTGTAGTTCTTAATTAAAAATTATTTTTGATTTAATTGACAAGCTGAGGTGGAATTTAAATTAAGATGGTAGAGAACACTATTGCATTCATTAAATTCTTGTAGTAATTGCAATATATTGATTGTAGGTAATTGTGAGATTATGTGTAATCTCTGTAATCTTTGGAAATCTGTTTGTAATTTTCTGTTCAATCTTTATAAAAGTTGAAAATTAATTTTGGTGCTTACCCTCCCTCTCAAAAAATTATATATCGTAAATTAGTAGAATTCTATTTACTAATACGTCAATGTATTTCTCTCTTTGAAAACAGAATAAAATAAAAATTTAATAACTTTTTTTTACTGCCCCAATAAAAATACAATTACTTTTATTTTATTGCATTACCTACTAGTATTTTTATTATTATTATTTATTTGTGAATTTCGTAGTTGTTCATGTTTATGCTCATGTTACTGTTGTTGTTTTTGTTCTCATATATTTTGTTTTTATCTAAACGGATGCATGTACCGCGCTGTGTAAACGATTAAAATTATTTAAATAAAACAAAAAAAAAATATACTAGCGAAATTTTCTTAGGTTCAGACGACAGAATGTCAGATTTTTTTTCTATGAAATTATTGAAATATAAAAAAAAGCAAACAGAGAACAGAAAAGGATATAACGACAATCAATAAAAAGATATAAAAAGATTTAAGTTTATCAAGCTCGATAAAATTCTAAAATATTTTTCGTTTTTGTGCTTTTTGTAGTTACTACATTTATCCCATCTTATATATTCCAACCCCTCTCTTTTATTGTACTATTGAACATTAAAAGTTTCGAGTTGCAGAAAGGCACATTCATATCATACATACACATACAATCACGTAGCAACAAATATACAAACATACAAATCTACAGATACCCAAAAGACACAAAATAAAAACCACAAATCAGTCTAAATCTCATTTTGGTTTTTCATGAAATTTCTTTTTAGCAAACTAAACAATATTTTCACCCTTATACAAATCTTAAGACTTATGCAGGGATGGATTTTAGACAAATATAACATTTCAAAAAAAGAAAACTTTTTTTTATTCTATTAAATGTCTTCGTCTTCTAAATACACTAGAGACAATTTTATTCTGATTTTGTTCTATTATAAAAGATTTCAGGATTTCATTTTTTAACTTCAAGTCAAATTACAAAGAAATATGTTTTTTTTTCTTGTTCACAAATAAAAAGTAAAAGCAATCTGTTAAAATTAAATATTAATGTTAAAGCGCGTTAAATTTAATTTTCAATCATTTATTATAGATCGGATTGTTCAAGTTAATTTCAAAATAAAATTTCACTCAGTCAGTCACCCAGGAAGCTACATAAAAATATTATTCTTCTTTTTCCCTGACAAAACTATAAACAGTTAGAAATTTCTGAAGAATTTAAAATTTTCAACAAATAAAATAGCATGACCGGATAGCAGATAATGAATTATTGTTATTGTGTCGGGATAATAAATGATAATAACTTTTATGATTTATAGAACAGACACAAAATAATAATAACAACAACAATTTTAAAAAAAGAATCTTAGTCAGTCAATGCCATTTAATCAACAAAAAATTCTTAAATTGTATTTTATTAATCGTCGTCATTTTAATTTTTGTTAATTTTTATAAAATATTGTTGTTATGTAAACAAAAAAAAAAACAAATAACAAATACAAATATTTTATGGTATGACCTTAAGAATGGTAATCCTTGATCTGTAAATGTTATTTTAGCCTGATAATGTGATAACCTTTTATAGTGTTTATAAAATAAAATTCAAACAGAAAAGAGAAAAAGATTAAAGTTTATGACCTTTTTTTTTATTGTTATTATTATTATTATTTCTTCTTTACTGAACTTTAAACTTTTAAACTTGATTCTCTCTGGGTGACCTAATCAAAGAATAAAATGACAAAACAAAAAAAAACGAATAAGGAATAGAAATTATAAATGATTTAATTAGAAAGTTCGTAGTTAGATCAGTTATTTTAAATTCTGTTTTGGATGATTGAACTTATTTTTTTCTATTAAAACAGTTTTTAAAAATGTTCCCATTTTTTAAGAACAACGTATTTTCTTAAGTTTCAATAAAACGATGTATGTACATGATTCTTAAAATTCTACAGATTAATTTAGTTAAGATTAAAAAAAAAGTTTTATTCTCACCTGAAAATTATGCCATTGCTGTAATAAATGTTGATAGCATGGTTTACATGTTTGTATCATTCCTTTTGGATCTTTTGGTCTGGAACGGGCAGGACGTGGATGTGATTCATTAAATATTGGAAAATATGCACGTTCACGATCTTTTAAATCTTTAGGTTGTACTGTACTTAATTCCATTAAACTACCACGACGATATTCATCACCACATACATAACATACTTCTGTTATTGAATTTTTATCAGGCATTGACAAATCTAATATATCAGTTGCTGATGGTAAACCAAATTGTTGTTGTTGCTGTTGTTGTTGTTGTTGATTTGATGTTGCCGGGGATACTGGTGTATTTCTTGATTTTGGTGTATCTGAACCACGTGATGACGTATTTCTTAAATCTAATGCAACATCTTCTGCTTGTTGCTGCTGCTGTTGTTGCTGTTGTATCAGTGGTGCATACGTTTGTTGTTGTGGTTGTTGTAGTTTATTACTATTACTATTACTATTATTATTATTACTTAAATGATGATTATTATTTTCCATTAAATTATTTGGAACAGACATTGAATTAATATAATTAATAGAACCTAATTTTAATTTATGTTGGGCAAATGGTGACGGTTTCAATGGTAATCCATCATATGTATTTATAATACTACCACCTCCTCCTCTATCTAAGCCACCACCACCAATTCCACCTACGACACCTCCGCCACTTCTTTGTACACCTGCTGTGGCTGTAAGATTAGATTGTAATGAGGTAACATTTTCACCACGTGATACTGGACGTGATAAAGGATTTGGTGTTGTTGTTTTTTCACTTCTACTTGATGGACGTGTAGTACCACTACCTCCACCATTACCATTACCACCACCATTACCATTATTTAAATGATTTTCAGTCGGTATTATTTGTCGTTTATGATGATAATATGATGATTGTTCTTGTATTCTATTTAATGGTGATTCATTACGAGATGTGGGTCTTACAATAATACCACCAACACTAATTCCACTACCACTAACATTACCAGCAACAGCACCATGTGACGGTACAATATGTTCAGTTAAACCAAGCATTTGTGCAGCATATTCACCTTGTATTGACATTTCAGCACCAATATACGATTTACCATCAACACGTTTTAATGAATAAACACGTTGTGCATACGGTTTACCTTCACGTTCAAAACTATCCCACTGTTGTGTTAATAATACATAACACATATAACATGCACGTACAATATATGTTGATGATTGTAATGATTGTAATCCTGTTGGAGGTTCATGACTTTCCAAAAATGGAAAATATGGTTCATTTGGACGTTCTAAATTTGGTTTACAACGTATTGGATGTTGTTCAAATGGACCCCGTGCACCACATACATAACATATTGATGATGATGATATTGATGATGATGATAATAATAAATCATCTGAACTTGATGTTGGATGTGATTGTTGTTGCTGCTGATGTTGTTGATGTTGTTGTTGCTGCTGCTGCTGTTGTTGTTGATGTTGTTGTAGAAGATGTTGTTGGTGCTGCTGCTGTTGTTGTTGCTGATGTTGTGATTGTGATAATGATTGTGGGGGCTCCGATTGTGACAATTGGGAGCCCCCTCTTAATTCATTTTTTATATAAGCTTTCGCTTTTTCCATGCTAATCTAGTAAAATTAAAAGAAAAAAGAACAAAAATTATTAATTAAATTAAATTAGATCAAGAAGTTATTTATTAAAAAAAAAACGTCGGAATATTTTAAATGGCATACTAGTTCGTTTCTCAGCAAGTGACTAAATCCATATGTTTTATGTACTTGCCAAACATGATTACGTCAAAATGAATTTTATGAACATCGTCATATTTTTTTTGTACAAAAATTTGTAAATTGAAATTTTTTTTTTGTTCTCGTTTGCCAAAGTATGAATCATCATAAGGGCCTCTACAAAAATGACACGAGAGTTTTTTTTCAGAGCAAAGCCAAAAATGGTAAAATCAAATGAATTATATTTTATTCTCTCAACAAAAGAATTACTTATCTGACTTTATTTAATATAAATATAAATAATTAGAATTTATTGGATATAGTATGAAATAACTAAATAACGGTTAACTAAAAATTAAGCCTAATATGTATAGAAAATAAATGATGAAATATTTTAGTTTCTGTAAAATCAATGCCCCCAAAAAAGACAGAATAGAGAAGAAATTCGATCGATAATTGCGAAAAAAGCTTATCAAAAAAGGGCACAATGTTCTCTAAAATCTAAGAAAAAGTAAAAGACGTAATACAAGAACAAAAAAAAAATCGCTGACGTTTCAAACACACATTTTTGAAAATTTACCAAATAAAAAACAACACACACAAACAACAATAGAATTTCTTGGTTAACCTTTTTTTTCTTCTCTTTTATTAAAATAAATTAATCGGCGGCTACTAAAAAAAAAAAAATTCACTACGTAGTGAAGTAAAATTGAGAAGGGAAATAAAAGGAGAGGGACAAGGTCAAAGTCGAGATTTCAAATTGTTAATTTAACTCTTTTTCTTTTTTTTTTAGTTAAGTCATCATAAAGAAGAAACTTTAGGTGATAGTTGAACTTTATTTCCACATTCTTTTTAAGCCATTATGATGATTTTGATTGATGTTATATTAAGGAATATTAAACATTTTTATTAAAGAACTTCTTAAATATTAATTCTAGATTTTCTTAATTATTTACTATCTCTATCGTTAATTTTTCTTCACCAAAAATAAGAAATATAACAATACATAATTTAAATAAAAATGAGATTGTTTTACCCATTATTTATTCTATTCTATTCGACAATAGATAATTCTAGAATCTGGCAACAATAAATATCATAAAGTAATAAATTAATAAACGGAAGCGTACCAAGGGGAAATGAAAAGCTAAGGTAGTTAAAAAATTTGAGATGCAAAAAAAAAGCTCAAAAATTCAAACAGAAATGAATTTTGATTAAATGAAACAGCAATCCAAAAGAAGACATCAAATAAACAGAAGAAACAGACGTAAATTTTATTTTATTTTATGTTAATCATCTCAATTTATTCTCACACTCTTTGTTTTTTTTTTTAATATTTTGCATGTCGCTAAAATATATTGTTGTTGTTCATGCCTGTCTGTGTGTGCTGATGATGTCAAAAAAGTCAACAATTTTTTGTTGTTCATCTTTTTCTAATTCTTCGTCTGGTTGTGTGTGTGCATATGTGTGCATGAGTTTTTTTTTTCTTTCTTTCGGGTCATTTATTATAGAACGGTTCAATAATATAGTACTTAAAATATGTAAACATTCTTTTTTTTAAGATGAAGAAGAAAACAAAAATAAAATAGATGATACGATGACAACAAGAGTAAAAGACAGAGTCAAATAAAGAAAAAAAATATAACTTAATGAGAGAGAGGTGCATATATTTAGAGCAGAAAAAAAAAATGAGATTATTATTTTGTATTTATTTATTTAATTTTTTTTCCATTTTTTATTATTTTATTATTAAAGAGCTTAAAGGTGAAGTGTAAAGAACACAAAAGTCATCAAAAAAATTTTTAAGATATTTTTACGAGCTTTTTTTTTTGTTTTAAAAACAAATAATTTATGAATTAAAAAATATTTTTTGTTTTACAAAACAAAATTAAAAACAAGACAAAAATATTTGTTGAAATGAAAAAAAGAAGAAAACAAAAATGAAAGCGCATATTTTTAATTTTAATCAATTTGTTCAAAATTAATCAAATATTGTATAAAAAGAATTTTTTTCTTGCTCATAACAATTATTACATACAATATAATTGTATAATAATTGCTTTTGTTTTTGTATGAAACCATTTTTACTTAAGAGAGATTAGAACTTTTATTTACAAACTTTATTTTTTTTCTCTTTTTTATGTTGAGGAATTTAATGTTTTTAGTAAATTAAAATGGTGGAGAAGAGGAAGGGAGATCCCCTTTCAAACCGTACCTTCCACAATTCAGCCGGAATTTAAACCCACAAGCAGATTTATTGACGCAAAATGTTATACAGATGAATCGATTTTTGGTTAACCACTTTTTGAAATTCTGATGGACAAGTAAAAACCGATGTAACAATTGATTGACTATAATCGATCAGACGAGAAAAGACACAGATGTTAATTATTTATTTCAACGAATATTTAATGAAAATTGATTTCAATATATATTTAATAAAGTAAAACCTCTCTAATAGGATCATACATAAAAAAAAAATGAAATCAGAATCTATGATGATTAGTCTAATCATGCAATGCAGATTGCAAGAAATATTCCATGAGATATTGATGCAATTAAGGTGGTGGTCCATTTATGTAAGTTACAACTAAAACAGATTTGTATGTGTCTGAACACGACACATCCGTATTAAAAATTAAAATCTCTACGCAAAAGTAGGTAAAACAAACAAAAGTTGGCAACTTTAAAGTAGAAGAAGAAGAAGAAGAAAGAATTGGGTCACTTTGGGTCACGTGTGTCTCTCTTCTCATTATTAATTTTATATATGTCTTTGCGAAAAAAAAAACTAAACTAAATAAATAAATAAATAAAATACTTTTTCTAAATTAAAAAAGAAAAAAAAAATAAATAAAAAAAGAAAAAACAAAACACATAAAAAATGACAATGAAATTATTTTCACTTTTGTTTAAAAATTTACATAAATATATTTCTAACGAACAACAATAACAACAACAAGAAGACGAAAAAAAATGATTATAATTATTTTTATGATGGAGACTTATTAAAAGTAGGTCATCATCATCATCATTATCATTTTGTCTTACAGAAGTAGAAAGTGTTATATAGAGAGGAGAGACAACAACAGTCTTAGACACGAGACTATTATATTGAATTGTCTGTTCATCGTTTTTGTTGTTGTCATCAGTATTGTTGTTTTTGTTGATTTAGTCGTCGTCGTCTTTTTTTTTTCATCTAATAAAATTTACGATTTTTTATTTGTGTGTGGAGAGAAGAAGAAGGAGATGAGAACTGAACAGAAAGAAAGAGAAAAAAATTATAATATATTTTATCTAAGCATTTCTTACTGTAATCTCTTCTATGCCTATATGTACCTACTGTAAAGCATAAATTTTCACTTTTCTTTTATTGATAATGTAAAATTAAGTAGCACAAAAAAAAGATCTTTTTAATAATAATTGATTTAATTTAAATGAATTGAATGAAACATATTTTTTAACGTTAAAGTAAAAATAATATTAAATTAAAGTAAATGTAAGTTCATGCAAAGTTTTATTTCTTCAAATATTAAGAGATTTCGAATGACTCAATTATCTCATCATCATTTACATCTACATATGCGGAAATTCATAATAAATTGATAATTTGTATGGTAGGTAAAAGTTTCGAAGGGGGTACCTCTTGCGATAAATGGAGAAAGATGACTTTTAAATCATCGAATTGATCTTCAAATTGAAAATATGGAATAAATGTTTTTCTTAGAGATAAACAGTACCACCTGTCCCTCGGATAACGGGTTTAACCTTGAAAAAAAATACTGTTAGTATTCATTCTAACATTTAACCCTAATAATGGAATTCAAAAAATTATTTATACAAAGAAAGGAAGGAAGAAGGAAGATTATGATAAGGTTACCTTGTGAAATTCTTTATAAGTACATAAAAAATTCTAACTATCTCTAATGATGCGGCAACACAAAATATTATCTCTTTAGAAAATTTATTTATAGAAGGAAAATGTTGTGGGAAATCTTAAGAAAAAAAATTCTCAGAAATCTCTAAAAATCCTTCCAATTAAAAACTTTGTATCTACTCATCTAAAGGAGCTTAAAAACATCCTTGAATTGTTACGATTCCAATTTAATATTTTCATTAAGAAAATATTCATCATTTCGTTTTTCCTCTCTCACACATCCTCCACCATCCATTCTAACACTTTCGTTATACATTTCTTTAAAAAACATAAACAACCCTTTTAACTCATGGGCTTTTTTTTTAAACCAATTTATGAAAAATTTATTTTCATGAAAAACTGAAGATCAATTGCTAAGCAACAAATAAATCCAATAGGAAATTTATTTATGGAAAAAAAATTATTTATCACTCTTGAAAATTCAGTACAACAAAAATAATACACTTTTTCTTTTACAGAAAAAAAAAGTATTTTTTTTTCTAATTTCTTTAACAGCAAAAAAATAAAAATATAATCCTCTTCACTTTGATATTTTATTTATAAGTATCTTTTGACTATTATCATATCTCTTTCTAATATAGTATACCTCTATCTCTTTCTCTCTCTCCTTTTATGTCTCTCTCATTCTATCTGAGGAACAACAGTATCCCACTCTAACAGCTAACAAAAAAACAATATCAATCTTTCTTATTCGTTCTATTTCTCTGTAGAGCTTAGGGCACTTATTGGATATTATTATTATTTTTTTTTCTATGTCTTCATTTTTAAATGGGGTCAAATATCAAGATCAATAATAATAAAATATAATAACTTTGAACTTTTGTTTTCAATCGAAAAACTAAATGGTTTGTGTTTTTTTTTTCTGTCTTTCTGATGATTTATAATTGTTACGATTTTCAAATTTCTTCCTTTGAATGTGAACAGTTTCGCTTTAATTTTTTGTATTTGGAAATTACTTTAAAATTTATCTGACGCACTTTCATTGATTATCACCAGTTAGTTAATTTTAATTTTAAATTTGGCTAACACATTTTCAGGCGACTACACCATTATTGTACTACTTACTTATCTCGTTTATAATTTTATTCGAAACGTTCCAATTGAAGAAAAGTTAAATTATCTTATTTTGTCAATTTCCCATTTCCGTTTCAGAATCAGAATTCGGTCACTAAATTAGCGCCTTTTGTTTAAAGTTATAAAGAGTTTTTTTCTTCTACTTTTCTATCAAAGGTTTAACGTTATTATTTAGTTTGACCAAAAAATTTTCTATTCGGATCATCTAATATTAGTCACTTGGTCCCAAGTGAATAAAAATGTTCGGAACGGCGGCCATATTTAATTCCCAGTCATGCGTTCCCAGTCATTCCGTTAATTTTGACCAAAAATTTGGTAAAATTAGTTTGGATAAAGTCCACTCTTCTGTATATATAATAATAATAAGAATATAATAAATTTCACCCCCCGAACATTGGATTCTTTCACCGTTGCACATTGGTTGTTAAACCCTGTCGATCTAACAATTATTCTAACTTGTAAATTATGAGGGTATTGTTTCTTTTTCTTGAGTTTCAAAAATTAGTAAACCTTTGTGTAAAAAGACAAAAAAAAATTATTTAAAGTAAATAAGGAAACGGAATTGAAAATCAAAAAAAAGATTAAATTGAGTCATACTGTTTTTTCTTGTTTGTTGTTTGAAATCCAAGGATTTTTTTCTTTTGACCAAATAAAATCGTCAATAATTTCAATGCTATTAAAGGTTTTAAAAATTCAATTCAAAAACAAAAACTAAAAATTATTACAAGATTCTGTCAAATGATAAAAAATTTCATAATATTTTATTTTATTGTATTTTTTTTTGCAAAAATTAGAATTGCAATTTTTAATTTATTTGTTTGTATCCACTGATTGATTAATGTGGTTTACTCTATCATTGGTTAGAATTTCACAGTCAAAATTTCTTGTTGTTGAATTAAAAACAATAATAACAACAACAACGACTATAAAAAAACAAGTTACTTTTTATTCGATTATTTGTTAATAATAAATGAGAAAAATAATTGACTTCTAGTTCTAAGATTATAATTCAAGATAAAAATCAATTCTTCAAGACTAAAAAAAAAAAAGAAGGAAAAAGAAATAATAACAACAACAAATATTGAAAAAAAAAAGAAAGAAAAGAAAAAAAAGATGAGTTATAGAAGAGTAAAAGAGATAGAAAAGAAAATATTAAATTAATTCAATATATAGAAGAAGAAAACAAAAATTTTATACGATTATTCAATTTCAATCCTAAATCATACTCAGTAGAGAGAGAGAGAGAGAAAAAACAAAAGAAAAACAAATAATAATAATAGAAAAACGTGTGGAAACAATTAATTAATCAATCCATTCTAAAACTTAACTCAACTCAATTCAATAGTTTTTTTTATCGTTTTATTATGTTTGTTTTCCTATAGAAAGAGAAAGAGAAAAAATTACAATGGTAATATTTCTTGTTTGCTTTAAAACTTCTTCATTCTTCATTTTTCATTTTCTTCTTCTTCTTTTCTTGTAAAACTATTTTGCATAAATTGAAGGTATAATTGCATTTCGTTATGCAATCGAACGAAAACTTTGCAAATATTATAAAAATTTTTTTTTATTTATTTACTTAATAAAAACACTTTTAAAAGTTTTGTTTACATTAAACACAATCAATGTTTTACAAAACAAAATGTAAACACACATTTCTCTCTATGAAACACACAACTCAAAAAAAAAATTGTCTTTATTTAAACTTTCATTAAAATTCTTTCTTTAATTGAACAAACATAACTTATTTTTATACGTGAAAATTTCTATGGTCAAAAATCTACAAAGAAAGAAGTTAAGTTTTAACCTTAACCATCAAGACTTGTGCAGCTTTCTTTCCTTCGTTCGCATATTCGTCTATTTACCTGCCACTCTTTCTCTTTCTATTTTTATATTGGTAATACATCTACCAAATTATTACAAATTTTATCTTGACATTTCTAATATTTAATTAACTGAATTATGATTTGTTAATTAAATTGTTCTGCAATTTTAAGTGTTTGGTTTTTTTTAAGGTTTGGATAATTTGTAGATGTACACAAGAACACCGGCTAATTACATAGATTTATTTAATTAACAGATAGGATTTAATATTTAGCTTATTAATATGTCGTATATCTATTGTATTTATGTCCAAACCATTTTTCTACTACACCGTGATTTGTACGTAGAACACAACTGTAGTCTTGATGCCAGATTTCACAATCAATGTTGTTTGAAACATAAATTATATTCAACTCTTTGCTGTATTCTCGTCTCTTATATCCTTCTCTCTTTTCGTCCATTAAAAGACACTGAAATGTTTTTCTAAAATATACTAAAACCAATAAAACTTTAATGCTGATCGAATTCAGAATTGTTCAAAATTAATTATTGTAAACTCGTGTGGGAAATGTGTTTTTTTTTTTGGTTGTTAGATTTTCCTCATTCAAATCAATAAATTAATAAACATAAATTAGAAATATATTTTACAATTGACGATACTTAAAACAAAACTATAGAATAAAAAATCTAATTTTTTATGATAGAATTGAAACATCAAATCATTAATTTCTATTTATGCAATAATTTTCTATTTTATTGGTTCATAAAAACATTCATTTTGAACTCAATGTGAAACCTTGAGTTAGAATACGGTCCGAGAATACTGAGACAAGAATATGGTCGAGAATGAGAGATTAGATTCAATGTCGCCTTTCGTATAATTTCAAAACACTGTATGACATTAAATGTTTCTTAAATTTTGGTAATCGGTAAACTATTGTTGTCAGATACAAGAATACAAGAATACAAGAAAAGGATCTAAGTATGAGAAATAATTGAAAGTTGTATTATAAATGCATTGGAGGAATTATAATTGAATTGAATTTACGATGGAGTTACACTTTAATTTATAATTTTAACATTTGTACCACCTGATAAAGAATGCACCTTTGAAATCCTCTTATATGAGGATATGCATTCTTTTTCTATTATTTTATCTTCCAGATACCAAACAAAACAAATAGAAGAAAAATAACTAACTCTTTTTTAGCAACAAAAAATAAGAAAATGTTTTAAAGTTTTTTGTGTATTTTATAACAATAACAAATATTTCAATAGAGAAATAAAATAAAAATATTGATTGTGTAAAACAAACTTTAACAAAAAAAAGAAGAAGAAGAAATTATAGAGAAGAAAATATGAATGAATCATTTTACTTCTTCTTTTTTGTTGTGGTAGTTGTTGTTGTTGATGTGTTGCTGTTGTTGTGTTCAGTCCACATTCAATATAAATGTATTGAGCAAAAAAAAAAAAGATTGGATCTGTAAATTATGAGAATAATGAGGGTGCGGTATGCGGTGTATGTTGAAAAGAAGGAAAAAAAAAAGAATTGAACAAGAAGAAGAAGTAGATGCGGAAGAGAAGTCTACAAATAAATAAATAAGAAGAAAAAAGAAGCAAAAAAATAAACAAACGAACGAAGTTTGCATTAAAGTTGAATGGCTTAGTTTTTTTTGTGTTATGATTTTTTTAGAAGTTAAATTATCATTTTGAAGGATCAAATGAACATGTTTTTTTTTATTCTCTGCGCTTTTTTTTGTTTTTAGCAAATTGAAATTTAAAGCTATTTCTTCATTTATTTTTGTTGCTGTTATTATTGTTGTTGTTAGTATTTCTAGTTGGAATACCATCTGGTTTTTAGGTTTCAGTCTTACTGAATCTACATTGAGTAGAATCTGAGTGCGACGAATATTTTCCGTAAGTTTTTTTTCTTACTTTTTGGTATGTTTAATTTAAGTGTGTGTATGCATACGTGTGTGATTATTTTGTGGAATTCTATTCTCTTAAAAATAAAATATTTGAAGTGATTTTTTTATGAAGAAATAATTTAAAATTTCATATTATGAAAATGGAAAAAATGTTCGAGAAATTTTATTTGATGACGAATATACCGCAGGAAAATCTGTCAACCCTTTGATCTCTACAGCATAGTTATCGGTTTTTGATATGTAAACTAAATACATGCGACACAATGGATAATATTGATCTACAAATTAATGAGATCTAATAATACAACTCAACCAAAAGTCAACCCATTCTAGTAATCCTATTTAAATTTAAAAAAAAACTCGTATTATTAAGAGAGGCTATATTCTACTACAATGCACTATTTGTTGTAATAATATAAAAGAATCAAATTGTTAAGACGAAATTAAATCACCTCTTAAAAGAAACGCAAAAAAAATTAATTTTATTCAGAGAAGAAAATCCAATCAATTCAAATGTTATATTAATCCAAAAGCATCTTAATTTTTCTTTTAATAACTTCTTTAATTAAAATGTTTTTCTCAATACATAATTTCTTCTTCTTCTTTCTAATTAACTTCAAAATCTATTTTTATTGCATTCCTAAGATTGAATCTTAGAATAGCAGCTGATGAAATTATAAGAAAATTCAAGAGAAAAATAAACCATTTTGAGTCGTTAAGAATTTTGAAAAATTTAATTTTAAAATTTCTCTTCAATAAAAAATGGTAGAGCAGAACTAACCTCGATGATCCGATTAGACAGATTTAAAATTATATTACAATTTTATTGAATATATCGAGAGTTTTCGTGAAACGTATACTTTAAAAGAACATTTTCTAGAGTAAAGTAAAAGCAGTGAAATTGATCCTGATATAATTGGGCTTTATCTCAACATATTTCATTGCAAACTTTCATGGAAGGAAATTGTGAATTTTATAATTGGACCGAATCCTTATAGAATCAAATTTCTCTATAAATTCAAATGGTCCTATTAGACAAGATTTAATTCATATATTTTCTTGTTTAAAAATATAAAAATTAGTTTTGACCTCAAGCATAAACTTAACTGAAAAAAAATATATATGAATGAAGAACAGATGCCAAACATATGTTTCTGTTTGGAATAAGATTGACATGCCAATTCTGAAGTAGCATAACAACAGAACAGAAATTGTGACATTTTTTCTTCACTTCATGTTTTCTTTGAATTTTCTTTTTTTCCCATACGAAAAAAAAATGTTCATTATACAATTTCACAAGTCAAAGTTAAATCCAAAACAGAAGCAAAAAAGCAAAAAAAAATTATTAAAAGCGTTTAAGAGTCACAGGGAAAAAAAACGGATGTCCTTCATACTTTGTTCCCTTGAGATAAAAAATGTGTGAGTGAGACAGATAGAGAGAAAAGAAACTGTACTACATGAGTGAGACACATATATATGTACAGTGGTGTAAAACAGAAAAATATATCGAAATCAACAAAAAAAAATCGTTTATTTGGGTTAAAAAACAGAAAACATTTTAAGTAAAAAAGAAGAAGACTTTTTATAAAACGCGAATGAAATAAAAAAATCATATTTTTTTTTGGCACAAATTTATTTTTAGATCGTATAAAAAAAAAACAACATAAAAAACAGTTATGCCATTGTTCCACCTACACACAGGCACACATACAAACACGAACACACAAACATAAAAAATTTATACACAGTGTGATACAAGACTAACTTTTGATGTCTAGCCACGTGAAGTAAAAAAAAAATTCAAATGAAAAAAAAAGTTTCAAATTAGATTTTTGGAGAATTGATCATCAACAAATTATTAGAGTTTCGTTTTTTTCTTGTCATCACTCATTTAATTTTAAAATTTATTAAATTCAATTTAACATAAAAAAAACAGCAACAAAATATGTAATGTGAAAGAATTAATTATGTATGTACATTTGTAGAATTTTGCTCATTGAATCTGGCAAATAAATTTTAAAATCCAAATTTGGACACAGAAATTTTAATTGAGCTTTCTCCAAAATGTAAAAAAACCGTATCTCCTAATGGTCCCAATAAAAATGATTCTTTTAGAGAGAATAATTTCCACATCCCACTCCCATTCAATACAAACGATTACAAACGTTTTGATGAAATCATTTTGAATTTTTTTTATGATTAAGTACGTTGTACAGAGGTTACATATTTGACAGGTTCAATTTTATATTGGACATGACTTGAGTACAAAAAGTTAATTCCTACAAAATATTAATTAGGAACGATGTTTTTTTTTTGGTTAACTTCACTAACCACTAATTAACATAATTAGATAATTCTCACACATTTTTTTTTCTTAAAATAACAACAAATATTTAAATTCATTGGATCATATTACAAATATTTTTGTATGAGAGAGAAAGAGACACTAAATTCATTCTCAAGTTCAAGTACTTTAATAATTTTAGCAAAACAAAGCAATAAAAAAAAAAAAAAAGGGTCAATAAACTAAATACAAAAATAATAATAATAAAATAATAAACAACAAAAATACCTACACTTAAAATAAACATACACACACACACACACCCAAATAAATATAGTACACATGCATGTACAAACACACGCAAATATACAAAAAAAATCCATACATATTTTTGTACAAAAAAATAAATCGCGTAAATAAACATAACAATGGATCAGTTATCAAAATACAACAACAACAATGCTAAAAAATGAAAGAAAATAATAAAAAAAAAATATTAAAAACAATTTTTAACAAAAACAAAAGATCAAAATTCATAGCGAATAAAGAAGTAGAAAACAACAACAAAAATAATAATAATAACAAAACTAACAACAACAAGCACATCACCGACACAATAACAACAACAACCACCGACAGTCAGCAATAAAAAAAAATGTTAATTTTTTTTTATATTTTTCCTGTGTCAACATTTTATTAAAAAAAAAACGAAAGAGAAAAAATAATTTTATTTCGTCAAAACGACAGAATTTTTCCATTATATCTCTATCACTCTCATCTCTCTCAGTCTCTCTCTCACTCTTTCGTTTTTCACATTTTGCAATTTTTTTTGTTCTGGTTTTTTTTTTTAAATTCCAAACAATTCGTTTGTTCTCGTTTCGATTTTTTTTTCTTTTTTAATTTGATGGGAAAAAAGGTAACAAGAAGAAGAATGAATAAAAAAAAAAAATAATGCAACAAAACAACGATTGCGGAAATTTGTATGGAGGAGTCACACGGATTCAGGTAGTAACGCTACTTACTTTTCACTCTTTGTCTCTTTCACTATTCCATTGTTACTCTTTTTTTTTGTTTTGCTCTTTTTCATTTTTAATCTAAAATCGACTAAAAATTTAACAAATTCAACGCCAACACACAAAGGATACGGGCAAAAGATAAACAAAATAAAATAAAATAAAAAAAAACCCTCACTTTAAATTAAAAATTAAAATACAGAAATTAAAGATCCGACGATGATGAAAACAAATATATTAATACGCGGGTCCATTTAAAGAAAAATTAAAAACAAAACAAAAAAAAAAGAAGGTGATCAGTAACGGTAAGTCAGCCTAATAAAAACAACAAAAAAAATATATACTTTTGTTTATTTGCTTCAATAAAAATTTAAAGACTTGTGTCTTTAAAAAAAAAACAAACAAAAAGTTCTCTTTCTTACCAAAAATAAAATAAAAGAAGAAAAATTGGGTCAAATTAAGTTTGATTTCGGATAGAAAGACGAATGCGGAGAGAGAAACCATTGTCAATCAATAAAGAACCAAATCAAATTATGATGCATTTGGAACATCATAAAGAATACTTTTTTTTGTATCTATCAACTTTTGATTTTTGACGACAACAAATTGTCACCTTCTCAAACAATACCGAAAGATGAAAGCCTCATTAATTTTTAAACGGTAGAAGATGGGAGGGGGGGATTGAATATTTTCTATCCGATTATACAATTCAAGTAATTTTTCTTATAACAAAAGCGATCATACTGTGCGGGTGGTGCTAACAATGAAATTAATGAGAAGAAAAATATTGATTGATTAATTCGTTGAGAAATTAACAGAAATAAATTCAATTTTCCATTTCATTCAACTTTTAAAATAAAAAATGTTTTAAACAAAAATTTATACAAAAAGAAAAGAAAAGACTTTTTTTTCCTCACAAAGAAAATCTGAAGTCTAAAGAAAAACTAAAAAAGAAATTTAGAGAAATAATTTAAGCAATTCAAACAAAAAAAAACACACAAAACACGCGAAAAAATTTTAAGAAACCCGTTCTTTTTTTCAGCGTTGCGATTTTATTTATTAAGAAGAAAGAGATAATTAAAACTGTAAAATATTTAATATTTGTTTAAAAAAAAAAACAAAACTGAATAAATGAAAAATTAAAATCCATCAATTTAGACAAAAAATTTCTTTATCATTTTGTCTTTATAAAAAAAAATTACGTTACGAGAGGCGTTTTATTCTATTTATTTAAATAAACGTTAAGTATTTCGCGCATACGCAAAAAACAAAACAACAACAACGCATAGGTGTCACAATAGGTGAACTACAGCATAATAATATTGTCTAAGCGGGATCCCAACAAATAAGTTTAAAGAATCAGTAAAATATTTTTAATAAAGCCCAATTTTAATTACCCATTAATACAGATTAACCAGTAGGTTTCATTTCATTTCATTTTAACAGCTACACACCACCAAACACAACGAACAAAACGATTATTAATTGTGACTTTAAAAATATGTAAGATTTATAAGAGATTTTTGTATATTTAATTTTTTCGGGTTAATTACTTATAATTTAACTTCAGTTTTAAGTTAAGTAGCTAAGTACGTTACTTAAATACTTGAAAGAATTGTTTATTTTATACTTATAAAAATATAATTTTTTTTGTTTTGAGATTTTGTCTTAAAGAACAAATAAAAGTTTACCTTTGTTTTAGAGTTCATTGTTTGAATAATTTACTGAATTTTTTAATCGATCGAAAAAAAAACAATAATTAGAAAAGATAAAAGCATCCGGATTCAGTTATGGAAAATTCCTTTGATTGGACGATTCTACTTATTAACATTAATTTAAAAGACATCCTTCTTACGTTTAAAAATTAAATTAATTAACTGAAAAGCGTAATCGTAGCGTGTAATTGGTATGAGAGTTCGTTGAAATAATTTATCCTAAGATAAAAGTATCCATGAAACTTCAATTAATTAAATTAATCGAAAGAAAATGCTTTTTTTTATGAACAGAAATAGAGACTCGGAACTTTTTTTCTATTAGAAGCTCATTCGTAATTATGACAAGAATCATTTGCGCAACCTAAAATTAAAAACAAATTAATGCTTCAAAATTAAATTGATAGAAAATGTTTTGTATCCTTTCTTTTGTTTTTGTTTCAAAAAAAAAATTGTATTTTATTAATTATGTCACATCAAACGACAAAAATGTTATACTGTTTTTTTTTTTCTTTTTGTAAGGCCTCAGGAGAACGAGAGCCCAAACAAGGAAACAAACAAGGAAAGGCACAAACAGAAAAGAAAAAAAAAAAACAAGCAGACACAAAAAATTATTAGATTATATTTTAATAGAAAGAAAAGAGGTTGACGGGTGAAGGTGAAAAATGAACATAGAAAATGTGAGGGCAACAACTGTGTGTGTGTGTGTGTGAAACGGCTTACGAAAATCATTAAAGAAAAAGACAAGAAACAAAAAACAAAAAAAAACTAAAAACAATCTAAATAAGTTAATTAGATAAAAGAAAAGAAGTGAAACAGAGTCAAAGAGATCAAAAATAATTTAATAAAAAATACGAAAGGAGAGTGAAGGAGTTTATTGCAAATTGATAAGTCAGTCAATAACAATATATATGTGTGTGTGTGCTGTGTGTGATGTATGTTTGTGTGAATATTTATTTAAGTATTTTGTTATTTGATTTGAAGTGATTTTCCTTTAAGTAAATAACGTTCTCTTCATCTTCTACTTCTGTATTTGCTTCTTTTTCTCCATCTTCTTCTTTCCCAATCTCACTTTCAATATTAAGGAAAAAAAATAATATTGTGTGTGTATTTTTAATAGAAAAAAGTATATCAAATTACTTAAATAATAAGGAAAAAGAAAAAGAAGAATACGAAGTAAAAGTATAATCTTAAAAGAAATCTTGAGACTTAATAATAACAAGAAAACGCGTATAAAGGGATTTATTTGATTGGTTTTATAGGTTATATATTTTTGCCTGTTTTTCTTTTCTTCAGAGGATATAGAAAGGAGAAGATGAAGAGAAGCGATAGAATTATTCTTATGTTTTTATATTTCTGTTTCAAATAAAGAAAGACAGAGTAAGAAAATGGTTAAAAATGTCGGCAAGCACAAATATTTATACCTACTCCTATCAAGTTTGGTTTTTAGAAGCGTTTTTTGACTGCCCTAGCGCAATTCTAATAGAACACAGCTATTAAGTTTTTTTTTACTTTTACACCAAAAGAAGAAAATTTTTATTAAAGAAACAATGTCATGTCAATGTATTAAAATCGAACATTATAAAAAATTTTCGTCCATGATCATCTACTCGTAGATAGATACCCCCTACGACTAAAAAAATAACAAAAATACTTATAACAAAAAATCACCTGAGATCAAATTAAGTGACCATTTTCACAAGTGAATTAAATATTCGATTCGTTTAATCAAAATACCAATCAAATTTTATGTTCATCTATCTCAATGGAATTTACGATTAAATTATAACTACAATAAGGATATTCTGAGATGTTAATCCTAGTCAAATACGCAATCAGTGAAGATTAATTTTACCGAGCGGATAACTCCTCGGGTATATTCATTAATTTTGAACAATTTTTTACGCATTATTACGATTTACAAATTTAATTTTTATTTAAAAGAATTAATGAAATACGAATACCGAGTGGCTTACACAACACAAAAATAATACGCCCCACCTATTTCAGAGTACAAAAGATTCACACAAGATTCTTCATAAAATCTATTGCACAAATAAGAACAATCTAAAAACTAAAAACATAAAAATTAAAACTTTGAATAAAAAAGAAATCCTGTTTTTTTTTTTTATTTTTTATAAAAGAAAAATTTACGCCATTTTATTATTTTTTCAAACAAAAAGAGAACCCTTTCATTTTTCATTTTACAAATTTTGTGTTTCTTTTTTATTCAAAAAGTAAAAAAGAAAACAGAAGCAAAATAAGAATAATAAATAAACAACGTTACATAAGTCATAACAAGAAATGAAGTAGACAACATTGTCAACATTAGAAATAATTTTACGTAAACACAAAATTTATTTTATTTTCTAATTTTCTTGTTGTTTTTTTTATTTTTTTATTTATCAATTAAATGATTTATTGTTGTTATTGTTTTATTTTCTCAATTTTTCTTCTATGAATTAAATAGAAAAAAAAATATATGTGTTGAAATCTAAAAATGTTTAGCTTCTTCAAATAAAATGTGTGTTTAATGAAGTGAACGGTGTCTGAGTGGGCGTTACTAATTTTATTAAAAACAAAATTTTCTACAACTTCCTTTTGATACATTTTTCCTATCACTTATTCAACAAAACATTACTCGAATGAAATTGTGGAAGAAAAAAAAAATAACAAATTCTGCCGATGATTGCGTAGAATTTTTTTTTTTTTGTTGTAGTCGTAACTAACTACTGATAGACAACAAAAATGTATTATCCGGTATTACCTCTCCAGGCAAAAATTATTCACGATATTCATTATGAATCCTCATAAGAAATTCCCACACAAATGAATACTTCCGAATACTCCTGAAGAAGAATAAGAATAAGCTTCCAGAAACTTTCTGAAAGTGTTCAATTCTGAAACAAAGATGATGAATATAAAATGGAAAATCTTAAACTGAAGGGTGGATTTTATTGTTATTAAATTTAAATTTAAAAATAACGAACGAACCTTGAAATCACAAAAGAAAAAAAAATTTCTTTGATATTTTTAGTTTGTTGTTCTTTTCATTCCACCATAATATTACTTAAAGAAAAATATAACCTTCTGATTACAAAATTAATGTCAATTAGTTACGGATTATCCCATGAAATACAAAGGTACAAAAAAAACGTCTTTAACGAAAAATAAAAACAACAACAAAAACAATAAACTTTTTTCTTAATTTTTCTAATAAACTTTTTTAAATTCCTTCCGGTCACAATACAGAACACAATGAAAATTAAATTCTCAAATTTAAGGTGTAAACACCGCATCGTAAAAAGGATTAATTAAATAAGAATATTTTCATTAGATCGATTGCAGCCTTGAGCAGAGTTTATTATCGAGTCCAGAGATGAGCTCAAAATGATACTTTTTTAGAATAGCAAAAAAAGTAAGAGAAAAAGGGATTGAATGCCATTAAGAGAATATAAGATACAGTCGAGCTCTTTAATAGCCATGAGAGAGGATGAATAGAAACACACGTTCAGTGTAAAATATCAAATAACCATAAAGTAGGTAGTTGAGGCATCTATACTTAATACTTATCGATTGTAAATTATTTTTGCTATTGGTATATCTCTTTTTTTTCTTTTCAAGAAAATCCCTTTGAGCTACAACACTGGAAAAAAATACAATCACCTAAAGCATTTTGTTATGGAATCCAAATAATATTTTTAGCAACGCCGAGGTCTAAACCCCAATTGAGAGTTGGGTATGTTTCGAATATGTCACCGCGTATATGCGACAGACTGAAGATGAATTATTACAGGGACAATCTCAGAATTTAAATGATTTTTTTTTTGGATTATCCTACAATTTTTATTTGAATCAGAATCAGTTAGACAATGACAATGTACATTCCTGTGGAATCAGGTGTGAAAAAAGTAAAATATTTGTAAATCTTTGTGAATCTCTGTAATCTGTCAAATATTTGTGATATTTGTTAGGGGTTAACCACAAAAAATTCACAATCAGTAAAGAATGATTTGACCGATTCAAACACAAACATTCAAAAATTAAATAACAGACTTGAGATTTGACTTTTTAAATTTGAAAATAATTAATTTTTATAAAAACATAAATAAAACAGGGTACCTACTTAGAGTGTTAATTAATTATTTTATTATTAACATTTAGGTTTGAATAAAAGAAAAAAAAAAACCAGCAAAACCGACAAAAAAAATGAAGAATCGTTTCTCTGTTATGAAACACAAAGTCCACAAAGTCAACAAAAAATCTTTTTTTTTTCTTTTTCTTCTTGTCTCCATTTTTTTGGATTGGATTAAATTTCAATAAAACAAACAAATCAAATATTTTTGTGTTTTAAAACTTTCTTTAAACAAAACAAAAAAAAAAAGGTCAGTCAAAAAAATAACAACAACAACTGTTATAATAAGAAAACGATTCGAATTGCTAATTTTTTATTTTTTTTTCGTCTTCTTCTATTGTTTTTACACAAACAAACAAAAAAAAAAAGCAAAAAAACGTTTTCCTAACAATAAAAAAAAACATCAACATTCATTGTCCCCTCCATTACCTTCTCTACCTTCTCCGTCTCGACACAACAAATTCTAATAAATATTGCTTTGCAAAAATATTAACTGACCATCGTCATCTCTCTCTTTCTCATTCAGTGTTTTTCTATTTCTAATCTTTCTCTCTCTTTTTGGAAGTGGCTTTTAATACGAACATTTTAAGTATTGAATTTTTTTTTTCAGAGATTTTTATTTTTATGCAAACCCAAAATTTTAAAAAAGAACAAAAAATGTGTTACCGTGATTGAAATTTTATAAACACAAACCTTCAATAAAGTCTATTTGTTCTGATATTCTCCAAAATAATTCTGAATTAATATATACTTAATTGCATTAACGTGTCTGACCAGACAGACCGAAATGGGGACAAATTGTGAAAAGTACGAATTAAAAATATCTAATATTTGATAATTTTTTGACTAAACACAGGATAAGAGTAAAATGGGGTATTTTTACCAATGATCATGTATCGTACTTTACTTTAGTTGATGCTACTTCGAGAAGAATAGTCTTTCTGACTAAAACTTACAGACAAATTATTATTTTAAATTTGGAAATTTGGGAAACAAAATTCTCCTAGATTGTATATTTAAATTTAGATAAACCATTAAATCAAATGAAGCAAAAACTCTCGAAATTGAATGAAAACGAAGTTATTTAATCAGATAATTTGATTTAGTTCAACCAAATTGTTTCATTTAAAAACAAAATTTAATGTTTGAAATAAGTACACACAAAACCTCTAAGCAAGAGGAAAAAGGTAGATATTAGAATACCAGTACACAACAGCATGTGTAATAATCGCTTAATCACACTAAACACTTTTTTTTGTGCAAAAACAACGATACAACTACACAAAATTCACACATCCAAATATACACCAAAAAAACAAAAAGAGCAAAATTCAGCAGACTCAAAAAATAAATAAATAAGAAAGAAATAAGAAGAAGAACAAAAAACGTTAAGATTGCAAATTTTGTATTTTATTTGTTGCTGCTTCTTGTTTCTTTCTTTTTTGATTATTTCATGATGATGATTACTGTCGTGTGTCTTCTTTTCGGTTGTCTTTTATTTGTTGTTGTTGTTTTTCCTTATTTATTTTTTTGACAGATTGAAAAATAATTTGAAAAAAGAAACAAAAATTTGGTTTTGGTGATTTAAATCTAAATATTTTGTAATTGTCCTGAGGTTAAGCAATCTACAAAGAAAACTCGTAATATTCTGCATGTATCCTGTAGGTGACAAAAGTCCCAATGAAATTCCGACATACGAAGAGACTCATCTTACTTTTTATATGCAATTTTCATGCAATACTTTGCCCGAATAATGAATAAAGTTTCAAAATACTTGTGGAGGATTCCTGATCCAACTGGTAATCACTGTGCAAATAAAATACTGAAGGATAAGAGATAAATATACAAAATTTCAAGTTACACAAAAAAAGTTAGATGGAAGAATAAAAAAACGTGTACCTAATACGTAAACTGTTACTAATGTAATGACTAATGAGTAAAAGAAAGTAATGCAATACGATTAGGTATAATTTCGGTAAAAGCAAAAAGGCAAATAAAATTTCTTCTAAACTTTTCATAAAATTGTTACTAAGATACGAAATATACGCAATAAATATAAATAATTGTTCTTCAGATTCGGTCTGAATACATTAAACTAAAGTTTTACTAGCTCACTATACACTTCACCCTATTATATGTCAAAGAAAATAGTGAGCTGAATATCACACTCATCTCCCCAAACTAGGTGGACGTACAAATAATAATTAATAAAATGAACTAAATGTAAATTCGTAATTATTCCTTGTAATTCCAACCACTTCAACCACTATCTGAGTGTGAGTTTTTCGAAATAGAGAAGAGTGTCTAGTTTAGGAAGACGTGATTGGGAAACAATCGTACGCAGCCTAAGAAACATGTTTTTCGAAATTAATGAAATTTTGTAGTGTACAACAAAATGGTTTTCGATGTTTTTATAATTTAACACGATTCTTAGTTTCGAAATTTAACAGAACCTACGTCTTTTAAGCATAACTTTGCCCTAATAAACCCCAAACCTCTCAACACAAAAACTAAACGAAATAAGAAAATCAGGTACATACATAATTCAATGAATTTGATTCATGAATATAGCAATTTCTTAAATTCACGATTTCAAAAAAATATACTTATTCATTTTTTGTTCTTATTTTATTAAAGTGGAAACGCGCACGAGAATGCAAAAAAAAACAACTATAAAATGGAGGTACTGCTGATCATGATGATGACGAAATACAGCAAACAGTGATGGAAAAAGGGACAAAATCAAATACAAAAAGAAACGAAGTCGAAAAATGAGAAAAAAAGAACAAACAATAACAGCATTCAAGAAAAACAGAAGAAGAAGAAAAGAAAACAGGAATTAAATTCCCGTTCCTTCATATTTGGAGTTTGAAGTTTTGGAAAGAAGAATCGATGAGAGAATCAACAAAATGGTTTCAAGCAGAACAGAAAAAAAAAATTGATGACGAAAAAGAGGAAGAGAGAAACAATTTTATTATATTTGTCTCTCACTCTTATTCACAAATAATAATTTTATTCTCATGAAACGGGAATTCCACTCCCAGAAACAGAAGACGAAGAAAAAAAAAACCGCATTAAAAACACACCAAAAATAAAAACTTAACAAATTAAATCCAAACAGAAATAATTTAAAAATTTTAATTTATTTCGTTTTTATTACGATAATTTTGTTGTTTTTTTGCCAAAAGAAAAAGAAGTGATAGAAAGAGAAAAAAATAATTCAAGAACTTTAAAGGTGTAGAGAGTGAATGAAACAGAAACCACAATACAAATTCTTGAGCCTATAAAGGAAAATAATGTTGAAAAGGGGTAAATAAAAGGGTGGTAATATGAAGTTATAATAAATAATTGAATGAAAATTGAAAATATTGAAAATTAATCGATTTGAAAAACGTGTTTCAATCAAAATTTTTTTTTGTTGTTTAATTTGTGACGACATCAGTCCAATAGTCCATGTCCATTTAAATTCTAGATAAAGTTAAATGAGGATAATTTTTATGAGAATAAAAACCTTTAATTTACTGATTTTTATACAAAAAAAAAACCTGCCGCGTCTCGTCCGTCAAGTGAGTGAAAGAGAGGGAGATAGAAAGAAAAAAAAAGTCAAAAGTGTGAGAGAAAATATGGCGTGAATTGAGAATAAAAAAGAAAAATTATTTAGCAGCTTGCTAAAATGTTTGTGGTACAAATAAAAACATTTCCCCTCCTAACTTCACTTGTACCCCGCATTAATTTTGGTACACAATAATTTAAGTACCTCTAATTTACTTGTGCAAAATAATAAAAAAATATTACAACAATACAACAACCAAAAATAATAAATTGTGATAAATGAAGAAGGGTGCAAGAGGAAGGTTGAAGGAAAATGAGACACCTGTCGATGTCGTTTTTTGTCCTCTCTGATTATTGTTATTGTTATTTGCCGGGTGCCACATTATTGTAGTTGTTGTTGTTTTAATAAATTTGCATTGTAGAATGCATTTTACACCAACAGAAAAAAAAACTTTAAAATTTCCACAAAGAAACTTCCCTTAATATTCAAATAAAAATTTATTAAAGAGTTTTCTTCTGAAATCAAAAACAAAAAAAAAATTTCCAAGTTTTTCTAAGTAAAATTTTCTTATTTTTCTCTTGTATTTTTAGTTTCCATAATTAATTATTGTTTTGTTGTTGTATTATTTAATACTTTTAGTGAAAAATTCTCATAACTAAAAAAAAAAAGATTTTAATTAAAAATATGGAATAATAAACAAATGAAAACATTGAAAAATTTCTGTTGACCAAGTAATATTTTAATTGTTGAATCGTCCGTCAGTTTTTTTTTATTATTATTTTGCTAAAAAAAAAAATAAAAAATCAAAAGAAAAAAAAAGAGAAAGAAAAACAGACGGGTGTTAATAAATTTATGATTTTACAGGCAAACCACACAACAAAAAAAAAAAAACAACAACAACAAAAACAATGTTTGAATAACGGAGGAACAACAAAACTCACACAGTCACACACATACACACACAGTAGTGTAGTAATAAAGTAAGTAATTAAATTCAAATATGAAAAAAAACATAAAATAAATAATTAGATAAAAATAAAATATGGAAAAAAATGGTTTTGCAATTTTATTTTTTTTTTTTGGGAATTTTATTCGTTTTTTCAATAAGTACTTATTTGACTTTTTCTAGCAAAAAAAAAAAAGGCGTTCATTCTTGTTCGTTTATTTCTTGTTTCCTCTATAAAACAATTTTTCTTTCGTTCTTCATTTTTTTTTGGTTTAAAATTCTTCGTAAAAAAGTAAAATTCCTATTTTGTTGTTGTTTTTATATTTTTGAGAAAAGAATTTGTGAATTTTTCCCCCGAAATCCCTCCACGCAAAAACAGAAGATTTTATTCATTTTAAGAAACTTTAAGCGCCTTCTATACGAACGGACGGACGACTAAGCGGATATTACGTTTTTTTTTTCTCCAAAATGAAAAGAAAAAAAAAAAGAAACTAGCAAAATAAATAAAATTCTAGAGGAAAAATAAGAAGAAAAAGAAAAAAAAAATAGGAAAAATCACGCAAAAAAAAACAAGGCAATTATATTCGATTAGATTTTGATTAGAAATAACATCCCTCATTTCCCTTAACAAACACAAACACGATAATTTTTTTTTTCTTTTTCCTTTCTGTAATACACACACACATACGTGATTCATGTATAAAAAGAAAACTAATACACACATGCACACACACACATTGAAAGACAAAACTAATATTGAAACATATTTTCAGTAAACGCAATTTTTTTTAGCTCTTTAATCTTTTTTTTTTCCTCTATTTCGTTTTTTTTTCTTTTTTTTTTTGTCGAGAGAAACACTTTTTTTTCCCATCAAAACCATTTAAAATATTCCACTTTATATTGTTTTTTTTTTTATAGAACTATTTATTATAAAAATCACTTACTTTGACGAAATACTTTGAATATTATTTATTATATTATTTAAAATATTCATTAAACATTTCTGAAATTTTCTTATCTATTATGATGTTCATAGCCATGATGTCTTCTTTTTCCTTTATTTTATATACGACGACGTTGCGTCCATTTTATTTATAATCAAAAAAAACACCTTTTTAATATACACTTTATTTATCACATATACAATATAATAACTTTAAATTATATTTTACACAATTATTCAACTTAATTTAAATAAGAAGACAATTATTATCATGGATATTTTGTAGAAAAAAAGACTACAAAAAAATTAATTAAACGCACCGAAATCGAAATTTTTTTTTATATTTATATTTACCATTAGCATGAAGTTTGCGTTATAAAATACCTCCTTATTGTCACCACTCTATTGAAGTTGGTAAGTGTACCTCCTGATATTTACCTTTAAGAAATATACCATTTTCATGTTTACAACAAATATTCAAGTTTTTACCCAAAGATGCTTTAAGCCATCTATGAAACAAATATAATACTTTTTAAATTATAAAATAAAGTTTTACATTTTATCAATGTTTACAACCATGAGCGGATCATCTACATCTGCCAGGAATTAAACAAATCTATCCGATTTACCATAATTATTTTTTTTAAGGTTGATTAAAATTACAAAATATTTGCAACGTCTCGATTTGAGAAATAATAATTATCCAAATTGCAAAAACAACAATATTTCAACAAACGTCGATTTTGCAAATTGATTTATTTTTTGGTAACATAAAATTGAACAAGGATCAAAAGAAGAAAATTGTCTTTTGAAGCCTACAATATTGAATCCAAGAAACATCACTACCTACAGGAATAAATCTTTGAAATTCCAGACAATTGAAGATTGGTCCATTTAAGGAATTTTCGTAAGGAATTTTTAAAATAAAACAAACTCGTTTTTTTTAAGATTAAACTTATTTTGTTTTTTTTTTTTAATAGTTTTTCTCATTTTTTATTTATAATACTTTTCTTTATAAAATACTCATTTAAATTGTGTTTTCATATTTGTTTTTCTTCTTCTTCTTCTTCTTTTATAATGTTATTTATTTATTAATTAATTATTTATTAAATTATTATTTTTTATTTTTTTTTTCAATTCTTCTTCTTCATCTTCTTAAAAAACTAGGTGTAAAAATGATTATAACTTAAAAATTATAAATCTTGCATTGATTCGATGACTGATGGATTAATATTATTTTAACAAACAAAAAAAATTTATGTTCATTTTTCTTTTAACTCTTTTTTTTCATAATTAATTTGAATGAATTTGATGAAAATTATTTTCAATCAAAAAAAAAAAAAAAAGAGGAAAAAAAGAAAAAACAAAATAGTTTTATCACTGAAATTCATTTGTTTTCTATTTTCTTTCTTTTTCCTTTTTTTTTAATTATTTTTTTTTTTTTAATTTTATTTTGTTTGTATTTTTCTTTTTTTAATTATTATTAAATTACGGCACTAGAAATAATCACATTTATAATATACATACAGTTAATTAACTTTAATTAATTAATTAATTAAATTTTAGTACGAAATATTTATTTTATACTTTTTTTGCTTTGCTTTTTCTTAAACCGTTTTTGTTTTTAGTTATTAAAGTTTTTTCCTTTGTTTAATTTTGTTACAATTTTATCATTAAAAACAAATGTGGTGTAATACAGTACAAACTGTGTAATTGGACCACGTATTATTTAGGTTAATATTTATAATTTCTTGGTACGATCAATCGTTCAATTACAGAATTATTCAAACGATAAAATGACTCTACATTCAATTGTAGTTTCTTTTTTGTTTCTCTTCTTCTTTTCATTAAATTATTCATTTCACCATAAAGATGGTTACCAAGAAGGTGAGACAAAAAAAAAATGGAGTTACGGTTCCGTCCATTTTTTTGTTATTTAAAAACAAGGGATTGTTATTAAAATTTTCCGATTTTAAGTCCAAAGCCTAACTAACAAATTCGGTTTCATTTTATAAAACTGTTTTTCTTGTTGATTCTCTAAATTTCTGTAAAGAAATTTTCATCTTCTCGTCAGATTTTCTTCTTAAAAATAAATTTATTAAGTTTTGTTTTATCACCATTTTCTCTTTCGTTTATTTGCTTCTTTCTTCCTTCAATAAAAAATTATGTCAGCATAAAACAAATAAACAAAAAAAAACGGCGATTACAGTTTTGTTTTTCTTTAAAGAAAAAAAAATCACCAACAACAACTTTCAGTAAATTCTATAAAAAAAAAATGCAATTTTATCGTCGCAGAATAGAAAAACAAGAAAAAAAAACATCGTCGTGTTCAAATTTTACTTGAAATTTTCTCACCAACAGAAAAAAAAATAATCAAAAATGGATTTTTTTTTTTCTATAAAAATAAATTCATTATTCAATTCAAACTTTAAACGGTTAAATAAATTCCCGTAATTATTGATTAAAAAAAAAAATAACAAGTTCATTTCAATTAATTTTTCACTTTCGAGTTTTTTTCTTTCTGAAATTATCGATAAAATCTGTCAAAAATTCAAATTAAACTTCATTGTAATTGTTGTTGGATCTTATTGGTTTTTTTTCTTTCTATGAATCATTTTTCTTCTTTCTGTTCTTCAATTTTTGTTTAAATTTACAAAATAATTAATGATTTATTATTTAATTACATTTATTCTCAATTTTATTTTTATTAATTTTATTTAAGTTTTTTTCTTTTTTTTTTACTTAATTTTTATTGTAGGGTTTTTTTTTAATTTTTCCTTAATTTTATAAAATTAAATTTTTTTTTCATTTTTTTTTTGTTTTTCATTTTTCTTCTTCTTCTTATCTTTAATAAAAATCATTACTGTTTCAAATTTTTCATTTAAAAAAAAAATTGTTAAAAATTTATTTAAAAATAAAAAAAAAATTGTATAAAAAAAAATGTTGGTAAAGGATGTTTAAAAAAATAAACTTATTAAGAAAGATTTTTATTTTTCTTTTTTTTTTTCTAGAAAAAAAAATAAAACAAAATTAAAAAAAAAAAACTCGTTTAAATTTTTTTTTTCTACCAAAAAAAAAAATGGAAAATTTGTTAAAATTTAAAAAAAAAAATGCACAAATTTTATCTGTTGTATCTGTTGTTATTATTTAAACTGTAACTGCAAGTTTAACTGGTGATACAGCAACAACTTCTTGTCTAAGTCTAAGTTCTGATGGTAAAAATATTTTATTTGCTGTGGTAATATTTGCACGACACAGAGGGCATCTTTCACATCTACAAAGAAAAAAAGAAGAAAACCAAAAATTAATTAAAAATTAACAATGAAAAGAACAAAATGTTATGTCATGGGAAATTATGTGAATGTGGTGGGGGAAGATTTTCATTAATCTTCATTCATTTTTAATACAAATTTCAAGGCAAAGTCAATTGACGACAGGAAAATTTCATAAAAACAAAACCCTATCACGTTTGTTTTTAAAATTTGTAACGATTTCTAAACTAAAATATCAAAGCGTTCTTCGTTAATTAAATTACGCTACGGAAAATAACAAACGAGAGAATGAGAGAAAAAATGTAATTCCAATTAAATTTTCGTGAAACCAAAGAAAAAAAATCTTTACTTTAATGAATTTCACTTTATTTCAATTTTCATCTAAGACAATGGATTTTTTCAGAATTATTTTCTAATAGTAAACATTTTTCTCTATTCCAAAAATTTTACCAGGATTAACACACAAGAAGGAAATAAAAAAGAATGATTTCTATTCATTTATAAAAAAGGCGAATATATAAAGTATGTGTGGAATATATCAAACTTTTTCTATTTCAAAATATAAAGTATTGTGGTGATTACATTAAATGACCCTTTTAAGATGACCATACGTAATTCATTCATTCTACTTTCCCCTTGATATGCACTTAATCAAAGTACTTCTACTTCTATGATTAAAAATAAAAGAGAAATGGAAGAAAATGAAAGAAAAATGAAAATAAAACAATATTTTTAAAAGTAAAATTATTCTACATTTCTAGAACTAAAGTGACAGATGAAATGGATGGACTGATGGATATGGGACTGAGTGAAGAGTAAAATAAATCTTAGATTCTTTTAAATCAATGTACCTTTTCTCTTACACACTTTCTCTCCCTCTTAAAATACAGAAAGATAAATGATAGAAAAAGACAAAGATAAATTTAAGGAAATGAATTTCGTATGTATGCTTTCTGTAATCACTTCATTTTTAAAAGCCATATTATTCAACTAAACTCAGAACAACAATTTGAATTTAAATGAATTTTCAATTTTCTTGTTTTATGAAATTTAAATTCATCGTTAGACGATGAAATCCATTCAATAATCAAAATATTCTTCGTTTTTTTATCACTCTCTAAATTAATGTGTCCGTCCAAAGGTTTTCTTTAAATTTTTTTCTATTTATAATTTTTACTTAAATTAAATCGTAACTTGTCGTGTCCCATTAAAATAACAACACCAACAAAAAAACACACACAGACACCACAATAAAATGGTAAGAGAATCGTCAAGTTGGTTTTCATTAATAGAATTTATTGAATTGATTACACATTCCGATAACTATATTGTTTTCTGTTTCAACTTATAAAATAACGTCATGTGGATTATAAAAGATAATTAAGTAAAGGTGTAAACTACTACCTTTCGTTAACGCTTTTAAACTTTGGAATCATTAATTGATCAAAATTCAGACAAACAATACTCGATTTCAATTGTTTCGTTTAATTTATTTATTCATTGATAATTTGTTTAATTTTTTTAATTATATATATATATATATATATATATATATATATATATATATATTGATAAATTTGTTGATAATTTGTTTAATTCTAATCTAATTCTGTGTTTTTTCTCTCAAATAATTTTGCAGAAACAACGAAAAGTAATTTGTTAATTGTTAAAATTAATTAAAAAAAAGGGTTCGGCACATTAATTAATTAATTTACTCAAAGTATATTATGAGGGTCTTTCTGATTAAAATTTAGATTTTTATGTGACTCCAAAATTGTCTTGAGGTTTGAGAATTTTAAAGGTAAGTCGCTCTGAGATGAAAATTAAATTATTTTTGACTTGGTAATTTTTACAAAGAAAATAAATTATAGCACGTAAAATAAGAATGTATTAATTACACGTAATTAATATAGTTGAAGGCATGAAAATCTATTCTTAAGGAAGTGAAAATCTATCAATTATTTCATTTGTAGTGTCAGTTGATTAGTTGAATATTATGGCCCTTACACACACATTTTTATATTCCCATTGAATAAATTCAAATTACAATGATTTCCAATTTATCTTCTTCATATTTTTATTTAAAGAGTATTCAAAAGAAACAAAAAAAAAATGAATTCCAAGATAATAAAAGGATAATAAAAGAATAATAAAAAAAGGATGTACTTACTTTTCAGCACATGATGCGCAAGACATAACATGACCACATGGAAAAAATATTGTATCGATTTCATTATCCATACATATTCTACATGTTAATGCTTCAGTAATACGTCCAACAACAGCCTTTTCCATTTCATTATTTTCATTTAATTTTTCTTTTAATAAATTATCAATATCACAACAATTTATATTATTTATATTTAATGGATCTAATTGTGATTGTTGTTGTTGTGGTGAACGTATCTCAATACCACGTGAATGTAGTATACGTCTAGCTGTATCATATACTTCACGGCATGTACGTTGTATATCAAATACATAACGTTTACCAAGTTCTGTATCCTCATTAAACATTGATGCTATTGTACCCTGAAACAAAAAAAGAAAGAAATAAATTTATTAATAAACATTTTCAAGACAAATTTATAATTTTGTGTTTTTAAAAAAAACGAATGAAATTTTACATGTAATAATTTATGAATAATAAAATTCAGGTGAATTCAAGAATATCACTTCAATATTTACTTATTTGTAAACTTTTGGTGCCATGAAATGTTTTTATTTAGTATTTGCTGTTTCAATAGGTTAAACCAATTTAAATCTATGATGTTGATAGGTTTTAATGGGTTAAATCAATTTAAATGTAGTCGATATATTCCTACTATAAACTGAACCCTTTTAACACTTCATTTTGAATTCGATAACAAAAAAAAAGCAATAATATTTTATTCCGATTTCTTATTTTAGTTTTGTGTTTTTTTACTATCCTGATTAAATTCGATTAAAACCATATCCGATTATCAACTTCTTTTATTCAAAAGTTATTTTCAATCAAAGAAGAAATAAAAATACACATACATACACAACAAACAGGATTTTGACTTTTAATTTTTGTTACATTTTCAAGAGTATGTAAGGTGTGGGCGTGTGTGTGTGTGTTTGTTTCTATGGTTACTTTAATTTAGAAAATACTTTGTTTAAATTTTATGATCAAAATTTTTTCCTCTCAACATCATCTTATACAACTCTTCACAATTCTTTTCATGTAAACGTTGGAGCATCAACGAAACCAAATGCAATCGCACAAATTATAATTTCCGCAAACAAAATACAACAAACAAAAAATTCTTCTCTCATAATTATAAAATTTTATCCAAATAAATGTACGAAAATGCAATTTTATTAATTTGTCCTCTCGTTTTCACCCAACCCCACAGTCACCCACTCTGTTAGTACTTTGTTTATAAAAAAAAAAATAAAAAAAATAAAAACATGATGAATTTGAGCGGAAACAAAAAATTTGATAATTTAATTTAATTTTCGTTTTATCTGTGTGTGGTGGATGGCGTAAATATTTTTTGCAAAGTACTTAAACGTTTTTATCCGTAAACATAAATAGATGTGTATGAATATATATCTATGTGTGTGTAGTTTTTTTTTCTTTTTGAAGCATTTTCTCATTTTTTTTAAATTTTAAATGTAATTTTTTTTTTTAAATAGAATTTTCTGTATTTTTTTTCTGTTTTTACTTTTTTTTCAAACATTTTCATTTTTTCATCATCAATTTAATTGAAATTTACAAGCAGAAAAAAAAAATAGAATATTTATAGGAAGCGCTGTGGGGCTTTTTTGTTTCACATTATTTTACTTTTTACATTTTTCAATTTTTTCGTTGTTGTTGTTGTTGTTATTCACAAAATAATTTTTCTGTTCCGCTTTTGTTTACATTTTCTCTATTTTCTTTTTCATCTTTATTTTTTTTTCATCATTTCTTTTTACTTTAATTGAATCAAGATTCTGATTAACTCAAATAGAATAAATTTGTCAACAAGAGAAAGACAATACACAAGACTGAAAAATGTAAAGAAGAGGAACGCGAGGGGGAGAAATAGATGAAAATTTACTGCGTTTAAATAAGAGGAAAATAACAACAACCGAATTAGGGATGAAGAAGAAAAGCGTAAAGCAAAAAAACAAAGATCAAAGACCGGAACGTAAAAAAAAAAACGTAAGGGAAACAAAAAAAAAATAAAGAAAAGAAGATGGAAACTCAGTCGTCCGGTAAGGAGGGTTAGTCCTTTTCAAAATGATCTCTCTTTTGTAAAAAAAAAAAACGAAAAATAAACAGAAAGAAACGTTAAGAGAGCGAGGAAAAAGGAGTAGAATAAGTTGTCAGAATTCAAAAAAAAACAACAACAAAAAGCAACTAACCCCAAAATAATAAATGAAAATTTTAATCTTCTTACAACGTTTTTTTTTTATGGAATTATTTTCCTTATTTTTCTATGAAACAAAATTAATACATATTGTATTTTGGTTGGAATGTTTGTATAAGAAAATGTAGTTTGATGTGTAAAAATACTGATGTATAATTACAGGATTTATACTCTGATGTAACTGGTACAATTTTTACATGTAAAATAATTTTGTGTATTCAAATGTAAATTCTGCGTAAAATTTAGTTGAGTTACTTTGAAGTAACCCGATAAATTAATTGTGTAAAAAACACAAAGATAAAGTAAAATCTTTAATAATTTTTATGTAAAAATAAAAATAAAAATACAAAAAAAAAACAATAAAAGATGAAAGGATTGTAAAATAACAGTGACGTTGAATGTGAAAAAAATAAAAATAAATAAAAGTATGTTACTCACTTTTAAATCACGTATAAATTGTGTTGTTACAGCACTACGTACTGTTTCACATGAATAAAATGCATGTTTTTCTGTAATTGCACGATATATACCTGCTGCTGTTCTATGATCTGGTAACTTAATTTCTAAACAAGTATTTATATGATCCTCACTAAGATAGTTTAATCTAAACGTACGACGTAATGATTTTGCTTGTTCAACAGCACTAAACGGGATGCTATAAAAACAGAAACAATAAAAATGAAAATTATTATTATAAATTTCAATGCGAAAATTAATTGTAAATATTTACCTTTGTTTTTCATCACCATTATAAACAACAAGACCATGTGGTCCAACACCAATATCGCATGGTGTTGAACTATCACCAGTTGTTATCCCTTGAAATATTTCTTCACCAAAACCATTCAATTTTGATACTTCTTCTAATAACCAATATTTTGCTGATTGTGAACTCATTCCTAATTTTGATAATTTTTCATGTTCTTTGGCAATTAATAATAGAAAATTATTAGGCATTGGTTCATTTTCATTATCTGGACAAATTATATAATTTTCATATAACCTAAGTGGTGACAAAGTCGTATTTGAAGAAGAAGAAGGTGAGGAGGATGATGATGATAATGTTTGATTCTGTTCTTGAAATACATTTGAATTATCAAATAATTCTGATGATTTCCGTTTTGATGGTCTTCGTCTTTGTAATAATTTTATTTCAGAATCTTTGGTGTGTTGTTGTTGTATTACAGGTGATGATTGTGTTGTTGTTATTGTTGTTGTTATTGCACTTGTTGTTCCTGTTCCTATTGTTGTTTCTGCCGTTGTTGTTGATTTATTATCAATTAAACAAGCTGGATTAAATTTATAATCATCTGCTTGTATTAACAATGCACCCAATTTTACAGCATTTGTCCAATCTAATGCATTTAAACGTTTTTCTAATAAATCACAGCGTGCTTGCATATAAAATAAATTTCTATAAAATCGGAAAAAATATAGAAAATTAATAAAAAAATTATAAATAACAAAAAAAAATTGTCGTAAAGTTAAGTTAAATGAAATTTAAACATTTAAAAATTGATAAAACGAAAACTTGACAGATTAAAAAGAACAAAACAATTTTTTTTTCTAATCAAAACGAATTTTAAAATCTAGAATTTGCGCTTTTAATTTTAAATTTGATAAAATAAAAAAAAATACAAAGATTTGAAGTGTTTTTATTTTCACATTGTTATCGTGTGAAACGCATTTCACATTATTATAAAATCGTAATAATATTTTATAAAATGTAATTTTGTTATGAAAATTTACAACAAAAAAAACCTTATAATTGGGAATGAATTAAATTTAAATATTTTAAGTAATTTTCCATCAAGTCTGAAATCACGACTGGAACCGTAACTCTCTAGTAAGTTGCATAAAGAAAAAAAAGAGTCAAAAAAACTCAACTGGAAATAATAATTGATAATTGTTTCATAATTTAAAAAAAAAAAGTACTCAATTACCGTTGATGAAAATGTCACAAAAAGCAAACAAAAATTAATCATTTAGTTTAAGTTTTTATCACTGTAAAAAAGTTCAAGGTAAAAGAAATCATTTTTAAAGTTTCAGATTTGATTAAAAAAAAAAGACTCAAAAATTAAATTGAAAATTTAATAATTAATAAATTACCTGACAGTATCCTGTAATATTAAGTGTGCAGGTACCCAAAATTTAATACGTAATGCCAAATGAAATGGTCCACGTTCATTACCGTGCCTTAATAATGGATTACGTAAATTTATCCATTGTTTTGAACGTGAATCTTGTTGTATTGTATCACGATTTGTTGGACAATTTAATAAACCAAAATAATCTGTTTCACATTCAATACCAAGATCTTTGCATACCTAAAAATAAATAAAAAGAAAAATTAATTATTTTTCATTTTTAATAAAAGAAAAAAAAGAAATTAAATTTTTTAATTTTAAAATGTTCCAAATGTTTTACAATTTTTATTAATTTTCACATTTTAAAACAAAGAAGAAAAAAAAATGGTGACAAGGAGAGTCAACGTTTTTATTTTTTGGTGAGCAAAGAAAAATAAACAAATGAACTATTGCACCCTAAAACCAACCACCATCAACCTTATACAAAAATTTTCATTATATTTTTTATCACATTTTTTCTGTTCCCCAACCCCTCCTCTCGCAATACCACTTTTTTTTTTCACTTTATAAAAAAAGAATCAATAAAATCTGTTTGCTGATTATTTGTCGTTGTTGTTGTATTTGAACAGAACTGCAACAGAGTCACTGACATAAGGGAGGAGGGTGATATGTTTAAGGTCAACTCATTTTAAAAAGAAAAAAGAACGAATAGGTAAAATGGGGATGTTAGAAAAAGGTTCAATTTCTAAATTATTTCCGGGGCAGGACAACAAAAAAAAAGAACAACCCGGAAGAAGAAAAATGTGTCAAACTGTGAAAAGGTAATTCAAATTTTTTTTTCCATCTTTTTTTTTGCATCATTTGAGAAATAGAGAAGCGAATAAAAGGGAGAGAGTGAGAAGCACAAATAAATGGGATTATTGTAAATATTTAGAGAAAATGAGGTCAGAGATAATTTAAATTGAAATAGAATTTAGGGTAGAGGGAGGTAGAAAAAAGCTGTAGAATTCGAAACATAATGAGAGAAAACAACAAAAAAACATGTGAATCATGATGATTATGATGTGTGTGTGTATGTGTGAATATGTGTGTGTATGTGAGAGAGTGTTTGTATGACATGAATAGGATCATGTTTCAATTTCAAAGTAGTTTAATTCTATTTCGTTTATATTTTATAAGAACATGAGGAATGAATTTAGACTAAAATGGATAAATACAACAACAACAACCACAAAAAATATGGTGAAACAAGAATTGAAGAAAAAGAAAAAAAATTACAACAAGAACAACAACAACACCAAATTCAATTAACAAGAATACTAAATTTTTCTTTTTATTTCGAAAAACCATGAAATAAACGGAACAACAACTAAAGGAATTTCAACAAATAGTTGAAATATGAATAATTTTAGTTTTTTTGATAAAAAAAAAATATATAAGAAATATTATTGAAATATTATTTAGACTAGAGAACTATTTACACACCCTTAAGGCAATTTCTTGTAACATACAATATATACATTAAAATTATATTTGCAAAACAATTTTAACTAATAATTATTTTCATGGTTTCCACATGGGTGTAATAAATACCCCCAACCATTACCCGACTATGCCTACTTATTTTCATATATTTCAAAAATACATTTTTCATTTGTTTATGTATAACAAAAGAGATTTTCATTTTAAGATTCCCTAAAGAGAAATTTAAGGATGTCAAAAGAAAAAAAAGTAACATTTGTGTTTCAAAATGAAGAGACATTTAAGGATTTCAATTTCAAATTTTACACACATTAATACTTTACACTTAAAGTGAGTAACATTTAGTACACTGACACATTTCATTTCCTCATTTATTTTAGACTAGGATTCTCGCCGAATTAAAATCAAATTGAAACATCATTTATTTCCTATCACATATTCTATTGAATTTAATTTAATTAAATGTGACATAATTCTTTTATTTTTCTTAACTGAAAGAAAAAACGTTAAAACTTAATTGATTTTTCTTTTATTTCGTGCTAAGTTAATTATAATTACAAATTATTATTTATATTGATTTTTCTTAATCAAAAAAAAAAAAAAAACAACAGAAGAAGAAAAATAAGAAGAAGAAGCAATAACAGTTTAGAAAACACTTAAGAAAAACAAAAAAAAAAAAACAAATGCATTAAGTGAAAGAAAAAAAATAATTTGAAAACAACAAAGACTAAGTATAATAATTATTTATTTGCGTTACTTATTATCATTATTTTGATAATAACAGAAAATTTTTGTCTTTTACATTTTTTTCTTCTTATTTATTTTTTATACTTCCAGACCTTATCACATAATTCATAATAATTAAATTGACAGTATCATGTTATTTTCACAAAACACCAACCTAAAAAAAAAAAATAATAAAAAAAAACATATTTTGTTGTTTTTGTATTTTCTGTTGTTGTTTTCTTTTTGTTTTAGTTTTTTTGGTCGCTTTTTAATTTTTTTTAATTTTGATAAGAAATCGAATCAATTGATTTGCTATTAATTATAGAAAAGTGTAAACAAGAGTGTTTTATGTAAAAAAAAAACAAAACAATTGGGGAGGGGAAATAAAAAAAAATTTAAACTTTTTTCCTTTGCGCAAAGTTTTAATGTTTTTGTTTTTGTTTTAAAACTCTCAACTTTTAGAAGTGTCAAAAAAAAAAAAGTTCAAGATCAGAGTCAAATCAATAATCAATATAAAACAAAGAGTGAGTGAGATACAAGATAAAAAAAAAAAGAAACATTTCCAATCAGCATTTTCCATGTAATAAATTATTTGATAAGCCTTTTTTTCTCTCTCTCTCTCCTGCTTTCATTTCATAAAACCATAAAAGTTTTAAATCGTAAAGTTTTTTTTTTCTTCTTTATTTCGTAATTTCTCGTAATTTCTTAGAAACTTTCTTAATTTTGTTTATTTCATCTTTTTTTTTTATTATTGATTTATTAAAGAAAAGATATCAAATTGAAGATCAAGCCCCTTTAAGACTACAAAATTTAGATAATATTATTGATGGGAAATGAAATAATCCAAAAAGTTTTAGCTGCCCAACAAAGTATTAAATAAAGTTGTGAAAGACAGAATGTCATAATATAAGTCTTCATCAGGGAGAGAGGATCTGAGACTGTTAAAGAAAATCCTACACAATTTCCAACACATATTAAGCTCAATTTATCAAAACACTGGATTGAACTAAATAAAATATCTTCAAAAAAATATTATGTTTCATTTACGGAGTGTTTTTCTCTTATTTGTTTTCATCAGAAGGCTTTTTCCTTGAATCTGGATTTGAAATGTATTCTTGGAGCATTTATAAATTCCAATTTAGTTACTGGAATTTAGTAGAAAGTAACCATATTTCCAGTGAACTCTCAAAACTAACACAACTGTATTCAATATTCACAAAATTTTCCTATTTTACCAAAATATTATAATTAACTAAATCTATCCGATGTACAGAAGTTAAAGCTTAAAAGTTTCTATGTTGTGTAGTTGATTAAAGGTTAAAACTTTTACGCATCTGTCTCTTTGTATCAATCGTTCACCAATAACAAAAATATATTTATTCATTTATTTTCCAATCTGAATAAATATTAAAAAATAACTTAACGCTTCAATCATTCTGTAATTTTATTATTCATAAATGTCAAAAAAATCAATATTTATAAAGTAAAACCAAAAAAAGAAAAAAGTGTCGAAATAAAAAGTGCGAATGAATTAATAATTCTTGTTTATTTTCTTAAGAATAACACAAAATTTTAACGGATTCTATTCACTTTATAACGCGTTATTCCATACGATAGAATAGATTCAAATTTTTATCCGTTGCTGAGGGCGAATAATTTGTTGCCAAGGAATGTATAATAAATAAAAAAAATTAAAACCAATAATTCATCCCATATTGTTGTTGTTATTTTATGCATTCCAAAATTTGTAAGGATTTAGACTGAGTTCATGTGATTGCATAATCTCCAACTCCTAATTCCTTTCCATTTTTTTATTAATTTCATGATAACGTACGTTCTGTTCCTCTGGGTTCATACAATTCAAACTTAAACTATATTTTTTAAAGACCCTGGATGAAGAAGAAGAAGGCCGATAAATTTTTTCTATTCAATAATTTTATTAAAATACATATTTCTTTTCTGTTTACTTTTTCTGTTGCTTGGTCTTATCATTAAAAAAACAAAAAACAAAAACAGCAACAACAACAACAATAATAATAAACAATCAATACAAATGAAAAAATGAAAATAAAATGAAACAAGAAGAAGAAAACAACAAATACACAAATAACCGTATAAATAAAAATAAAAGAAGTAGGAAGGAGAAGCGAATAAAAATTGCATGCACACACACACACACACACACACGCTCAAACATAAAGCAGAGGAAACATACGAATGGAGTCAAAGGCACTTTAATAGAGATATTTGTGAATAGAAAAGTATTTCATTTGTCGTGAAACCAAAAAAAAAATAATACAAATGATGAATGGAAAAACAAAAATTGAATTTTTTGGTGAAGAATTTCGTATTTTTTGTAAAAAAAAAAAGAAAAACAAAAAAATTGAGAAAAATGTAAATTTGCTGCATTTTAAATTTTTTTGCTTTTCCGCTTTTTTTTTCTTCATTTTGATTTTCTAAAATAAAATGATTTAAAAAAGAAAATTCTCATTACATAAAACAACAGCAACAACACCATGAAAATATATATAAAAGAATAACATAGTCCGATTTCAGGGGATTTAATCATTATCATACGGATAAAATACATATAAAAATAGAAAAAAGAATACGTTTCTTTTGTTAAAAGCAATATCTGAATTTTGATTATCAAAGATAAAAAAAAGGCTCCCTTATCACTGTGTCTCCTATCTCTAATATAATAATATTCAATGAAATTATCCTATATAAGAATCAAAAATGAAGAGAAAAAATACGACATCATTGTTTTCTTTTAAAGCTTTTCTCTTGATTTTGTCATATTGATTTAAAAAAAGCGATAAAATTGTCGTTTTTCTTCGCTCATATTGAAACAAGTTTTAAGTCTTTAATGTTGTTGATATATTTTTTTCCATTTTCCTTTTAACAGAATTTTCATTAACAACAAACAAAAATAAACAGAAAGTTAAATTAGAACGAGCTTTATATTCATTTTGATTAGCAAACAAAAAATAAAGGAGTGTTCTTAATTTTATTTGGTTTTAATGCATTTAAGGTAAAGATAAAATAAATTAATTTCCCGACTAAGTAAAATAACTAAGCCCTTTCTTTACTGAATTTGTTTATTTTTATTAAATAAAAACAATCAACTGTTTAATAAAATTGTGTTTGTGTGTGTGACATTTATTATCTATTTTTTTCCATTTGGTCAAGGCTAAAAATATAATGAATTTAAGAGCACAATAAACAATGGCAAACATTCACTCATTAAAACAATTTAAAAATAGAATATCAAAGTTAAATAATTAAACATAATCAACAAATTTTTCAAAGTTAAATTTGAAAAAAAAAATTAAAAACAACAACAACAACATAATTAATTAATTTTTTAATGTGTCAATGTCAGAAGTACACAACATTGATTATCTACAAACTAATAAATCTATGAAACACTTAAGAGGAATAGAAAAAGAGAGAGAGAGAGAGAGAGCAAGATAGAAGGAAAATATACAATTCAAGTTCCGTATTTATATAAATTATATAGAAAAATATCGGTGATATCAATTTTGAAATAAATAAATAAAAGAAAGAAAGAAAGACCGACAGAAAAACAAATGAACGAAACGAAGAGCAGTTGAAAATAAATAAATACATAAAAATTTCCTATCTCATTCTAACACAAACATTATATTAACGCATTATTGTCTGCCCTTTTTTTTTATTGTGTCTCCTCTCATTCTAATGTCAAGGTAAATAAAATATTAAATAAATATAGGGTGGTTAGATGAGATGAAGCATTTTTTTCTTTAACATCCTTCCTTCCTCTTTTATGATTTTTTTGTGGTTTAGACTATGTGTGTGTGTGTGCAAACAAGGAAAGTAAGGAAAAAGAAAGAAAGAAAGAAAAAATAATAAAATAAATAAATAAATCAACAGAAAAAAAAAGATGAACACAAAAGAAGACGGTTGAATAAAGAAAAAAAAATGAAATAAAAGAACAGAGTAAAAGACATAAAAAAAAGTAAGAAGAAGAAAAAGTGGAGGAAGAAAAGTTTAATGTGAAATTAATGAGGAAATTCCCAATTCCAAAAATATCAATCTAATAAAATGGTTTATGTTTTGAAAAGGGTTTTACGTTTGATTTGTTAGGAAATCAGAAGATAGTTTATATATAAAAGAAAAAAGGGTAGATGGGATGGGATGGAATTAAGGCAAAGGGAGAATGGGTGGGTAGTTAAGGTGAAAAAGTATATGAGAAAGAAGATTATTTTTGAAAATTTAAAATTGGAATTGCTGTGGTAACGAGAAGGGGGGTTAATGGGCGAAGAGAAACATAAAAAGAAAATAAACAAAAATTTTATCAATATAAATTTTAGATCCCCTCCCTTTGAACCCTTTTTCTAAAATCTAAATCTAAAATATTTCTTCCTTCTTTCCCCACTTTTTTTCACAACTGCCTTTAATTCTACTTTATTAGTTTATTTTAAATTTAAATCAATTCATTAAAGTCAATCCTGTGTCTTGTCTTTATCCATCCATCCATCCATTCAACCATATCATTCTACCACTCTCTCTCTCTCTCTTTCTCTTACTCTATCTTGATTATTTTCTCTCTTTCTTGATTTCCAAGTTTTAATTGAAATTTTTATGCGATGTTATATCTCTGTATATGCGTTTGTGTTTATGTGGCTGGTATGACAGTGTTAAAATAATAATAATTAAAATCATCATCATCTTTGTAGAAGAAGAAGAAGAAGATGAGGCAAAAGGAAAAAAAATCTCATTTGAATTGAGCAGATTTTTTTTTTAATAATCTCTTGTTTTGTTTGGACTTTGTCTCCTTTCGATCAAAAACAAAGAAGAAGAAAAAGAAGAAGAGAAAAATAACAAAGCAAAAAAAGTGTCCAAGCAAAAGAAACCAGTTTTTTATTAGTTTTCTTTTGTTTGTACCACAAAAAATATTCCGTCGCTGTTTGTTGGTTCTTTTTCTTCTTTATTTTTGATTTTGATTTTTTTTTTGGTCTTTTTGCTTTTTTTTTGCATAATATTGAATTTTTTTTCAAACCGGTGTCTTGTTTGTTTGTTCGCTTGATTCTTCTTCTTCTTCTTTTCTTTTTTTTTTGTTAAATATTTTTCTCAAGTTTCTCTTACGTAAAATTTTGTCAGACATTTTTTATTTTCAGTTACTGCTGCTGATTTTTTTTTTAAATCTTTGTTTTTTACGAAACTTGTCCCTGAGTTTATTGTTTTCACATGATATTATTCTTTACATTGCTTTCCTTTCAATTCTTTCGTCGTTGTTTTTATTTTGGTTTGATTTTTTTTAAAAAAAAATCTTTTATTTAATTTTTTCTTTTTTGCGTTCAACTTTTACCAAATAAAAACGTTTCGAAGAAAAAACGTATTGTTGCTCGTAACTTTTTTCTTTATTAAATCAGAGAAAACAACAACAAAATTAATCTTATATCTTCCAGCATTCAAAAAACAAAAAAAAAAGAGTCTAGATTAGGAGAAAAGCAAAAAAAAAAACAGAAGAAAAAAGGAAAGAAAACCAGAATTGAAGAAAAAAGATGAGAGAGGGAAGAATGAGATTAGAAAACACAAAAAGATGGTTTGTTTTGGTAAATAAACAATTCTGTAAGATTTATCTTCTTCTTCTTGTTCTTTTTTTTTCACGTTTTTAATGTTTTTGTGTTTTATTTTTGTTTTCCCAGAACAATTTTTTTTCCCACTTAAAGATTAATTTATAAAATATGAAAAAATGAGCAAAATGAGTCTGGCAAACTTCACTAAATAAAAAATTGCAATAATAAAAAAATGTAAAGCAAAATAGAGACAAAAACAATTAGGAGCCAAAAAAGAAGAAGAAGGATAATTCCAATGTCATCTATTTTTCTTAATAACTAAGAAAATATTCTTCGAAGTTCTAATTCCCTAGCATCAAATAAAATAAAGTCTAGAAAACTTTCAAAAGTCAATCCCTTGTCTCATTAAACTTTCTTCTTTTTTTTTTTACTTTGATAAAATTTTCTCACAGACAAACATTGTTGAAATCAATTTTGAAACATTGAAGTAAAGTAATGAGAATTCATTTTGAGTTAAATTTAAAAGATTCACCAGAAAGCAAAAAAAAAACATATTCTCCCTTTTGGTCTTTTGGATCATAAATTTCAAAAACATAAAACTGAAATATTTGTTCTAATTACAAAAAAAAATTACATAAAAAAATTATAAAAGAGAAAAAACAAATCAAATGGTTCTTTTTACGATACAAATTAAAGACAAGAAAATAGAGTCTGTGGATGCTGGTATTAATTAATCTTTAATCATCTACACACTCTTCTATAATTTTTCTAAATAGTTTCTTATTTGTCAGAATCTATTAAATTTAGTAAGATGACTAATTTAATAGTTGTTGTTATTGTTGTTGCTGTTATGGTTTTTTTTATCAACTATATTTACGTCCACATTTTTCCTTCCATTTTTGTTTTTTTGTTTTTTATTTCATGTTTGTTTATTTGCTTTTTTTCTTCTTTTTTATTATTCATTTTTCAATATCGTTGACTTTTTTTTGCTTTTTTCGGTATTTTCTTCTTCTTCTTCTTCTTTGTTTGAGGTAAAAAAAAATTTAAGATTATTAAAAAAAAAAACAACCATAGCAAATATTTTCAGTTCTTATCTTTTGTATAGTTTTTCTTTTTAGCGCAAATAAATAACAACACACAACTTTTACAACAACAACAACAATAAATTAATGAACAAATGAAGTTAGCAAATAAATAACAACAACAAGTAATAACAACAAGAAACAAACAAAATATTCATTTTTGACGTTGACGTTTTGTGCGCACGATGACGTTTTTTATATCTTTGGTTTAAAAAAAAGTATATACAGAAAATAAAAATGTTAATTGAAGGAAAGGTAAATAAATACAATGTAGATAAAGTAAATATTATTAAGAAGAAGAAGAAAAAACGACATCCACGACACGAATGAATAGATTTCTTCCTTAATTCTTAAAAATTTATGATATTTGTTGATTTTATTTAAAGAAAAAACAAGCAACAACAACAACAAGAAGAGAAAAGAATAAAAGAAAAAAAGCATCAACCTCGGTCTACAAAAAAAAAGAACACAAATAAAAAAGATTAAAAAAATATTGTACTTGGTTAGTTTTTTTTGGTGGACGACATTTTACCAAAAGATACAAACAAAAGAAGAAGAAGAAAAATAAAAAAAATGTCAATAAAAGAACACGCAGTGAGAATACGGACAGACAGACACGGAACAAAAATAACTAAATGTAAAAAAAGGTCATTGAATGTTCGACTTAAATACTTAGAAGTTGGATTTAAGGCGACATTAAATGAAAGAAATAAAGTGAAGAGAAAAAAATTAAAATACAGAAAAAAAGGGGCCATCTAAATTCTTCAACATTTGTGTTTTATTTCTTTGTTTTCTTACAGAAAGTGTAAAAGACAGAGAGAGAGAGAGAGAAAGAGATGGAAATAGTAATAATAAAAAAACACAAAATTCTCTATAATTAAATTAAAAAGGAACAAAATTTATTTTAAATTTAATGTGGAAACGCAGTTTTTTTTTTATTAAGATCATTAAACTTTTTTCTTCTTCGTTTTGTTTTTATTTTCTCCTTTGCAACATTTTTTCTAAAAGAGAAGAATAATGTGTAAATGGAAATGGATGAACATTTAAGAATGAAGAAGAAAAATGTGTGTTCCTTCTTCTTCGTCTTTTTTTTTTTATGTGAAAAATCGTAATAAAAATACAATTTGAAACGTTTTAATAGACATAAACCTTGAACTTACATTTTTAATGTATATTTCTGTTTCTGTTTTTGTTCCATAAAGAAATTCTATTTTTAAAGATAAATAATTTGTTTCCTTTTTTTTTCTTCTTTAAATAAAAATTAAACAAAAAAAAAAAAATTGCCAACCAAAATAAAAATAAAAAGAAATAAAAAACAAAAAAAAAATTTATAAAAATTAAGAAAATTGCTTCCCTTTTGTTTTTCTTTTGTTGTTTCTATTTTTGTTTTTTTTGTTTTAATTTTGTTGTTGCTGTTTTTTTATATTCTGCAAAGTATCTTTACAAAATAAATGGAATCATTAGACATAAAAAAAAGAAGACAAAAAACAAAAGTTTACAAATTTGTCTTAAATTAATAATAAATAAATTCAATAAATAAAAAAATTTATTCGTGGATAATTTTTTTTTCTTCTTCCTCAAGATACAAAATTTCCACATTTTGACTGTAAAATAATTAATTTTTGTTAATAACCAACATAAAATAACATAAAAAAAAATAAAGAAGTCTCGAGGTCAAACGCAAAAATTTGCTCGTGTTTGGATAAAAAAAAAAGAAGAAGAAAAATAAACAAATAAACAAACATTTTTTTTAAATAAACTTAATAATATGCGAAAGAATCCATTATTTAATTTATATTATTTAAATATTGTTTGTATTTCTTATAGTTTAGTCTCTCCCCACCACACCCCAACACTGACAAAACTACAACCGTCGCTATCACAACTATATTCAATTCTTTTATTTTCGCGTTGTTTCTTATTATTTATTTATTTGTTGTTGTGTCGTTTTTATTGTTGTTTTTTGGACAAAAATTTTAAAGCAAAAACAAAAAAAAAACACATAAAAAATATGCGCAGAATAAAAATAAAATTTACTTAACATTTTTTTTTTCATATAATTTTAGTTTAAAAGAATAACGTTAAATTTATGCATAAAGTCAAGAGTCATTTATATCGATAATCCAATGTGCGCAGTATTTGATTAAATTATTTAAAAACTAATTTTAATTAAATATTGTGTCCAATCAAAAACTAATATTTTCTAGTTGTCTGAATCCTTAAAAGAAAACACAATAAAAATCAAAAGCCTTTAATTCATCATAATAACATAAATATAAACAAACGCATAATAACGTAGCGTACAAAATAGAAATAACAAGAAATTAGTTCATGGCCAATACAATCTTTCACATATAAGATTCTTTTTCAATTAAATTGTTCATGAAATTTATAAACAAACAAATTTACTTCTTCCTTTAATTTAAAGAGAACGAAAATAATTTTTCTTAGGACATTTTTCAAAATGACACGAATGTCAAAAATTAATTCAAGCAAAACAAATTTTTTGATTTTAATTTTAAATAATTGAATAAATTTATTCCGCTTAAAAATTTCATAATTTACGATATTTTGTAAATCATAATTATTATAAGACCATTGCCTATTTTTCTCAAATGTCCAACTGTTAAGTCAATTATTTAAAAAACAACAAACGTAAACTGAAGTAAGGTGAAACTATTTAAAAAATTGTTTTTTATTTTGATTTTATGAAATTTTTATTAACAATAACAATACATGAGAATATAACAATAACATCAACAATAAAAAATAGGAACAATAAATGAATAAATTGTGATAAATTTAGGCAAAAAATAAATTGAAATAAGACAATTTTTTGTTATTGGTTTTTTTTTATGTTTTGTTTTGATTTTTTGTTTTGTTGATGGTTATTATCGTTGTTGTTGTTCTTGTTATTACTACTCTAGTGTTAGTTAAATTTGATAAAAACAAAATAATTTAAGTAGCAGAAAATAGAATTAAAATTTGTTTTTTTTAGTTTCTGTTTTTTTTCCATTTAATTTTAGACACAATCTGTCGGCCATCTTTTTAGATTTCTTACAACAACCATGTGTCTTTTTTATTTTAAGTTGTTTACATTTTTTTTATCTTCCTTCTCTTGTATTTTCTTAGAATTTTGTTTTGTTACTTTTTTCGTCACTTTAAAAGCAATTTCTTTTTTGGATCACAAAATAAAAACAACAACAAAAAGAAGAAACAAGAAAAAAGAAGAAAAAAAAAATGTTTTGAAATTTGAAACGATTTCCTAAATTTTTGCCTTGTTTATTTTTTTTTCCACTTGTTGGCTGATTAATAATTATAATTTAATTTGATTTTATGACAATTTCTCTCTTAATGTTTTTTTTATTCTTTTTTTTTTGTTTTCGTAGAAAATTAAGTTTCTAGACAAAAAAATAAATATTTTTGTTTTTCTTTGGTTGCTGCGCCACAAAATAATGTGTTGTTTTTGTCAAGAAAATTGTTGATAAATTTTACAGTTTTTTTGTTGTTGTTTCCTTTTTTCGTTCTTTTCTAATAATTTGACAAAATCTTTTATTTCTTTGATAAAAAAAAATAAGTGGGACTTGATAAAGTGACACCAAGTGTGTTGTGATAAGGAAATAATATTTATTTAATTTTGCCATAAACAAAAAAAAAAAATTTGACGGGGAAGGAAAGAAAAAAAAATTGACATAATTTTTAAAACGAAAAGAAAAAAAAAATTATAATTCGATATGAAAGAAGACATTTTATCGTAATCTTAGTTATTTACACTCTTGAGAAATTATATCTGATACAAACAAAAAATTTGATAAGACATTTAAATTGTTCTTCTTCTTGTTTTTTTCCCCTTATTTTTTTTATAACTTTATTGTTCATTATTCTTTATGCGGTTTACTTTAACAAATTTAAATGATAAAAGTCAAAGTCTAAGACGTAAAAAAAATAAATCTAGTGATTATTTTTTGTATCTTTACAAATAATCTTATGAAAATAATAATTATTTATTTGTCTGTAATGTTTTGAAACAAAAGTTCAATCAACTGAATTTATTCCTGTTATTTATTTGTTTATTTGTTTGATTTTCATTTATTTTCCTTGTTTTATACAAAGTACAAATATTATTTAATTAAATATATTTAATAAAATAATTTGTGAATTGATTTTTATTGAATTATTCCAGCCGTTTGAATTTGTAAATAAAAATAAAAAATATAGGAAAAATGTTTCAATAAAAATATTCTAAATTGGTTGAATAAAGACAATCAGCATCCGCCTACAAATAATAGAATCTCGTCTAAATTGCATAAACCATAAACTGGACCTCATAGTCAGGGCCGGTCCGTCCATAGGGGCAAATGGTGCAGTAAAACCGGGCGCAATAATTTTGGGGCGCATTTTTTTATTATTTTAACTATGTAACAAAAATACTTTAAAAATAAATTTCAAATTAAGTTTAATAAACTTCCTAATATGTTTCTATTTAATTAAAATTCAAACCAAAATCCACTGAAATAAAATCTATAGGAATATGTTGCGTTTCTAATGTATAAAAGAAATATTGGTTCAATTTAAAAAAACACACCATTCTAACTACACATTCAAACCAAAATCCTCTGAAATAAAATCCATAGTTGTGTGTGTTTCTAGTATGCATAAGAAATGTTGGTTCAATTTTTAAAAACACACCATTCTCACTACATTCAAACCAAAATGCTCTGAAATAAAATCTATATATGTGTGCGTTTCTAGTATGCATAAGAAATGTTGGTTCAATTTTTAAAAACACACCATTCTCACTACATTCAAACCAAAATGCTCTGAAATAAAATCTATATATGTGTGCGTTTCTAGTATGCATAAGAAATGTTGGTTCAATTTTTAAAAACACACCATTCTCACTACATTCAAACCAAAATGCTCTGAAATAAAATCTATATATGTGTGCGTTTCTAGTTGCATAAGAAATGTTGGTTCAATTTTTAAAAACACACCATTCTCACTACATTCAAACCAAAATGCTCTGAAATAAAATCTATATATGTGTGCGTTTCTAGTATGCATAAGAAATGTTGGTTCAATTTTTAAAAACACACCATTCTCACTGCATTCAAACCAAAATGCTCTGAAATAAAATCTATATATGTGTGCGTTTCTAGTTGCATAAGAAATGTTGGTTCAATTTTTAAAAACACACCATTCTCACTACATTCAAACCAAAATGCTCTGAAATAAAATCTATATATGTGTGCGTTTCATATTAAAAATCCGTCCCTCACCGCCGCAAATGTTTTTTAATGAAAAGGAACGTAGAAGATGAAACAAAACGAAGAATAAAATCTAATGATGCATGTACATATATGCGTTTCAAAAAAAATAAATCCGATTTTTCATTTTGAATTATATAACTATGTTCTCTTATTCTCTCCTTTCCTAATCAGAACTTCATCGATAGCAGACGTGTTTCAAATTATTTTAAGAATAAATTGTATAAATAAAACAAATAACGGTATTTTCAAGAACAGCTTTTTAATTTGAAAATATAACCTCACACTTGGTATTAATTATTTTTAAATATTATATTATTTTTAATTATTTTTAAAAATGATGAAAAAGAAACCTTCCGGAAGTCAATTTAGAAAGAAAAGGGAGAATTTGGAAAAACTTTCTAAATCGGAATCTCATTCTTTAGATAAATATATAACCAAGGATTTAAATGAAAATAAAGAGATTTCTGAGACCAACGGCAACATAATATTATCAAGCATTCCTCTAATTGATAACATTGTAACATCTAGTATTTGCTTGGATGATCCTGGTAATTGGCCGAAATTGAGCGAAAAAATCATTCAATACATCGTAGAAAAAGGTCCTCAACAAATTCAAAATATAGTATTTCCAGTTACTAAAGGCCGTAAATTTAATTCAAATTTATATCAAAGAACGTTGATAAATGGAGAAACAATTGGAAGATCTTGGTTAATTTATTCAATTTCAAAAAATGTTGTTTTTTGTTTTTGTTGTAAATTGTTTTCTAAGGCTAAAGATAATTCATTATCTTCTTCAGGTAATTGTGACTGGAATCATATAACGCGATTGCTCAATGAGCATGAAAAAAGTACACCTCACATGTTAAATTTCAAAATGTGGAAAGAATTTGAAATCCGTCTTTTAGGAAATTCCACAATAGATTCGACGTAGATGCACCAATAACTTTTCCTTTGCCTTCAACTTTACGACCTCGTGGGAAGAAAATTCATTTTTCATATGAAGGTAGAGACGAGCCAATAATTAATCCTGAGCTACGATTTAAAGTTGAATTTTACTTCAAGATATTAGATCAAGCAATAGAATCCGTCAGCGAGAGATTTGAGCAATTAAATCAACATAATAAAATTTTTGAATTTTTACACGATGTAACTGCATTCTCACCCTCAAGCTCAAATAATATAAAAAATAGTTGTATTAATTTAGAAAAAGCCCTTAAAAATAAAGAACACTTGGATTTAAGAGGTTTAGATTTATTTAATGAGCTGGAAATGCTTTCCTCAATTTTAACTTCCAAATTGACGCCTTTAGCAACATTAACCTATATATTTGATAAAAACTTGGATTCAGTGTTCCCAAATACAGTTATAGCTTTAAAAATACTTATAACTTTGCCAGTAACAGTCGCATCAGGAGAGCGAAGTTTCTCAAAGTTAAAAATTATTAAAAATTATTTACGAACAACAATGTTGCAAGAAAGATTGACTGGATTATCTATGTTATCAATAGAAAACGCTGTTCTTGAAAATATAGATTATCATAATTTGATAGACAGCTTTGCGAAGATAAAGGCTAGAAAAATTAATTTCCTAAAGTAAATTTAAAGAAAAAACTGACATGTTCCTTTATTATTAATTGTTCCTTTGTTAAGTGATATTTTTTTTAGTTCATTTTTATTTTTACAATATGTACTGAACATTTGCAATTTTGTTTTATTTTTTATTTTATAATTTATTGATTTTTTTTAAATAAAATGTTATACACATAAAGGCGCCTTTTTTTAAATTTAACCGGGCGCAAAAATATCTAAAACCGGCCCTGCTCATAGTATTGAATCTAACTCTTTTGAATAACAATTCTTTTGGTTAACTTGATGGTCACCTTAGACAGGAATGCTTCGAATAGACGAAATTTATGGTAATTTAAAATGAAATAAAGAATGAAATTAAACAAATAAAACCTTTAATTATTTGAATTGAAGTAAAACAAAAGGAAAGAATTCTCATTTAATTATTATATTTTTTTTAAAGGAAAAAAAAAACATTGAAACGGAAAGAAAATATTAAATGTTTAATAAAATGGAAGGAAATATTAAATTCAGTTAAATTGAATGAATAAAATACAAATAATAACAACAAAACTTAATTAGGAAAGTATAAGTAATGCTTTCTCTCTCTCTCACACACACACACAAGATTCTAAATTTTCGTTCTTCATCATTTTCTTAATTATATTATTTATTATTTACCTTTTTTGTTTTTGTTGTTTTTGTTGTTATTTAAAAAAAATATATATGAAAACAACAAAGATTATAACACATTTTCAAGAAAGATAAGATATTCTTAATATTTAATTTTGAAAATATTAATACTTAAGGATGAGTCACTAATTGGGTTCTGTTATTAAAATAATACAAACGTTTTCTTAATTTATTTGTGTTCCCATGTGTTAGTGTGTGTATGTGCTGCGTATATATGCGTGTACAATTATTGTATATGTTCTAAGTTAACAAAATATTGGAAAGACAAAGTTTTAGTCCATTGAATATTACCTTTGTAAATACAAAAAAAAATTCTATTGAACGTTTAAAGTTTTCTTTTTTTTTTGTTACACTCTGTCTTTCTTTCTTTATATTACAATATTTAATAATTTAGAGGAGTTTAATCACTTAGAAAGAGAAGTAAAGAACAACAACAACAATAAAAGCAACAAAACCTTTCATGTGTAAATAGAATTGTCTTATACTTGTATAAAAATAAATACACATAATTTTCTGTTTCTCTTTTATTCATTTGTTTATTTGTTTGTTTATTATTTGTTTATGTTTATTTTCATTCTAAGTTTCTTCTCACGCACACAAAATAACAAATCGATTACAACTTGTGTATTTAGAATTAAAAATATTGTAACTTATGTAAAGTTAGTAAAAAGTAATTTTTTTTTCTTAAATAATTTGTAATATAAAATATAATCTTCTCAAATCTAATCCTAATCTAAATAAATAAATAGAAAAAAATGTATAATCTAAATTTGTGTTTATTTTACAAGTACAACGTTAATTATTTATATTACTTAAAATTTAATCTTTATAAAAAGAAGACATATTTTATGGTGTTTAGAGGGTAGGTATGTGTTGTGTGCCCTAATTTAAATCTTAAGAAATTTTTGTTTAAATGACAAACAATATAAAAAACATAATCAAAAATTTTACAGTCAATTGTTTTTTAGTTTATTTATTTATTTTATCTTATTTTTTATTTTTTGTTTCTTATTTCGTTTGTTTCTTTTGTCTTATAAAAATATGTCCAATTTTTGTCTTCTCTTAAAACTTTGCTTTTACAAATAATATTTTTTTTTCTGTCTCTTATTCTCTTCAAATTTATAGATTTATCCTTCTCTTGTATAAATTTAAATAAATCAAATGAAAAATTTGAAGAAGATTAAATTAGATTTTACATTTTGTGTTAAAGAAATTACTATTTTTTTGTAGATTTTTTTTTGGTTGGTCACAAAAATAGTATTTTATGTTTTTATGAAAATAAATTACAGAGAATATAATAATGATGGGTAAGGTAAAAAAGAAGAGAATGTCATACCTAAATATTGCTGACTTTATTATTATTCAAAAGTAATCCACCCCCCCATACACCCCAACTATTTTTCTCTGACAAGGCATCCTCACACACGCACACATATACTACACTCAATACACAAACGCACGTACACACATATATTTTTGAAAAGTTTTTTTGGGTCAAATACTTGGATCAATGACGATAAAATAAAAAAAAAATAGAAAACAGAAGAAGAAGAAGAAGAAGAAAACCTTCAGAAGATAAAGAAAATCAACACACAAAAAAAATACTTACGTATAAGTATAATAATAAGGCACATTTCCATGGAAAAACCCAATTTTCTTATATGTATGCGTTTGACAGATACAGGTTAATTTTCTTTCTTTACTTTTTTTTCTTCTCCCTTTTTCTTTCTTTTGCTTTTCTTTTCTTTTGCTTTCCTTTTTTTTTTGTGCACACGTTTCTTTTTTAATCCTCTTTCAAGTGTTTATCCTAAAGAAAATTTTATCTATAAAGTTACACAAATACTTACACAAATCCAAACACACACACACATACACATACAAAACCCATATCCATCCACATAAGCGGAATTAAATAGAAAATTTTGGATAAACAAAATGTAATTAAAGAATTTAAAAATAATTAAAGAATTTTTATGTATGTCATCGACAAACAATGAAAAAAAAACAATAACAAGAATAGAGAGAAAAGATAAACAAAACAACAAACAAATAAACAAAATGCAAACAAAACAAAGAAAACAGAATCAATTGTCAAATTGTCACGATTTTTTATTTTTTTTTATGATGATGACAAAAAAAAACAATCAAACAAACAAAAGAAACGAAACGATTTGAATTGAATTTTTATGCATAAGACGCGAGGTACCTCTACACTTTATTCGTTTGTTTTTTTATTGTCTCAATCCAAAAGTATTTATTATTTGGAATCAAATCACGAAATCACCGAAAAACAGATAAAGTAAAAAAAATATAAATATTTGCTTTCAAGTCCCCCTCCACCACTAAAAACCAAACTTTTTCACTATCTGCTGGTTATAACTCCCGCCTAAAATTTTTACCACATTAATAAATCAAATTCGCCGATAGATACTTTTTTTTTCTTTTTCTTTGTTGCTTCTTTTTATTCGAAGTCTCTTAACAGATAACAACTAAAGAAAAAAAAACTGTGCTTTATTAAGGGGAGAAGAACAACAGCAAAAAGAAAGCAAAAGTATCATCTTCTTACTCTCTTAAGTAAGAAAATCTTACGTCAGATTTTTTTTTTCTTCTTGTTTTTCATCTTTCTGCTGTTTAGGACTAAATCACTAAATCTTTAAGCGTCTTGGTATTTGCCGTTTTCCTTTTCTTTTTTTCTGTATACTTGACCTACCTCGTTTTAACATTTTGGAGTTCTGTTACGTCACTTCAAAACCAGATTTTTTTTATATTCCTTATTATTTGTCTTTAAATTCAACTTCCTTTTAAACTTTCTTGACTTACTGATTTATTTATTAAAAAGAAAAACAAAAATTAATATTCTTCCTTCTTTTCTTTCATGGTTCTTCCCTCACCATCCTTCATTCCATACATTTTTGTATTATTTTATTTGATTTCTTTTTTTTTTCATAATGAAAAGAATTTTGAACTTTTATATAAAAATTCTTTATGAATGTTTGTGTGTGTGTAAACTAACAACGTTTATTTGTAATTGGATAATAATATAAATATTATCATGTTTTGTTTCTCTTCACAAATACAATAAAAAAACAAAATTATACAATTTAAATTTTGATTTTATTAATTTGTTTATTTAGATTTTGTTACGTATTCAGATTTATATCGGATTTCAAATTAAAAACAAAACTATTAAAGATTGGATCTTTAAATTTACTTCCTGACAAATTAAACATAATATTCTTCAATCATTTCTTTAAATTGAGTGTCACTTAAAATGTCGTCATTATAGTTGGGCTAAAACATCAAATGATAAACTCATTCGTTGTGATAATTTCAGAATATAATTACAAGAAATTTCATAAATATCTACTTATAAATTGTCTATCGCTTACTACGCACGCATGTTAGCGTTTAATTTAATACAAATTGATCAATGGTCAATTATTAAATAATTAAGGAACGCACGACCTTCAATTGGATAACATTTATTGTAATTAAATACGATAACTCTTTATCGAAGACCTTCAAAGTTTAAACTCAAGTGAACTTACAACAAATCATCTGTTTACATTTTACTTATTGATACTGTCCAGACCCATATTTTTTTTCTCTTTCAGATTTTTAATTTCGGTCACTTAAAATTGTTTATGAAATTTTATCGCACAACATTACTTAGATATTTCTTTTTTTGGACAATCCAAAATACAAAAAGGTTACAAGGAAAATAAAATAAAACATTTTAAATGTTAAATAAAAAATCATAAGCTAATTATTAGTAGATAATTGATATTTTATATGATAATCGTGTGCAGGCGGACAAAACGCCCTTTTCTTTTTTATTTAATTTTAAAAATTTGGAAATTATTTTGTAATTTTCATTTAAAGTGAAATTTTTGGTAAATTAAGCAAAATACTGTAATTAATTATGGTCAGTACTCATTAAACGTGATTGATTACCATTAAAAAGAATTATTAATAAATTTTATATTTTGTAAAATTAATTTAATTATTCATTATTTGTTTTTATAATTTTCCTCCCACTCACCACCCCCAACAAATTTAAATTAATTATGCAATTTTAATTTTATAGAAAATGCGATATTAATTTAGACATTATTTAGTGAGTAGGTAAAACATTGTAAATGTATAAAATATCGAATAAAATGTGACACAAAACAAAGTTATTAAAACAACAAAAAAAAATCACCCATTCGGCTTCTACTTAATTTCGTAGAATTAAATTTAAATACAAAAATTAAAAATTAAATTATTTTCAAGCTACTTACAAGAGGGATTACGTGTCTATACATTTTTTTTTATTTAACAAATATAAAAAAAAAACAGAGGAGAATATAAGAAAATGTGAATATTATTTTCAATTTTTTTTTTCAACTTTAAAAACTTCCAACCAAAAAAAAAAATTAAATCAATTCTAATAATTAATTATAAATAAAACGTTCAATTTCTATAATGGCATATTCGGTACTGTTATACTGTCATACTGCTATACAATAAATAAAAAAAATTTTGTTTTATAGATTTTTGTTTTATAAAATAAACACAATAGAAATAATTTTATTTGTTTTTCTATAACAAATCAATTACGTACATAAATCATTTAATAAAAACCACCATTTAAAAATAACTTACAAAAGTATACACACAGACACCTCGCACTCAAACAAAAAAAAGACATAATGTCACAAACGTAGTACGTTCAAATTCATTTTTTATTAAAACTTTTTCTTTCCAGTAGTCCCTTTTTTTTACCATACTCATCTATCGTCCTTCCATCCCGAAAAATTTAATAAAAGCCAAAAAAAAACCAACCTATTCCGTTTTTGTTCATTTAACCAAAACGAAAATAATTGTAAACGACATGATTATTTTATTTTATTTTTTCTTTTTCACTCCTTATTTGCATTTTCCTTTTCTGTTGTTGTCGTTGTTTTTCATTTTACTGTTTTTTTTTATTTAAGAGAGTTCAGAATTATTATTATTGACCAAAATTTATACGCACTCACACACACACGCATGCCATAACATATTTTGTATGCATAATCGGTACGAATGTGATAACATAATACGTACATATATCTCCACGCACACACGCACACTCACACAGGCACACATTTTCCATCGTAAAAAAATGTATTTTGTTTTTAATACAAAAAATATATTTTCATTTTTTCATGTTACGAAAAAAATAAAAAGAAAAGTACAAAATGAAAAGAAAAATTTTCCTCAACATGTTTTCATTTTTTCACTTTTTTTTATTATTATTTATGAATGTATTTTTTTCTCCTCCATTTTCATTCCATCTTTCCTTATTTTCCCCATCCTTTATATTTTATATAAAAAAAAAATAGAATAACATTGAGCACGTGGTAAAATGATGGTAATTATGGCTGGGAAAAACAGCAGCAACAACAATACTGAAATGTTTTTTAACTTTTTAAATAAGAGACAAAAAATACGCCATCTTTATTTTAGTAGGAAAAAAAAACAACAATGTGAAATAGAAAGAGAAAGAATGAAATTGAGTGGAAAATTTTTTCCGGCTGATTATATAAAGACTAAAAGAGTTAATTTATGGATCATTTCCAAGAAGAAATCTAAATTTAAAAACAATAATTTGTTGTAAATTTATTTTAAATCTTTAAATTTAAATTTTCAAATTTCATCAAAAGAAAATAGAATTAAAGAATTAAAATATTTTCTTTTATTTTATTACATCATACTCATTCTCTTTGACTCTCCCTCTCTCTCTCTATTTCTATCTCATCTCTCTTGTCTCTTGTTTCCTGTTGTAAAGAGACAAAGATCTTGATGACAAAAACAAAATGACAAATTTCTTAAACAGATTCACTTTCTTCGGTACAAAGTACAAACTAACAAAATATATATTTTTATTTTTTGGTTACAAATAATAAAAAGAGAAAAGTATAAGAAGTAAGGGAGACAACAACAATCTTATTTTATTTTGATTAAAATACAGGAAAAGTTGGCTTTAAAAGGTTTCTAAATTTTTTTTTTTTTTGATGTTTGTGTTTATTTTTCGACTTTTTCATCTTCTTCTTTTACTTCTTCTCCATCTCTATTTTTTTCTACTTCTCTTCATCATAATTCTTTTTAAAAAAAAAAAACAAAAATATTAAAAAAAAAAATTCTTTCAACAAAAATTTTGTTCTGTTTCTATGTGAACGGAACACCAATAAGAACAACCTGTCTCAAATAGATCTTCACAGTTTTTTTGTTTCTTTTTTTTTCTTCTAAGATTAAGAAAGATCGAGAGAGAGAAAGAAAGAGATACAAAAAATGTAGCTTTTGTATTTGTGTCAATTGACTCAAAACAAGACACAGTCAATACACATACACACACAATCAACATAAAAAAAACACCGGCTGATGTAAGATATTTGGTAAAAAAATAAGATTCAATGCTAAAGAATTTTACGATTAAATTCATAAATTTCTTGAATGTCTTCCCAAATCTTTTTCTCTCTTTCTAATTCTAAGAAAATTATTTTCGTTCAATTTCAACGGACGCTTTTTTGTTTTTGTGAAGTGATTAAATTTTAATCAAATAAAAGGCAAATAAAAAAAAAACAATCAGAAAACGAGACAAATTAATAATTAGGAAACTGTTTTTTTTTTAAATAAAAAAAAGTTAATTAATTGAAATTATTGGTTTGCCATTTTTTGCAAATAAAAACATACAAAAAAATAGTTTACACAATTCTCCTAAAATATAAATGTCACATTATTTCTTTGAAGTTTTGGAAGATTTCGATTTAAATCGCTACAAAAAAAACCATTTTCTACTCGTTAAATTATTTTTTGACTTCAAATAAAAATTCGATTAAAAATAGAACAAACCAAAAAGAAAGAGAATTTTGTTTTGTTTCTTTATGGTTATAAATATTTTTTCCTTCTAATCTTTCCAACTTTCACAAATCTGTTGCACTCTGCACTTTTTATTTACTCTTATCATTCGTTTATGTTTTGGTTTTCATTTTTTTTATGCATTTCCTTATGGTTCTCGAAATTGTTTTTCTTAACGATTTGTTTTCTTTTGTTTTGATGTTTTATTTTTGGTTCTTAAAATGCTATGACAATAACAAAAACCACAAACAAAATATAGTAAATTTCATGAGTGAAAGAAAAAATTGTTTTTTTTTCTTAAATTTTAAAATTTTACCAAGAACAACAACAACAACAACAACAACAAAAAATAAAATTAATTTTTTTTTAAATCACAATTTTTGTCTTCTTTTCTATAATTTTTTTTTGTCTACTTCTTTTTTAAACTTGAAAGTAATTTATTCAAAATTTATTGATTGTACTTTGTACCATAAAAATAACCAAAAAAAAACCAAATTCAACTTAATTATAGTTTCTGCTGTTGCTGTTACTATGACATCATCATAAATGACAGTCAATTTTTTTTTTCTTTTTTGACTTTAGTAGATTTTAGACAAAAAAACAAAACAAAACTTTATTTTTTCTGATAAAACCCATTACATAGAATATGGAAAAAGATAAAATTTACTCTACATGGGATATGCATACATCCACACACATGTATATGTCCGCCTATTTAACATTTTCATGATAAAAATAAATAATAAAATTTTAAAATATTCATAAATGTTACGAGAGTAGGAAGAAGAGATGATGGCAGTCGGTAAAGGCAAAATGATGCAAAAAAAAAAAAACTACATACTAAAAATGGCATAATTTATTTAGTAACCAAAATTCCCATATGGGATAAGAATAGAATCAAAATAGTGGCATCTCACTCAAACTGTATAACAAAAAAAAAACAGTAGAAAAAAATAACACAACCAAATAAACCAAAACAACAACAATAACAACAATAATAAAAACACACATTTCTTTTTACCTCACCTATTCGCGTGTATTATTTGCATAACAATTCTTTAATTGTGTTTGTACTATATTTTCTGTTTGTTCGTGTATCTAACATTAATACTAACTATTTATTATTGTTGTTGTTATTTTGTTGTGTAGTTAAATGGCTATAAAAAAAGTATACATAAAAATATACACACACACACACACACATAAGCGCTCATGTATAATAAAACTATAAAAATACAATATTGTATTTATGCATATAATAAAAAAAAAGAGAGCCAAGAAAGCACTAATACAGATTTAACAAAAGAAACAACTAAAAAAAACAACAACAAAAACAAAATAGCACTTTGGACTTTGAACATTCCACATATACACAATGTAATAATAAATATTTAACAATGTATTAGTAAATGAATTTTTATTTTTATTTGTGTATTTGTAAATACAAAAAAAAAAAACAAAACAGAACAATCTTTTTATTGTATTGTATTTTAAATTGTGGACTTTGTACTTCTTTCATTTTATTATAGCAAAAATTGGTTTTAAAAAACAAACTGAACTGTAAGAGTAGAGGAGAATATCAAATAAAAGAAGCAAAAAAAATGAAAATTATACAGCTGTTTTTTTTTGTTCATTTAAAAAATACAAAAAAAAACACAGATGAAGAAATAATTTATAAGAGAAGAAAAAAAAAAGGTGATTCAAAGAAAAACCATGAAAAATTAAACGAATAAAAAAAGAAGAAGCAAATTAATTAATTTGATATGATAATTGGATGGTAGGAAGGAAAGGGGGGATTTTTGTATTAGTGAACTTTGGGAAGAGGATATCAAATTTATTGTTTTCTTTGATTCTATTTTCGTTTTTCTTCTTGATTTAGATTTAAAATAAAAAATATTAGAAGAGGATTATTGTCTTTTGAAAGAAAAAAAAAACCGCATTCAAAGTTCTCATTATTTTTCTATCTAAATTAAATTAATTTCGTCAATTGTTTTTTATTTATTTAAAGATTATTAAAAGATTTAAAGTAAGGATTAACACAATAATTAATAAAGATTTTTCATGTATATTCTCTTTTTAATCAACGTCAAGTGGAAAAAGGAACTAGCAACTAGCAAGATGATATTCTGACAGATTGTCTTCTTTAGAAAAAAAAAAAACTAAAATAAAAATTAAAACCTGATTTAATAAAAAAAATTAATTAATTAGTTTTTTTCTTTGGTATTGGTTGACTTTAGACTTTAGAAAAAAAAGGTGTCGAGTAGCGGTGTGATGTGATGATTTTTTATCAACCAACAACATCATCATCAATGTCAAAACATGTATTTCGTAATCTTTCTTTTTGTTGTTGTTGTTGTTAAACTCAATTAAAAAAAATACACAAATACAATTTGTTTCAATTTTATTTTTTCACATTTTTCTTTTCAATTGAGATAATTTTTATTACTTTACTCTTTTTTTCTGGTTTAAGAAAGAAAAAAAAACAAAAGAGTAAACGTGATCTTAGTCATGTTTAAACGATTAACCGGCTTTTTTATTTTTTTTTTTATAATAAATAATAAATTTTAAATAATTCATCTTGTGAAAAACAACAAAATAATAAAATGAATGAAAGAGTGAGATAGAGAGAGAAAGAAAAAAAAAACAACAAAATGCCAGAAAATAATTATTTAAAATTTTGTTTTGTTTTGTTTTTTGTTGTTTTTTTTGACAGTTTGTGAATTTCAAAATGGTACGAGAACGGAAAAAAACCGCATAAACAAAAACGGCAAAAAACAAAAAAATAACAACAACAACAACAAGCCTTAATGACGAAATTATTTTTATTGAAAGCATTTTTAAGATACAACTTTCTGTTATTTTGTTTTGTATTTTTTTTTTACCATCCAACCAATTTTAAACCATCAAGAAGTAGAAGAAAAGAAATAAAAATAAACAGACAAAAAATACAAAAACAAAAAACTTTCACCAGCAATTTAAGAAAATAAAAAAAAAATAATTAATTTTTTCCAATCACGAAAATAAAAATTTGTTTGCCCGCGCGTAAATACAATCAAACCATAAATACCGCAAAAAAAAACAAAACAAAAACAACAAATAAATGATATGAGCAGAAATACAACAACAACAATAAAAATAAATACAAAGTGAACAATGACGGGTAGAGGGATCGTGCATAATCTATTCTATTCATTTGTCTCTAATTCAATTCTATTCTACATGAATGTATTTATTTTGCTGCAATAAATATATGTACATGTAATTTATTTAATAACAAAAAAGAAGAAAAAGAAAAAAAGTGACATTCATATTATTTCTATTTATTATTATTTTAGTTGAAACTGTCAGACAAACTGTCATTATCAAACAAAGAAAAATAAAAACAACAACAACAACAATAACACATTAAATCAAATAAAGAGTGAAATATATTATCATAAAAATGATTGTTGATTGCATGCGCGCATTTTAATAGACACATTTTTTTTTTCTTCTTCTTCTTTCTTCTTATTATAATTTTGTAATGGATTTATATTCTTGATGTCATGTGACGGCAGAGAGAGAGAGAGAAAGAGAGAGGGGCCTGTACCGATAAGAATAAGAAATGTGAAACTTAAAATTGGATTATTGTAAAGTATTAAGTATTAAGTATAGAACACAAATTGATAACCAACATGGACAATAATAATGCTATTAAAAAAATAAAAATCTTTAAAAATTGTATGACTCATAAATTGTGAGGTTAAGTTATTGTTGTTGTTCTTATTATTGTTATTGTTGTAAATGTGTTTATAGATTGAATTGGAACAACAAAAAAAGTACATTTTATCTTTTGCATGAGTGAATTTACAAATATGTAGCAACACACATACACACACATTTGGATTAAGTGTAGTAAAGTAAATGAATAATTTTGTATTAACTGGGATAATATCTATTTGATTTGTATTTGTTTTTTTTTTCTTTTGTCTCTTTGGTTCATAAATATCCTGGATGATTTATATTACTTCCATACGTTTACAAATTGCGATAATTTGAATTAAATTTAATTTAAAATTAAAAGAAAGTTTGAAAAAAAATCATCAACAAAATTGTTTTTAGATAAAAGAAAATTTTGTATAAAAAAAAAAACATAAAAAATAAATTTCTGTTTTTTACATTTTTTTATAGAATTTAATTTTTTGCTAAATTTTTTGTCACCAATGAAAATTCGTTAAAGCTTTTTTTTTATCACAATTTTAAATTACAGTGAGTATTCTCTTCCCATCCTCAAATTTGTTTCTAATCATTTGAGTAAATTTACTCACATTTTTCAATTGAGTCATTTCTTCATTTATAGAAATTTTATTTAATAAACTTTTTGTTTTTTTATTGAATTTTGTTTAGTTTATTTTTTACAGAAAAAAGTAAAAAAAGAAATATTTATAATTAAAATTTAACCTTCAGAACGTTTTCCGACCCCGACGACTAAAATGAACAAAAAAACCGATACCGAACAACTCAGAGACAAAACATTAGCCAACATTTTTTTTTGTTGGTTTTTTTATCGTGTTTATTTTTCTGTTCTGCTTTTCTTTTATTATTATTTGGGAGAAGTAAAAAAAAAATTCGAATAAAAATATAAAGACGAAGAAAAACAAAACAAAACTATTTACGACAGTTGCTATACGAACATTTTTTGTTGTTGTTGTATTAATACATTTTTTTTTCTTATATATTTTCTTTTTAATTTAATACTCTCCCAAGTTCCTTAAAACAACGATAACAACAACAACAAAATATAACTATAATCATACAAATTTTCAACTTCCCACATTCCAAGTTGTTATACCGAAGAACGCCGCGACTAAACGCGACTGTATAATATTATTATTATTTATTATCAAAAACAAAAAAAAAAAGAAAGAAAAAAAACAAAGAAAAGGAAGAATAAGAAGAAGAAAAATCTAATTTAAATAATTACAATTTTGACAAGCGAAAAAAAAAAATTGAAACGCCATGAGAAAAAATGAAAAATAAAAAGAAAATGGGGATTTTTCTTTATTGCCGTCTTTCGACCTTAATCACATAAAATCTACACACACACGTACAACACACAAAAACAAATTTTTTTTCATGCTTGGTGGAAACTCTTATTATAATGTTGTGCAAGTTTTACTTATAAAATTTACTTTTTCTTTTGCATGCGCCTATACGTACACGATTTTATTAAGTGGTGTATGAAAGTGTGTGTATGTGTCAAAATTTGTAATCAATTTAGTCTGCATATAAATTTAATGGTTACACTTATAAATATTCTTGTGTATTTTTTGACGTTAATATTAAGTCAAATGTGTGCGCACACACACACACACTTCCATTATTTATGTGTTTGTGAACAGTTTTTGTTATGTTCATAGTGTTGTTGCTGTTGTTGTTGTACATATTTAAAAAAAAAAGCAGAAGGAGGAGAGAATGATGATCACTCGTAGAGCACGTGCCATAAATAAATGAAGAAAAAAAAAGTAACGTATTTCAACATTGATTGTTGATTGTTTTTGTTTTTTTTGTTATTGTTTTTTTCTTCTTTATTTCTTTCGAGTTTTTCTTGTTTCAGTTTTGAGAAGTTTTTATTTCTTTTTTTCTTCTACTATTATTTTTTGTTTTGTTTCTTAGCTACTGTTTTTTTTTGTTTCTTCTATTCTTTCGTCTAACAGGGCCAAGGCAATAAAAATAAATAAAAAAAATAAAAAAAGAAACAAAGATTTACCTTTTTCTTCTTCTTCTTCTGTATTTTTAGTTTTGTTCTGATTTTGTTTTCATTATATATTTTTGTTTTATTCTCTTTTGCTTTACTTTCTTTACACGACTAACCCGCACTAACCCCACTATTTGTCAGTGGTCGTTTTTTTTTCTTAACAATCAAAAAAAAATTTGATTCTGACTTTTAAGTGCAGTTTACTCATTTATATTCTTTCCATTTTTATTTTTAAGATCAAACTAAGGTTACGTATTTTTATTTTGTAGTTCTAGAATTAAAAGTAGAGTAGAGACGATAATAATAAGAAGAAGAAGATGAAGAAGTAACAATAGATGTCTATAATTGAGCAATCTAAAAATCCAGACAATTTTTTGTTTTGTTTTCTTCCTCTTTCTTATGTCTTTACTTTCATAACAACAACACACATTCAATATTAATTTTAGTACACTAATTTCCGGTCAAATAGAGAGGACAATCATAGTAGAATATTATGCTACAAGTGGGATGGTGCAGTATGAAAAAAAGTAGAAGAAGAGGAATAGAAATTATTATAATAATTTTATGTTACAATATTATTATTATGGGATGGTTGGTTGTAATGTGTGTGTGTATATAGTATATAGTTATTATAATATACATATACTCATACGATTAGAGTTTTTCTGCTTTGGGTTCTTTTAGTTTTGTTGCTTGGTTGTTTTTTTTTGTTGGGTACAAAATTATGGGTTTGGATATTTTATTAATAAAGTAACAATTTATCAAAATGAAACCAGGTAGTAACCCCGATTTATTATTATTATTATTCTGTATAATACTCTGTCCTGTCCATGTACCCAAAACAATATCCTTCATCCATAAGAAAATGTACATTGAGGTATCATATAGTACGTAAACATAATGTACCCATCTACCTTCTTCTTTGTCGTTTATACTTTGTAATACAAAAAAAAAACACAATAACAACGCAAATAAAAAAATCGATTCGTTTACCTTTTTTTTGGGGTTTTTTTTTCTATAAAAAAAAATGTTCTCTCTTGTTTCTAATTTTGCAAAAAGAAAAACAACAACTATATAAGTCCATTTATGTACATTAAAAATCTATGGTCTGCTTGTCTATAATATATCTAACATATTATGTATTTGGAATAAACAATCACCTACACATCATTTTCTACTTCAGAATTTCATCACATGCCAAAATCAAACAAAATAACAACACAGAAGAAAAAAAAGAAGCCATGAAGAATAAAATCTCATAAAGAAAACCAGTTTCTTTATTTATAATGAAATAAATTTTAATTTTTTTCTTTTCTTAGCGATTTTTTTTCTCGGTTGTTGTTTTGTCTTTTATTTTTTTGTTTTGGTTTTTTTTTTATTAAAAAAATAACATAATTTTTACCTTTAAAAAAAATTAAACGAAGAAGCAGAAAATAATAATAAAAATTTTTTTAAATAGAAATAAAGAAAAAGTAATTGTGTACCAACTTTACAAGCTTCTATTCTATTTTTTTTTGTTTGTATTTGCGAAATCAAGTTAAAATTAAACACTGACGAGAGAGAGAGAAAAAAGTGAGAGAAAGAATACAAATAAAAAATGTGCAATGAAAAATAGAAAATTATGGATTTTAAATTTAGCATTAAAAACAAAATAAAATAAAAATGTGGAATCAACATTTATTAAATATTCACGAATCGTTATAAATATAAAAATTTATTGTTTTTTGTTATTTTTGCATTTTTGTTATTATTAATTTGTAAATTTTTTAAAATCGCAAACTTAGAGAATTAAATAAAAGAAGAAGGAATACAAAAACAAAAACATAACTTAAAATTCCCACACACAAAATGGTTGCCATTTAAAATATCAAAGTGCAACTTCTATTTATTTTTTTTGTTTTGATATTATTTTGAATCGATTAACCTTTATGTTTTTATGTTTAGGTGCCTTCAATGTTGAAGTCATAAAATTATTATGTGTAGATGACCAAAAGAGAGAGAGAGGTAGAATAAAGAAAGAGCGAGACACAATATAATTTTCCCGTTTTTCATTGGATAAGATTTTATTATTCTTTGTTAGTTGTTACTGTTGTGATTCTGTTCTTGTTGTTGTTATTGTTTTTTTTCTGTTGTTTTGGTTGTTTCAACACATTTCAAGACATCGAAAGAAACAGACAGAAATAGATAGAAAAACCGATGATGAAGAAGTAAAAGAAGAAGAAGAACAAGAACATAGTATATTAATGGCTCCCAGGACGAACTAGATTTTCACACATAATAAAATACTTTACTCTTGTTTAGTTTAGGGATCCTTTTTTTATTTATTTATGTTTTTCTTCTTTTTTTTTTTCTTATTTACTTATTTATTTCTTTTCTTCTTTTTCTTCAAATTCAATTTATTAATAATTTGTTATAATAAAGTTCAACGAATAATAATAAATAATTTTTGTTGATTTTAATCACGTTCAAAAGAATATAAATATATTTTCTCTATCAATTTTATAAAACTAAAATGAATTAAGTGTAAATAATATTTCTATATATGTTCATGCCATTATGCACGTACAATATTAATGTAAACGTCTCTTTAATTTAATTTATCATTCTTTCATTTTTATTTCGCGTCAATTGAATTTTATACAAAAAAAAATAAAAGAAAAGAAAAAGAAATTTAAATTGCAATCAATTGCATTAAAATATTAAATTAATAAAGTAATGATATTTTATTAGTATCGTGTCTTATGTCAAGGTAAAAATTATCAGCATTCCATATTACACATACACACACAATACGCGCGCACACATCTTTTATTTTTTAACCTTTAAAAAAAATCATCGAACAAACTTGCTGATTCATAAATTATGTTTAATTTACGAATCAAAATAAATATACCAAAAGTACATAATTATTTATAGTTTGGTAAGTTAGTGTGTGTATATGTTAGAATGTGTGTGTGATTGTTTCCAGTATATAGATAGAGGAATACAAAATAATTAACAAAACTATTTGTACAAATAATTATTAATGGTAATGGATTTTCTAATTACTATTACGCTTTTCAAACAACAATATATTTGCCTTTACACATATAATTTAGTCTGTTATATTTTTGAATAAATGTTAAGAACTTAATAATATTCTATACAGTTGAAAATAATAGTTAATTACTAAAACTTATGTAACTGGATATTTCCATTAATAAATTAAAAACTTACAACTATATGTAAACGAATAAATTGTATTTATTTTCATATATGCAGTGTAAATGGGGAACTGGAATATTACTTCAAAATCTCTATAAATCAATGTAATCATATGGAATGGTTGTTAGGCTACTTAGACATATCTCCGGGTCAATACACTATTTTCTAATTTCAAGAAATCCTCCATTGAACCACTTAACTACACTATTTATAAAATTACATATTCCAAGTACTTATAGTTCGCCTGACTGAATCCATTATATAGAACTTCACTTATAGAAAAAAAAATTGCAATCAAAACAATTGCAATTAATTCCTATACAGAAATGTCGTGTCTAATGTCACGTAATACTTTTTCTAGTTGTATAAAAATAAAAGTATAAAAAACAAAAACAACAAGACACTGTTTTTTCTTTATTCTTAGAAAATTCATGTTTTTTTTAAAATATAAAGAAAAACAGTGGTGGAAAGTAAAGGCTGAAGTAATATTTATTTTTTCATCACAAAAATAATCAAATATTGATTAGGATTCTTTTCTTTCATAGTAAATTATTAAATCATTCCTTTCTTCTTTTTTCATTTTTTTTTTGTAAGAAGCAAAAGAGAACAAAATTGTCAATGTTAATGACTTATGAGATTTGTTTCTTTATTTTATAAATTCTCATAAATAAAGAGAGTTCTTATATTTTACTATGAATTGGGGCATTCATTTTTAACTCATTCAAAGTTAAACTCAAAAGCAGAAGAAGAAAATAAAACTTTGTAGGGAATGGGAGGATGGTGAAGAAGAAAAAAACGAAGAAAGAGAAAGAAATATAGAGATAGAAAATAAGAATTACTTCTTACTCTAAAAATATGTTGCATTACATATTTTTACAAATCTTATAAATCAAAATATGTAAATTTTTGGTTTATTTTTATTTTCTTCGTTTCTTTCCCTCTTCTATATTTTCCGCAGATGTGAATCCTAAAATGTTGGCTTATTTTATAAGTGGTTTATTGTGGTTTTTGTGTATTATTATAAAAACGAAAAAGAAGAAAATGAAGAAGAAGAAGAAAAGGAAAGATTTTCTTCATCGTTTTCGTTATTGTTGTTGTTATGTTGTTGTCATTTCTTCCTTTCTATTTTTTCTGTGTGTGTGTATGTGTGTTGTCAACCATAAAATGGTTATTTAAATTTTGAGACCGGCAATACCAAAAACCTAAAACCAAATATACAACGAAAGAATGAAGTAAATTCCAAACTTACAAAACACAATAATTTTTCAATAAAAAAAAAGGTATTTTTTTTTACCTAGGAATTTTTTGATTTAATTCCATTTATCATAATGTGTGAAGTTATAGTGATCGTAAGAAATGACAAGAGTAGGTACATTAAAATAAGATTTTTCTAACTAACCAATTAAAAATCAAGAAAAACAACAAACAAACAAATCACAAACAAAAAAGTATTTTTATTCTTAATTTTCCTTAAAAATCTCCAGACAACTTTTCTTTAATAACATTTAAATAAATGTATGGAAAACAATAAAGTGTTGTTGTCTCTTGAAAATGTCTGGGCAAAATTTATTTTTAAAATAAAACAAAAGAGAATAAATTGCTTACATTTAAATCCTTTGCTTTGGGTTTCATTTCATTTTTTTGACAACTTTAATTACATTTTATATTTTGTCCTTTGTTTTAGGTTCTTTAGTCAATTTAATTATAAATAAGACAAACTCCTTCATTCATACACAAAAAAAAATAAGTAAACAAAACATTAAGAAATACTGAAGAGATCCTTTTACTGTTCAAGAGTCTAAAAGTCATTGAGTGTGGTTCACTATATTCTAAGACATTTTTCGATTTTCTATTTTAAGATAAAAAAAAATACGATAATATCAACCACACACAATTTACGTGTATCAATGTCAATCCGTTAGCGTATATTCTTTTCTTATATCACAGAAGAAAAATGGAAAGAAGAAGACAGAAGAAGAGGAAAAAAATCTATTATTTTTTTCCACATTTTTATAGAGGAAAAATGGCCGACTCCACTTCTCCTCTTGAAAGTTTAGGAGGAAAATGCCAAAGAAAAAAAAAAGTTTGTTCTTTTTCTTTTTTTTTATCTTTATTTTTCTTTTCTTTTCTGTTTTTTTTTTATTGGAAAGAACGTGATCAAAGTTTAAAAAAGGCTAAAGAAGTTTTCTCTGTGTTTTTTTTTTTAAAGAAAAACTTAAAATTCATTATATGGCAGAGAGAGATAGATACAGTAGCAGTAGTCGCTATATATTTTTAGTTAGTTTCTTCTTTCTATAAAAATAAAAGTTTTTGTTGTATGAACTTTGATTTTGGACTTTCAACTTGTTTCGTTTTTTTTTTTTGTTTTCTGTTTGTTAGAGTTTTATAGGTAACGTAATTTAATGACAAAATGACGCGCGCGTTAATTCATGAATTTTAGATAAAAATTCAAAAAAATTTAAACTTAAGAGACGAAATTTAAGACTATTATTTCACTTTAATTACTTTTATATTTAAATACAACGGTGATAAAATGGTGAAAACAGGTCCAAGTAACATTTTTAGAATTCAATGAGTTCTAATGTCTTGTAACCTTGACAGTAATAATGCCTAACTATATGCTAGTTCATCGTCATCCAATGACCTTACATCTTATAATTGATCCAATGACACGTTTTTAAATAAACTGTATTTTTATACTGATGGGCTTCATAACAAGTACCATTTAGTTAAACAACAAAAAAACAAGATAAGAGAATATAAATTCTGAGTATAATTTAAATGAAAAGAACATTTAAGATTAACGTAAAATCCCCACCATTTAAAATATTTAAATAAATGTAATTTAGATAATAAATATGTTCAATAAGTGTTCATTCCATACGTACAATAAAACAGTAAAACAAAAAAAAATATAAATCTTTTAATAATCTTTTTAGCCAGTTTTTATTTTCTTATGTTTCTGGCTTTTTCATAACTCCATTGCTTCTGAATTTACATTAGAAGCAAAAGACTCTTCAATATAAATTATTTAATAAGGTAATAATGAGTAAAACAAAAAAATATGAACTCCATTAAATTGACTAATCTATGATTAATCATTATGGGAATTAACCTTGGTCTCCTTCTAATTGCATTGAACATTTTTTTTTCCCATTTTAAATTTTATAATTTTTAAATAAATCAAAGAGAATTTTTAATTTGTATGAATGAAGTTGTTCAACAACAATAACACAAAAAAAAGAAAAGATTTTAATTTAATGGAGGAAATTTATCCTGAACAAAAATATGAATTGTATAGAAATGTATAATTAATAATTGTGTGTGTGCCTGAATATATCTATCCTTAATTGGATATACACGTTAATACGTTTATACCTTTATAAATAGAAATTTATGAAAGGAAAATTGTTAAAAGAAAAATTTACAAGGCACAAGAAATAAATATTGAAAATTTTGTAAGAAAAACTGAAATAATTCTTTAATCAAAATTTATATTATTGCAATAAAATGAACGAAAAATAATAAAACAACAACAATAGATAATAACATTTAAAAAGGCTAAAACAAAAGAAGGTCTAAATATAAAGTATAAGTTAACTTCTTGTTAATCATAAGTTATATTTATTTTCCGGGTTTTATAAAAAGGTTTTAATTACCATAATTTGTTTTACTTAATACTTTCAAATGTTTACTTTATGTGAGAAAAAATTCTTTAAGAATTACAACACATTGACATTTTCATTTTATTAACCGTGAAAGAAGAAAACAAAGAATACAAAAAAACATGAACAAAAATTTCCCGTATGTGCGTTAAAATTACAACCTCCCCCGCCCCCAATCTCTCATCCCCTACCAGACTACACACTTCACTATACAACATATACAACATCCTTTCCATTAGCTAAGGAAAAGGAAAACGAGTGTACAAAACTTATATATTATAAAAAGGAACGAAGAATGAAATTAGGATCTTAAATATAAAATAAAGGGTATAGGGGAAAATGTGAAAAATGATTGAGATTATTTTTCTTTTAAATAAAGGAAAATTTAAAACAATATTTTTTCAATATTAATATTTTTCCTGTTAATTTTTGATTTATAAAGATTGAGGATAATTCCTTATCACCTTATCACCTTTTTATCTTCTCTTACCCCATAAATATTTTCTATAAAAAATGTACGTGCCTACGGAACGTAATAAACAGAAACAAAAAAAAAACAAGTGGCGAAGAAGAAGAATAATTTATTTGATTTTTCCTTGAATTTGAAATGAAAAACATGTGAAAGATAAGAAATATCCTTCCATCCTAAATCCTTAAATATTGTTTCCCTTTTTTTCCTTTTATTTGCCCAAAAGTTAAGTCATAAACTTTAATTGATTAAAATTCAAAAAAAAAAAAAAAGTAAATAAATATAGAGAGAGAGAGAGAGAGAGAGAGAGAGAGAGAGAGAGAGAAAACAAACCAAAAAAATCTCAAGACAAAAGGACGTGGGTGGGTGGAATAGTTCTCTGATTCTTTATAAATGTCACGCGCAATTGGCATCCAATTAAATTCAAAAATTTTAATAGAACTAATTAAGAACTCATTTACTTATTATTAGATTTCTTAGAAATAAATTAAAAAACAATTTTTAATAGGAATAAAACTTGTTTTCATCAACCGTAATTCTGCTATTTTATTACTGACAAAATCGAACAAGAATTCCTACATTTTCACTGAAGTATAAAAGATTGGAATTGATTTTTCTTTAAATGTATTTTTAAATTTTTGTGTTTCCTTTCTTACAAAAATAAACTATTGTATACTATTCGTGTTTTCTTTATTTGTTTGTCTTTATTGTTCAGAATTTCCACTAACCGTGAGGAGTAGTTTTATTGTGAAATTCCAACAATCAATAAATAAGTGGAAGAATTTTATAATTATTTTTTCTCTTTTGAAAATTTTATCGAATACGATCGTCTAGTCTCAATTATTAAATTATATTCGCAAATAATTGTTATTTTTCATTCCCTGAATATAAATTTATTACAAACTCATTTTGTTATTATGTTTATTTTTTATTTTATATAAAAATAATTACAATTTATATACACGAAGAATAAATTTGCAACTGATTTAAGTAAATCAAATCAATAATTTATGTATAGAAAAAATAAATCCAATTATGTAAATGAAAATATTTTTGTAATGATTAAGTAATTGTAATTGATTAAGTAACAATTGAAATAAAAATTCTACTTACAGATACTTCTAGAAATAAAATCTCAAATCATCTGAATCGAAAATTATTATCATCAAATTAAATTGTAAAAAACCAGAATCAACATTATTCGACCCATAAATATTCGGGCATTGGACAAATTTTATAACTTGAACTAGAACTTGCGTATTTTGAATGATTTTTAATTATAAATTTTTGATAAGAAATTTTCTGTATGTTTCTTTGATAACACAATTTGTGTATCACTAAAAATTTAATCATGAAATAATTATCAAATTAAATGAAACGTTTCTTAATTTTTTCTTATCAAAATTTAATGAAAAAAAAAACATCATTTTCTTCTTCTTCAGAAAAAAAAGAAGAATTTTTTAGAATTTTATCTAGAAGAATCTTCTCACAACTTTTTTTTTTCTTATTTTTTGTCCAGATTTTATTTTTGTTGTTGTAGTTGCTTTTCTTAATAATATTTTTTTTTACTTCTCTCAACTTATCACAATTCAAAGGTCAAATTATTATTAATTATTTGATTATTCTTATCAATGCACGCATATAAATAAAAATTGAGATGAAAATCATAGAAATAAAGAGAATTTAAGAGAGAGAGAGAGAGGAGAGAGAAACAAATATGTAAATTTTATGCGTCCCATAACTGTTGTCATTCATCATTTTTTTATTCTACTTCTTCTTCTTATTCTTCGTTTTGTTATGTTTATATAATCGCAATCAACCATTACAAAAAAAAAACAAATTAAATATTAATCAGTGGATTTGTGTTTTTTTTTAAATAAAATTCAGATGAATAAATTTGATAATAATTTACTTTAAATAAATTAAATTCACATTAATAGAATAATAATTAAAAATATTATAAAAAAATATGAATAAATGTTGAATTATATACGATAAGTCTGTCACCCCCTTAGCAACAGTAAGTATTTAGAATTTATAGAAAACACCGAAAAAACATAAAGTTTGATTTGATTTGATGTACAAATATTGATAAAAATTAACGAGTGTAAATTTTTGATATATTAATAAAAATAATGTTGTATATTATTGATAAGGAGAAAAAACAAGAGACATAATGGCGTGCGCATTAATTTATTATAGAAATAATGATGACGTTAGAAAGAACACAGGTAAGATAACATAAGTCATTCACATATTGATTATAAGTTTTATTTACTTACTTAGTGATTTATGTTTACTTCATAGAAACCCAAGAAAAAAAAAGTTCCCAGTATATAATTTTGACGAAGAAACCAACAATGATTTCATTTATAAACAAATCAAATGAAAATAAAAATTAAATCGTTCTCCCCTTTAGACAAATTTTCAATAAAAATAAATAAACAATTTATAAAAAGTTATTTATAATTTTTTACATTTACATTTTATACAATTTATAATTTTTTTTATTCTTTCCTTCACAGTCATACAATACTGCACGTGTATGCATTTTTATTAAAAAAGAAATAATTGAACAATCAAAACCGATTGAAGAGAATAAATTACACAATTTAATTTTTTTATAAAAAAAAAAAGAAAGAAACTTGCACTTGGCACTTATTATTTTTGAATTCTGTGAATTTTCCTGAAAATGGCAAAATTCCCAAAAGAAAAACAAGAAAAACAATAAAAAAAAAAGTATAAAAAAATACAAAAAATAAATGAATTTTTAATTCAAGACAGAGAATTTTTTTAGTTCGAAATTAATTCATTTAAAAACAAAGAATCACAAATGTTTTCCTTTTTTTTCTTCATTTTGTTGAATTTATTAAATCAAACGTTAATTATTCTTCGTCAGAAAGCATAGTACAACAACAGTACCAAAACAACAACAAAAATTGTAATAAGTAATTATTGTGCGATTAAAAAAATCCTTAAATTTTTTTGCTTTTCTGATAAATAAAAAGGTAAATTAGAAGGGAGGGATAGAGTAAAACGATAATCTGGAAAATTTAATTCTATATTTCCATAATCGTTTTATCATCGTCAACAGAATTTAGTTAGTTCAAAAGAAAATGGTTTTGGTCATTTTTCTTTTATCAAAATTAAAACAAAAAAAAAACACCCTATTGTCTGACCCCCCTTTCTTTAAACGCCCCACCATTGTAAATCTTTTTTTAATTTCTTAGTTCTGTATAGGAAACTATACAGAAATGTAATATAAAAACAATTGAATAAATCATCATCATAGTCATCATCATCATCAAAATCATCACAATAATCATCAGATTAGATAATAGTTTTGGCAGTAAGTATTGTACAAGTATAGATACACACGTTTATTTTAATTGTAATTAAAAAAATATTCAAGAAATTGTTTCTTTTTTATTAAACAAAAAAAAAGTGCCACGTGTGTCTCCTTTTGTTGTTGTTGTTTCTACGATGAGCTATTATTTTTCTATTAACTTATTTACTTAATTTAAGTATATTATTTATTACTCATAAAAAAAAAGATAAACTTATCGCATTTAATTTTAATTAATTAAAAAAACAAATATGTAAATAACTTTACGCTATGTACAACTGTAGCTAATTATAGTTGATAGTTTCAATTATAAGATAAATTCATTTGAGAAAAAAATATACACTAAGTACATAACTTGGAAAAATAAGGTGAATGATATTTAAAGATATTTTTCTTAATTACAATTTTTCCATGTTTTTTTTCACTTTAATTAAGTTGTGTAGTGTAAAAAACACAAATTAGATTACGGATAGCCACTAATTTCTTTAAATAATTGTTTAAGAAAATTTAATTTATATAATTTTACATTATATGTTTAGTGGTGGTGGTGTGTGTAGGTGAATTTTACTGTTGTTAGTACATAAAGTATAAATATAAAAGAAAAAAAAAACAATTGTGAAGTTGAAGAAGAAACAAAAATTAAATTAAATTGTTTCTTGTTTTATAAAACAGGAAGAGAAGAAAAATTTCAACATACGGGCACCCATAAAATATAACTTAATATCATTTTTAATAAGGACTTTTCTAATATCTTCTTCGTCTTCTTCTTCTTAATAAATTATAAATAATTTTTGTGTTTGTTTGTTTAAAAAAAAAGAAGAAGAAAGAAGACGAAGGTAGAAAAAGACGTAGAGAAAATGTTCTTTTATCAGGAGTTAAGTTTTTTAAATATCATTAATTTCAAAGGAATTATAAAAAAAAAGAAGGAAAAAGGGACAAAAATAAAAAAAGAGAAATTCCTTTTTTTCACTTATTTTATTAATTTTTCTTCTTCTTTTCCTTTTTTTTATGTCGAGTGAAAATTTAAAGGAAAAGTTAAGAGAATCAGAAATGCTGGGAAAAGGACAGAGAGAGAAATTGTGGAGAAGAACCAAAAAGTTGATAAATAACCTCAACTTTTCATCATAAAAAGTAACCACACATACACACACACACACACATAATGTAGAGAGATAGGAGGCTTACATACATTTCACATTTCTAACTTAAAACAATTTGAAATATTTTACTTTATACGAAAAAAAAAACAGTAAGAAGAGTAGGCAGAGAGGAAGGAAGATACAAAAAAAAGTCCTTTTAAAATTTATAATATTACTTATTCTATACCGTTCTCTGTCTAACACACTAATATGTTTTACACTACTTTGCTTTGTCAGGTCCATTAAAATGGAAAAATGACACGTCATCCATTAGAACCTCATTCCCATTATTCTTCTTTCTTACATTAAAAATACTAAAATAGTATGAATAAAGTAGAAAATCTTACATATTCTAAAATTCACCCAACTTAAAAAGTAAAAATAAAAAAAAATAAAAGCACCCATCTGTAACTATGTTGTATCTACCATACTCCAACACCATCAACCTCACCTACAAACACACGACCTACCCTCACCCATCATATATACTCACTCAACCCATTCATTTCGAATTTATTGTACACACACACACACATACACACACAACGCACACATACGCATGCACACTTCAATTTCATCACCCAAAATGTCGCCGTTTCTTATCAATGTTATGTAATCTTTTACTGAAAGTAAAAAGAAAAGGAAAAAAAAAAAATGAAAAAAAAAGGAAGACGAAAGACGGAAGAATGAACAACAGAAGAAAGTAAAAATAAGAAAGGGCAAAAGGAAATAAGTAATTCGTTACGTGCGCCATCTGTAAAAATACGATTTCGCGTTCATCAAAACGGATAAAACCAAAACCATCTTCTATTTCATCTTCTTATATTTTTTTTTCACTAAAATTCTATATATACACAAAACATAAAATCCCTACCCCTTTCATATTCTTCGTTTTCAATAATAAGGGTGCAAAGAAAAAACGAAGAAGAAACACTGGAATCAAATAAATCGAAATCCAATTTTTTAGTCTCGACACAAAATGTCGTCACGTAAAGAAAAAAAAACACAAGAAGTAGGAACTGGAAAAATAGAAAGAAGATAAAAAAAAGTAAGAAAAAGATGAAAAAAAAAAGTTCAAATCGCGATCGCGGTTTTTTATTTTCTCAACTTATTTTTTATTCTTTCTTCTTTCTTCTTCTTTATATATTTTTTTTTTGGGGTAAAACACGATTATTACGCTAGAGTGAAAATGATAAGAAGTAAGATGATGTTGAAGGCAAAAAAAAAATACAAGAAGAAGATGAACATTATCGTTATCGCATTTGAAAATATTTATTTATTTTTTCTTTTTCTTGTTCTTTTTCTTCATCTTTCTGGTTACTCTTTTTAACATAATAATTTTGCGAGACGACGACCCTCCTTTTGTCTTCTTTTTGTACTAACATTCTTCTTATCTCTTATCGTATTTTTTTGCTTCTTCCTCTGTTTTTTTTCGTTTTATTTTTTTCTTCTTCGTTTTAGTTGGTAAGTTGATTGTTTAGTGTATGCTGTGCTGTGTGTGTGTGAGATAGTCTTTTGATTGTGTGCGTGTGTGTATAAGTATATAAAGTATTCAAAAGTTGTAAAAAGTTCATACACTTTTTCTTCACGCAAGATTAGAGCTTTTTTTTTGGTTGTATTTTATTTCTCTTGCGTTCATCCGTTGCCTTTCCTGTTATTGTTGTTGTTATTTTATTTAACGTTTATATTTTGTATTGTTTGTCGTTTGTTTTGTTTTTCATTCAGATTACAGAATTATTTTATAAAAAAAAAACAGAAAAAATTCAATAAGGAAAATATAGAAAATGAAGTCTTTCTGTTTGTTATTAAATATAATTTATAGAGAATCTGACTGTTAGTGATACAGAATCGGAATAGAAGCAGTAACCACTTCGTGCATTGCTGTAGAATGTGTGCAATCATAGGGAATTTTTGGAATCAGTCGGAGAATTATTCTGGTGAGTGGTTACTCGCCTCGGGTGGCTTCTTACCTTAATAAATATACAGAATTGGAATACACTCTAAACATATCTAAAGGAGGAGTGAGTTTACTTCTAAAGATCTTCCAATGCGAACATGTGACATTAATCAAACACATTTTGCAACTTGCTAAGCAATTCTTTACGCATTGTGAATCTCAGTTCTTAAACGCACACTTCTTGTGAATAGAAATTCAGTTGAAAAAAAATAACTTAAACGTGAAATCCGATACTTTTTTTTTTTGCTTCTTCTTAAAGTGGTTACGTTTTAGGGGCAGACATTTGTTTTGCTTTTTACAAATTTCTTTTCATAGAAAAAAAAACAAACAGGACAAAACCAGTCAAATGAATATTCATAAATATACTAAGAATTTTTGTATTTGTATATTGTCGTTCCCTCATTCGATTCTTAAGAAATCTTTTTAAGTCTTGGCTTATTATTTATCAAATCTAAAAAGAAATAAGAGCACTGCGAACAAATAACAACAGCAACAAATAATAAATAAATGAAAAATAGATTTCTTTGTGGAATTGGCAATGGATATTAGATTATAAATATGAAGAAACAGATAAACAGACAAAGGGAGAGAGAGAGGGACAAAAAAATAATAACCGATAAAATATTGTTAAGAGAAAAAAAAACACGACTGGTTGAATTTTTGTATTTCGGTATATTCGCGGGGAGGGAGATAACAATTTGTGTACGCGTTAGTATGTGTGTGTGTGTTTGTGCGTGAGCTAATAAATGTGTGTTTGTATGTGTATGCAAGTCGCCTTGTCTATGATAAAAAAAAATACCATAGAAGAAAAAAAAAAACCATAATTCCGAAGGATGGAATAAATTGCAATAAAATATTACACAAATATAAAGCCAACCAGTAGCCAAACACACAAACAACATAAAGATGGAAAGGTCTAAGCTTTTTTTTGTTTTTTTTTTTTTCTAAAAGATTTATTATGAAGCAAAACCAAAAACAAAACAAAACAAAAAAAAAACTGAAGAAAAACATTTCAAGGTTTCTTCAATAATATTTTTTTCTCCTTAAGACTTAATTTTCTGTTATTTTTTTTCTCTTGTGCTTTTTGACTCTTGATGTTTTTGTTTGTTCTGTCTAAATTTATTACAGTTATTAAATAGTGTCATCTCAGATAGTTTTTACGTTTTCCGGCAGTTTATTATTTCATGTTTTCCCTAAGCCACCCCTCTGATTATTAAGAATAAAAATCGAAAGCGTTGACCAAATTAACAGAAAATTTTACCCCCATCGTTTATACTTTACACTAGATTTGAGTTCAATAAGAATTTCATAAAAACTTGTACAAAATTTATACGTATTGGTAGGTGAGTCATGCACACCTGGATTAAAATCCTAAACAAATACGAAAGTGATAATATTCTTATATTTTTTAGTTTGAAAGAATCAAATAATGTCGGAGAGGAATTTGAATTGAAAATATAAATATTATTGAAATCAATTCATATCGTCAAATACAATCTACCCAATTGTTGATTATTGATTGAATTGTATTAATCCATCGGATTAAAAATGTAATCTAATTTCTTTAATTGATTTTTTTGTTTATTCCAAGTGCATATTTTGTTATTTCTGAACAAAAAAAAACCCTTTTCAATTTTACCGTGTGTTAAATTTATGAATAAAATTGATTTTTGTTAACCTTGAATAATATTTTCTTTGTGTACCTATTCCAAAAGGATAAATCAAAATCAAATCAATTTTTGCTCTTATAAAAAGTAAAAAACAAAAAGAAGTAAAACAAAAATGAGTCAAAGAAAGGAAAGAAAGAAAAAAGGAAAAACAGAAACATAGAAAAGTCTTAACTAAATTGTTTCTGAAACAAATAAATCTTTTCAAAATTGTAAGAAAGAATTTCTTCTTTTTCTTCTTTATTTTTATTTTTCTTCCAAAACTAGAAAAAAAAAATACTAAAGAAACCCAAAAAAAAAAATTTATCTTAAATAATGTTCATACTTTATACGTGCGCGTACGTATATTTGATGTGTGTGTGTGTGTGTGTGTGAGTGTGGATTTTGTGTGGGCATCCAATATTATGTATGACCGTTTTCTATTATCTATTTTTAGAGATTGCCTTTTTTTAAAATAGGATTAAAAAAAAAACAAATCAAAATGGATTTAAAAACAAAACAAAATAAAAACCAGAAAAAGACGTACACTCAGTAGCCGCACACAAAAACAAAACTTACAGACAAATTTTGTACTTTGGAATTTGGAATTTTGTAAAATCAAACAAAAAAAAAATCCCAATTAAGAAAGGTAAGTAAGTGAGTATAAAAAAAGAATTTGTTTCATTTTTTAAAATCGGAAAAAAACATAAAAAAAAAAATAAAATAATGGAAAATCTGTGGATTAGTAATTGTTGTTTTTTTTTGTGAAATCAAATAAATAAATAATTGATTTCTTGAAATATTTTTTTAATTAGAAATTTTTGTCTCGTCATGAGAGCCAAAACTGATTCCAACTGGAAATAAAAAATGATTATCGATTAAATATTTTTAATATAACTCGAGGTTTGAATATATTTTTAGTCAATTATCCACTGATAACCTACATCCTACATGTTTCATCGGACAAGGCCAAACACATTTTTTTTTATTTTGTTGTAATTAAAAATATTATATTAACACAATCGGATTAGTTGGTTCATTCCCCTTGTACAGATTTCGTCTACTACACCAAAATAATTACAAATTATTTTTTTTGCACATTTCACTTTAATTGGTCAAAAATCCTAAAGAAAAAAAATTACCAAAGTGATTAGAAATCAATTTCAATTTATATTTTCCATAATTGCCGTGATTAAATGTTCATCGTATTTTGTGTTTTTTATTTCTGTTGAAAAAACTAGGAAATTATTTTCTTTTTTTTTCATCGACAAATAAAAATTTTAATTAATTTATTTAATGCAAAAATATAGAACTACAATTTTTTATAATGGAACAAAAAAAGTAGGTATAAATAAACATTTAATAAATAATGATCTATTATTGTTGACCTTTTCAAACAAAAAAAAAAGCACAATTTTCTATTTTAATTACAAAGGAAAAAAAATGAATAGAAACAACAACAAAATGGTCTCGCTTAAAAAACAAAAGAAAAATTGTTCATCTTTTTGTGTTTTTTAAGGTGGAAAATAGGAAAATTATTTGTAGGAAAAATTAATTGTACTTTAATATGTAAAAGGTAGAATTTAGAATTTCAAAAATGGTAGTAAAAAAATACTACGATTGTTGTACGTTGATTGTAAACATTTTAACTTATTTTATAACAAAAAATTGAACATCAATCAGCTGTTTTGATATTTTTAAAGTCATTTAGATTATGGAACAGAAAGAAAGACTGAAAAAGAACACGAGAAAAGAGTAAAGGAATAAAAATCGAACCTTTTTTTATTATTCTTCTTTGCTATTTTTCTATGATACAACAACAACAATAAAACAAACAAAAAAAAATTCAATCAAAACTTCAGAAAAAAAAGAGGAAGATAGAAACAACAACAAAGAGAACAAACATCTAAATGACGAATAAAAATGTCTAATGTTAAAGAGAGAAAGAAGGAAATGAAACAGAAATTTTTAAAGAAAGAGATAAATGTGGAAATAAAATTATAATAGAAAAAAAAGACAATTTTCACGCAACAATGAAACTGGTTCTTAAATTGATCGTGGTTTGGAATTACTAACTAAAAATAAGTAAGTAAAGTTTACAGAGAAAAACTAGGTTTTTCAATTACACAAACGAAAATGCACACGAAAATACACACACACATTTATACAAACGTAAACGCGCATAAACACCATAACGTAACGTGATCAAATTAACGGGAAAATAAAAATAAATAAATTTACATTTTATGTAAATAACAACAACAAACACTAAATCTTCTTATAGAAATAAACTGTAACTGAATTTGTATTGAAAAATTAAATATGACACGAGAAAAACTTGTCGAAATGAAAATTATAATTTTTCCTTTGTTCACTTAATATTTGAATATACTTAAATAAAAATAAAACTTACTTTTTCCAAACATTCTTGTCCAATTCCATTCCTGTCACATTTAACTCCAATTTTTGTTGTACAATTTGGTAAATCAACTAAACACCACATTTTTATTGATTTTTTTTTCTCTCTCTTTATAAATAATAATAAAAATGTCACAAATGGAGTCAATTTTTTTTTTTAAATAAAAAAACCAATTATTATATTTTAATTATTCCACTTTTTTGCTTTTCTTTAAAAAACGAAAAAAAAAACTTTTTGTTTTTTCAATATTTCTCTTGTTTCGTTTATATTAATAAACTTCTTTTGTTTCCCTTTTTTTATTTATTTTATACACAAAATTTAATTCATGTAGGATAAATGAAATTAACAAATTTTAAACACTTTATTAAATTGAATTTTCTCACGTAAACACTCAAAATTTGAGGACATTCTTTTTTAACGTCCATAATCTGTGAATTTCCAAAAATAAATAAAACAAAATATTTTTTTCTTTAACTTTTAACTTTTACTATTATTAACTTTTTTTCATTATTATGAACTTCATATTCGTGTTTTTGTTCGTCTATCATCGTACAATGTTTTATTTCTCTTTTCACATATGTCTTCTCTCTTCTCAGAAAAATTATTTTTGTTTGTTTTTTTTTCTTTCTCTTTTACTCCAATAAAGTAAAGATTATATTATTCTTTACACGATTGTAAAAATTTATAATTTACCAAATTTTAGTAGAAATGAGACACATAGGTTATTATTGTTGCATCTATTACGTTTACAGATAACAATTTATGCCCAATTTAATTAAATTATTATTACATTGATTATCATCAAAAAACATCAAGCGAAAATACTAACTTAGGCATCCATCTAAAATATTGAATTTATATCTATCTCTTTTTGATACCCCTACTTACTTAACCTTTCTCTTTTTTACTTTACTGTTTTGTTTCATTTTAAACCGGTAAAGACAAAGAACAAAAACTGTATCATTTATTTACATATATTTGCCTCGTTTTAATTTCATTTGGACTGGTTCGAATCCCAGATATGAGTTTTAATTACGTATAAAAGATGTCCTTCGATATATTTAAGAAACATCATTCTCCTAAAGTTATGCATTTGTTAATATATATTTTATAATCGTTAACTGGTAGACTTTTAGGAAGAAAATAATTTATGTTTTGTTAAAATTTGGTTTTATTAAAATTAGAAATTATAATTAATAAATTAGGTTTGTATTAATTTACAACAATTAGAAAATATATTATAAATTTCTTATGTTTTTTGTTCGTGTGGAAAAGTTTCCAAATCAACAAAAGGAAATTTAACAATTTTATTTATTGCCTACATTTTTTTTTTCTTCAATTTTTTCTTCATTTATGTAAATTTTTCTATTTTTTATTCTTCATTGTTTATTAAATAAATTCATTTCCATCCAATCCAATAATTTTCTAAAAGAATTTTTTTTCTATAAAATTTAAATTTCTTTTTATCAACAAAAAAAAAAGAAAGAAAAACGTAAAGGAAGAAATGCTAAAAGAAAATAAGGACATAAGATAAAAAAAATCTTCGATTATTTTATATTAAATGAAACAAATATTCACATAATATTTTATTAAATTATGTTAATATATTTTCCCTGGGACTTCTTTATCAATGATTCATAAAAAAAAGAGAAAACCAAAGAGAGAAATAAAATATAAAAATAATTCTGTCACTTGAATGTTGATGGAACGATTTATGAGAAATAAGAAGACGCAAACGATAATAAATTTTTGTTTGTTTAATCAAAAAAAAAAAGGAAAAATTAAGGGGTGTGGTGTGCTGAGGATTTTCCATAAATATACAATAACAAGAAGCAATGTAACATAAACGTATTAAATAGAGACAAATGAAGAAGAAGATGAAGAAGAAGAAATTTTAAAAAACTAAATAGTAAAATTATATTGATACATTTTTTAATGGAAATTATTCAGTCACATTTGTGTGAATTTTACTAAAAAAATAAAAACGATGAAATGCTGTAACAATTGAATTATATGGTGGAGGTCTGCATATGTGTATGTGTGTGTATGTGTATGTGACTTTTTTTTAAAATGAAGCTTTTCATTTTCAGTCTATCGAATCCTTTTGTATAATCGCTTTAAATATAATGACGACGCGGTTATGTTTCTGGAATTTTTTACCTTTAAATAATTGATAACCGTAGATAATCGTATAATTAAAAAATTCAAAGTATCAAATGTAATAAATTTGTATATTTATATGAACTTTAAAACGATTTCAATTTTATCAAATTTAATTATCAATTAAATTCTATAAAAAAACAAATTAATTGATTTTATTCATTGATTTTTCTTATTAAAAAACTAATAAATCCGATTAGAAAGTCTTGTCTTTAAAAATATTACATCCAAAGTCAAATAAAAACGATAATAGGACGAATTACATAATTTGTAATTTAAAAATCGGTTAAAGTCAGTTTAATTTTATATCGGTGAAAAAAAAATCCAGATATTTTAACATTTTCGATAAAACAAAAGAAAGAGAAATAGATAGTGTGTTTTTGTTTCTATTTCCGTTATTGTAACAAAAAAAAATTTTAACAATGACAAATCGATAATTTTGTCATCACACATAATAGTTTGTTATTGCCAAACGTCACATTTTATATGATTTCTTTTTTTTTTTAAATCCTTTTTGTTAAAACAATTAATTAATCTTGTAAGATTATAAATTTTTTTATTAATAAAAATAAAGAAAAAGTTAACAAAGTTCATATAATGAAAGAAAAGTACAATTTAACCCTTTTTCTATATATAAATTCTTTGTTGTTATCAGTCACCCGGCCACCGCGATTACCGACAACAACGAACATTGAACTTTTTTTCTCTATTTCAATTTTTTTTTTTTCTTTCTTGTTTTATTTAGTTTTTTTTTTTTTTTTGTTATTTAATTGAAAGAAAGAAAATAAGAAATTTATTGTGTGTGTGTGTGTACATTTTTGTTTTTTTTCTATAAAATAATGATCTCTTCATTATGATAGGAAAAAAATTTAATTTAAATTTAAATTAAAAAGAAACAACAACAACAACAATAAAAAGAAGAAAAAAAAAACCAAAAATAAACTTAAATATTTATTATATGAAATTATTTTAAAATTAACCTTTCGGTTCAGTAAAAAAAATAAAAAGAAAGAAAGAAAAAAAATAATAAAGTTTTTTTTTTTGTTTTGGGTAAAATTATGGAAAATTCCCATAGATTAATAAAAAATAAAGAAATATTTGAGAACAAAAACAAAAATAATTTATTTGTACTTAATTTGGTGTAAAATTGTTTTAAGTGCGCATGCGTGAACTTTATAATTTTATAAAATTTGAATTTAAATCGTTATTTGAATTATATTTGTACTTTTGCATTTTCATTTTTTTATTCAACATAAACACAGATACTCTCACACAGATACACCCATCAACACACATATACACACTTTTAGGCATGCACACACACACACACACAAATTACACAAACATAAGATCCGAAATCTGATAATATTTAATAAATCAATTTACAAATCGTCAAACAAGAAACTGCCTGCTTCCGATTCAATCAATTCTTATTCCCATTTTCTTCTTCTTCTTCTCTACTCTACTTATTTATTTTATTTTATTTATTTTCTCTTTCGTCATTGATAAAAAAATATATATATAACATAACATTTCGAATGACTTAACTTTTCTTTATTTTCGTTGATGTGGCTGTTGTTGTTGTTGTTGCTGTCGTTGCTATTGTTGTTGTTGTTTTTTTTTTTTTTTGCTATAAATAAATTGATCAAATTTTTTTTTTTGACACAATTAATGAACGTGATATTCACATGATAAGAATTATATGTCGTCTTACTCATTTGTTTCATTAATTTAAGAGAAACATTTGAAAAATATTCTCTCTCTCTTTCTCTCTCTCTCTCCCTTTTATATTTTTTAAATTCTAATTTAATTTTATAATTTTCAAAAATTGCCAACTAAGGCAACATAAATATAATTACTGACCCATATATTTAAAAATTTATTTATTCACACAGGCACACACACACACACACACGCATAAGTTCATTCACATTCATTCACAAAATTTCTTTTGTTTTTTTTTCGTTGTTGTTGTTATTATTTTATTAAATTTCTAGATGACGTATTTTATCATGCTGAAACATTTAGAAATTTTTGTTTGCAAATTTTTATCAATTTGTAAAATTTAATTAAAAAAAAAAAGTTTAAAGTCCATTTATGATGAAACAGCTGACAGCTGTTGTTTCATTTTTATTTGACTTCTTTTGTTTTTTTTTTTTTAGGTTTTTTTATGCTTATTTATAGATTTCTAGATTTCTGTGATAATTTTGACACCTTTTTGTTGTTGTTGTTGTTTTTTTTTCTGTTAATTTAATTAAATTTAATTTTCGTAACGATAAAAAAAAACAAAAAATAGAAAAATGTAATAATAAATAATTCATCAGAAATATTTCTTGATGTGAAAAAAAGTTTTTATTTTTAGAATATCCGATCACATGCTAAGAAATAATTTTCTATTCACGAACTACACTTACGTCCTAGAATTCGACTATATAGAAATCAAATTGCCAAATAAGACCAGCTGAATTACATAATTTTTAGTTCATTTCTTTGTTAAGAATTTTACTTCCTATAGATTCACACATAAAATCTGTTTCTATGCAAAATAAATTTTTGTTGTTGTTGTTGTCATCACAAAAATTCAGTAAACAGAATTTAGTTGGCTTCATACCAAATGAATGGATTTTTGATTGGCCATACTTAAATTGGTAAAACAATTAAATTTATGCCAAAGATAAAACTACGAATATTTTTATTTTATTGTCAAATTGGACAATTGGAGGATTGTGTGTGTAATTAAAACTTGAACCCAGAATAGTCTTGTGCACATAAAAAACAGTCGGGCATTAACTCCACAAATTATGATTTTATTGTTCTAAGCTTTTCCTGAAAATGTACATTTATGAACCTGGGAGATTGGATTATTTAGAAGGGAACATGAATTCTGTGGTCTGCATTAAACATTCATAAATTATGTGAAATTAACTTTATTTCTTTTCTTATTATAAGAAGTTCAATAATCTCTGCGTAAATATTAAAATATGAAATATCCTGTAATTTAACTCCAAATAATGTAATCCAATTTAAAAGTGTGAAAAAGAACAGAGACAAAGAAAGACAGAATAAAATTGGATTATTAAATAAAAAAAAAAGTGAAGAAATAAAGTGCCAGACATTTTCTTCTGTAATGATTTGATTATAAATTTTATTGTACTTCCAATTTATTATACATTTTCTGTTTCTTTTTTCGTTGCATATAAAACAGAAAGACAAACAAAAAAGTGAAAAAAAATTATTTATTAAAAATGGAAAATAAATTGTGTCTGAATATTTTCCTTCCTTTTGTTTTTGTTTTTTTTTTTTTTGCTGTTGTAAATTTAAATTTTATTTATGCACCAACAAAAGATAGGAAGAAAGACAGAAGAAAAAGGGAAAATACAAATAAATACATTTCTGTTTCTAGAGTCAGTATAATCGTCTTCATCTTACACCTTCTAAATACGTCCTATCCTATATCTCTTGATTTACACGGTGAATTCATTGACAACACGTTCATGAACAGTAGACATACGTTCGTTTAGACTTTAGAGAAACTGTGGAAATGATGGTGGCATTTGGTGCAATTGATGAAGACAAAGAATAAAGAATATAAAGCAAAGACGGTCAGGTAAAAATAACAAATAAAGAAAATTGTAAGGATCGTGTAAATCGAGTAATACAAATAGGTGTCTGTGTACATAATATATGTTGGTTCAAGACGCAGGATATGATGATTCACGTAGTCAAAATAATCTACTTAATGTCAACGAAAAATATTATTTACTCGCGTTTATATAAAAAAAAAATAAAAGAGAGAAGATGAAGAAGAAGAAGAAGAAGAAGAAAAAATGAAAATTGTATTTTACTCAAGTTTTTATTTTTTTCTCAAGAGATGTTTAAGATATATAAGATGAGATGAGATGACAGGATGTTGATAATACACACATACATACATACATACACACATATTATAACTTCATTTCTATAAAGAAAGAAAAAGAAAAAAAATATTAATATCAATATTTTCGATTGAAGTATACAAAGATCGTTTTACATTAAACGGTAAAATCTACGACGTGGTTGAGGAGGATCAACATGATAATTTTCTTTTTCTTTACACAACCATATCATGAACGTAATCGAGTTAATATTGAACAGAGGAAAACAGAAAGCTTCGTTGTATGTTGCAGAATTTTAAGGAGAAATTCAAAAGACCCAAAAGAAAATATTGAGTGTAAAACGGACTTTAATATTCTTAGGAAATTTTTTTTTTAAATCGATTATGGGTATAGATATTTACGAGTGAGGTTTGAATATGTCAAATGTGTCTTTATTTATAGATAAATTTCCCTACAGACTAAAATATTCTATTTTTTGAATTGTGAACAAAACTAAAATTTGATGAGTTCAGGGATTACAAACATTTTTTTATTGCACTTATTTACAATAATTTTATTAATTTTCATTCTTGAAGTAAGATATATATATGATGGGATGTCAAATCGAAAGTTTTAATTATTTTTTAATAGCCATAACTACTGGTTTGTTCCCAAATCAAAAAGAAAACTTTCAATAAAAAAAACCCACCTAAAATGCCAAAATTAAAAACAAACAAACAAAAATGACACCAAATTTGTTTATTTGATTAAAACAAAAAATTTTTTTTTTGTTTTTGTTGACATTGGACTTAGAATGAGAATTAAAAAAAAATATCATTGTTGTGTCATTGACTTCTATACTAATTATATTTAGTTTAACGTAAATAGAAAGAAAAAGATAAAAATTAATTATGAATTCATAAGAAAAAATTAAAGTTACTTTTGAATCATGGAAGGTCATTCGTTGATTTTATTTTGTCTTGTATTATTGTTTCCAGATGTTTGCTTCATTCATTTAATTTTATTATTAATAATATAATTAGTCCATTTATTATTTTTGATTTCCGATCATTATGTTTAATTATTTCAGAAAATAAAAAAAAAACCGGATGTTTAACTAAATTCTATTTTTGTATTTGTAATTGGATATGTCAGTTGATGTGATTCTATTTTTTTTTTTTTTTGGATACCAATTTTCAATGTTTTGACTTAATAGTTTCAGTATCAGCATAATGATCTCATAAATTGTTATGTTCTTCATACTTTGAGAAATCAAAATATATTTGATTAATAATTAATAAGTAATTGGTGTCATTATAGGTTAAAGGTAAAGGTTGAATAAAATCAGACAAGGAAAAAATTGTCACCACTTCGTATTTATTAAATACAATTCATTTTTGTTCTTTCTTTCATTTTTTTTTACCCATTCCAACCTAATCCTTCGATTACATAAATCTCTGTGAAAATAATTAATATTTGTCAATCAATAATCCATAATCAATAATAAAGGATCATTTAAAATATTTATTCTCATTTATTCTAAATAATTTTTATTTGTACTTTACTTTAGTCCTTTAATTTTAATCTGGAGGAATTTTAATGATTATTTTATTTACATGCTACTTTAATGGACATCATTCAGTAACAGGACATCGGACCGGGAACTATTGAAGTGTACTTAAACCGGAAACTGAAACAAAACCACCGGAATGATAATATTTATTTATTTGTTCCGGACTTCTTATAATGTAAGCCAGAATAAACCGGAACGACACCGAAACTAAACAAAAATTTCAAATCGATTGTTTCGGTGTGAGAATAAATCAGAATATAATAAATTCATTTTGTTTTGACAGTAAGGAAGTACCTATAAGTATAATATGACGTCAAACATTGTTTAAAAACAATTTTCATACCAGTTCCACATCCGACCACTCAGAGCTACTAATTATTTCAATCAAAATCGACTATTTATAGAATTACACTAAATTTGATGGAATTGTAAATGATCCTTAAATAAATAATTAATGACAAATGCTGTCTTTATTACTTTAATTATTTATCGATATCAGATTAATCAATTGATGTTTGGGAAAATTTTTTTTACAAATTTAATAATCTATTTTTTATTTTGTATTTTCGATATATTTATGTATTTATTATTAATTACAATTAACGTTCATATCTGATGTTATAATTATTAAAAAATTGAAAATCAAACAACCCGGCTCAATTCACATCATTTATATTTCCTTAATCGTTTTTTACTAAACTTTTTTCTTTTTCCCCCAATTGAAATGAATTTAGTTCAAGGTTTATTTATTTTTTTATTAATTTAATGGCATTAAATGTGAAAGTGGAGGCGCCCAATTTTTCAAAATCAAATCAATTTAAAAATGAAAAAATAAAAACAACACAATAAAAATAATAATAACAACAACATTTAAAGAAAAAGATGAAAGAAAAAAAAAGGACTGAGTCAAATCTTTTAAGTGTTTCCTCATATTTTTTTAAAATTTATTATTTATTTAATGTTTCGTTTATCTCATCAATTTAAAAATTTTGACATTTTGAACTTAACCCAAACAAAAAGAAAAAGAAAACAAAAAAAAAAACAAGAGAACAGAAAAAAATAACAAAACAAAGAGCGACACACATGAAAAGAGAAAAGAGTGAGAGAGGGTGAGTGTATTAAAATAATTAATTATTATTATGTTGCATGGCAACCAAACGCACTAAGTTCGTCTTAACGTAAAAATAAAAATCAGAAGTTAGCCACGTGGTAAATTTATGTTTATTTATTTATTTATTTTTTTTTGTTTTGCCGGCATTCTTTGATTAATCCAATGACCAAGCATTTTATTAAGTGTAATGACGTCATAATATTTTATATAATTTGTCAAGCTGAAATTCTTAATAAATTTTTCTTTTTTTTTTTCAACATAAAACAAAAAAAAAACAAAAGTGAAACAAAACATAAATTTTTTTGTACTCAAATATGGATTATGAATTATCATCAATTTGTCAATATTTTATTGACAATTTATTGTAGATTGTAAAAAATATCTTTATGTCATACAATTGGCGTAGTATATTAATTATTTCCCTTTAGAGCCAAAGGTCTTATCCGCATGTAATTTAATTATATTTTTATACTATATAAAAATATTATTTTTTATGAATTAACTAGAATTTCTCAGAATTTAATGAAAATGACATCAGATACATGCATGTCGTACAGAATGTGTATACAAAAAAAAAATGTGTGTGTTGGGGCATTTTATTATAATACAGAAAATCTTAAAATAAATTATTTTGATAAGAAAAACGAGGAACTAAAAAAAAAAGTATTTTTATTGTTGCTGTTTTTGTTGGGTGTTGTTGTGTTTTGTTTTTTTTTAATTGCTTTATCTAAAAATATTATGTAGCGTGTGTTGTCTGATGAAATTTTAGATTAAAATTTTGTGCGATTTATTATAAATATTTCAAAATCTAATAAATGGACAACACAAAATTAGAATTGTTTTGTTTTAGAAATTTTGAATTAAATTTTGAAATAATTATAATAATTATAATAAAAACCGATATTATTATTCCTCGCTCTCTCTCTTTATGTCTCTCTCTCTCTCTCTTTCAAGCTTTACTAAACTCAGTTTAAATTGTTCTGAAACCCTGCATTAGACTATTTAAAATTCCGCAAATCGAATGAAATGAAAAATTAATGCAATAACATGCTTCTGTCTATTCAAACTATTTGTCGATTTGCAAGAATTTATAGAGAATTAGGAAAATGAAAAGGTCAAAAATTAATTAATTATAAAGTAAAAAAAAGCAATTTCTAAAGGCAAACGATGAAAATAAAACGACTGTGTTTTTATCTATTTTTTATCCTTTCGAACTTTGAGTTTGAATTTTGAATAAAAACAAACAAACGCAAAAAAAAATATGGCTCGTGCCTTTTTCATCTTATCTTATCTTATTTGAAAGAGACGAAATAATATCAGACATAATATTACGTCATTTTCATAATAGAAAATTTGTTTTTTTTTTTTATCCGGAAATTAAACTTTTTGATTTTTGATTTTCAATGTCTGTCTTCTTTGTTTGTACGTCTGTTTGTCTATTTTTGACAAATCAAATTCTCTGAATTCATTGTTTTGTTCGTTTTTGTTGTTGGCTGTAGTTCTTTCTGTAAATTATCAAGTCGAATTTGGTTTTTATGTTTAGAATTTCTGTTAAGAAAATTTGAATTTTATAAGAAATTTTAAAAGTTGTTGTTTTTTTTCTCTTCTTCTTCTTCTTATTTTTTTGTTAACAATCCGGATTTGAACCTTTAGGCGACGACCCCTAATCCCAATCATACACAGACATATAAAAACACAAGAGCATAAGACACACACTTATATAAATCCAAAGTTCAAATAATTTGATAAGCACAAATGAAAATATTTGTTGATTTCTTCAAAAAAAAAATTCGAAAATCTCAAATTTTTAATGAATAGAAGAGAAAAAGTTTTTCGAATTTTAAAATTTCAAAAATTATCGTCCCTTTTATTTTGTTTTGTTTTTTGAAGACTTTTCATCTATTTTCCTTTGATTTTAATTTTTTGACTTTTTGCAAATTTTCCTGTTTTGCTTGTGAAACAATTTTGCTTTTTTTTTATTTCAAATTTAATCGTGATTCACCTAAAGTACTTTATTATGATGATTGTAAAATATGGTCATGCTTGCAAAACTCTTTTTTTTTCCATTCACAAAAATACCAAAATTAAATCAGAAAAATGCTACAAGCATGAACGACAGCAACACGAACAACAACATGAACAACAACAACAACAATTACAACAGCAAAAGTAACGAGGATATTTTTTTTTTAATAATAATAATTCTCTGATTTAATTATTTTTTTTTTCTTAAGAAGATTTTTTATTCATGATTCATTTGTAATTGTAAATCGATTTTTTTTTAAAGTAAGAACATTAAAATAATGACGCAGATATACTAGTAGAAAATTGATGAAATTTAGAAATCTATTGAATGACGTCATTAATATTTTTATTCCTGTAGAATTAAAAATTTATTCACAATTAGCGTAAGATTTTCATTTCAGACGGGATATATTCAATTGTGCGATTTACTTTTAATATTGATGACAAACAATCTGTTGTCCTTAATTCTAATTTGTTTATTTTGGAATACTTATGCTGAACCCAACTGCTGTGAGATTATGTTTTCCTTGTCAGAATGAAATGAGGTGGAAGATATTTTGTTTTTAGACCAGAGACTGTTCTACCTCTGAAACTTTAAATAAAAGTTTAGTTGTATCCTATGAAAGACGTTTGACTTGTTGGACATATACGATTGTCATGATTATATGAAAATTATTATTACTGAATTATTTTTGTGTCTTTTATCATTCTGTATTTATTAAGAGAATTTTATTGTCATAAGTTCATTTAATTAATTTTTTTGTTGTTTGTCTCCAATATTGTCACCAATATTTATTCACATTTTGCATTCAACTTAAATTTCATAATTCAATTCAGTTATTCTTCTTTTGTTTTTTTATTCCTATTAGGCATCTCCTAGAATCATTTTTTCACTTTGATAAAATCAAATAACAATTTTATTGAATAAAAATAAAAATGAAGAAATAAAATTAAAAAATAAAATAAAAAAAGACACTATAAAAGGACGAAGAAGAAGAAACAATTTTTTAAGATTCAGCAACCATATTAAGAATATATTCCTTTGTTTTTGTTTTCCTTTATAAAAATTTAGAAGACAAATAAAATCTTTTGAGGCAATCAAAACTAAATTGAAGTAAAAACATAAAAAAAAAAAACAACAACAACAACGAAGGGAAGAAGAAAAATGATTGACCTTTTTTTCTGTTTTTTTTATTTTATTTTGTAGTTTTTAAACTCACCCAAAAAAAAAAACTCTTTCATTCTTTTCACAATTTTATTTATTTATTTATTTTTCTGTTTTTCTATTTGTTGTTATTGTTGTTGTTGTTTTATTATTCCTCTTATATTTATTATTTGACCCATAAAAAATCATCATCTGAAAATATTTCTTCGTCTTTTTGTTTTTTTTTTGTTTTGGTTTTATTGTATTTTTTTTTATAAATTATGGTAAACAAGAAAAGTAGGCTGTGAGAGTGAGTGAGAAAGAGAGGTGGTTGGGGAATGGAAAGGATCATGATGTGAAATGAGAGACTGACTCTTGTTGTTGTTCTTCTTTTATTTTTTTGTCAATGTCAAAAAAATTCTTTTATTTAATCTTTAATTTATCTCAATATTTACGGATGGTTCAATTCAATTTTGATATCTCTGTGCGACTTATACGATATCAACAATTTGACTTTCTTCTCTTCTATCTTTTCTTTTGATTTTATTTTGTTCTTCTCTTTTTTTCTTTTTAGCTTTTTTTTTGTCCTTTTTTCTTTTTTTTTTTGTCTTTTTCGCTGTGTTAATTTTATTTTCATTTGAGAAGATTTCTCAAAAAAAAAAAAAAAGAAACAAAACAAAACAAAACAAATCGAAAAAATAAATCAGAGGAAAAAAAAAGGAAAAACCAAAATTGAAGAATGAAAAAATTCTATGAAGGATGTGAGGCTTTCGTTTCGACCTCACATCCTTCATAGAATGTTTTCCAGGAATTCTTCTTCTTCTTCGTCATTTTTTTTTTCTTTCTTCTTATTTTTACTGAATTTATCATAAATAAAATATAATGCTGACATAATAATTCACTTAATAACTTTATGAACTTTGTAGATTAACCATTATTCAAGTTATATCCCCCCTTCTTCCGTTTCGCCACTCTTCCCGTTCTTTGATTTATTTTATGTCCATAAAGAAAAAATTTCTTTATTATTTTTATCCTTTTTATTTTGAGTTAATGAAATCATTAAGATTTCTTAAGATTCTATAAAAAAAGTATTCATGAACTTTGAACTTTTTCATTTTCAAACAAAAAAAAAATGAAGAAGTTTAATTTTCTTAATAAATTTGACCATTTTATTTTATTTGTATTTTTTTTTTTTTACTTCAACTTTTTTTTTTTTACTTTTTATAATTAATTGTTTTTAATGCGGAATTAATTTCAATTATGGAAGAAAAATGTTTGTTAAAACAGAGAGAGTTGAAAACAGAGAGAGAGAGAGAGAGACAGATAATAGAAGAAGAATATTTTCATAAATAATATTTTTGTGAATTTTCGGATTGGAATTTATTTTGAAATTTTTTAAAGAAAAAAAAAAAGAAAATTTAAATGAAAATTATGATTGTTGTTGTATTTAAAGTGAAACAGAAATCAATCAATACTCATTATGTAAAAATACTTTTATTTAATGTAAAATCCAAATAATTATTTTCTATCAAAAAGGAGTTTGAAGCTGCGTTGAGACTCGGAACGTATTATTCGCACTTGATTTTCGATTGTTTTGAATTTGATGAATTTAGTTACTTGACCCACTAAACTTAGTTTAAATTAAAATTAGAAGAAATTAGAAATTCATTAAAGAAAATTTTTATTTAATTCATTTGTTCAAATATTTTTTCTAATTTTTAACCCAGATTTTCTTTATTAAATTCATTAACTAAATTATGATAGTAAAATATGATAGTAATATGATAGTAACGTGACCATTTATCTTCACTTCAATATTATTGGTTTTATTCTTTTTTTTCAAAAGATAAAGTTAACTAAAATAATTACTGCTAATTGTAATATTCTACTGATGACGCGATACGTTTAGTATCGAAATGGAGTAAAAATTAGTAGATAATTAGTAATTAGTAAATCTCCCACTTTTTGTATTGGAAAATTTAAATCAATTTTTTAATTCAAAATTAATTTTATATTTATTTATTCAATTCACTGAAGTCTCTAGTCATGACCAAAATTTGACTTATTTTAGTTCTTTGTTCCTCCATTCACTGTAAAAAGTTTATCGAAATTAATTCAAACAAGTTTTCCTCCCATAAAACTTTAACAATATTTGCCCACCCGTTAACGACTATGATCCTCCAATAATAGGACAATAATGTCTTTCATTTAACATTTCTAGTATGTTGGTCCCGAGATTAAATAGAAATTCATTAATAAAAATCAATAAATGATGGAATACAAAAGAACATAAATTTATTGATTTTGAAATCGATTTTGTGGCCAAACATAAAATGAACGGATATATTGAAAGATTTTTTGAAGTGGAAAATAGTAAATAGAACGGCGTCTGTATTTTATGAGTCAAGTCAATTTCTAAAGTGGAAATTTTACAATAAATTTCTTGTTTTTATTCACTCACGTTGAATTCGATAAAGTTTTTTGTATTCCAACATTTTTGTCTTTACTTTTTTTTTATTTGAAAATATTCTGAAAAGCTTTTTCAATGCACCTGCGGCAATTTTTGTAAATCGATAAATTTAAAAACTTAAACAACAATTTTTTTTTGAATATGTAGAATAGATTAAAGCAAACAGAATTTAAAACTAAAAGAAAAAGTGAGTCTGGTTTTTTAACAAAAAGGATTTTGTTTGTTGACAATTATTGTAATTTAATTCAACTCACAAAGTTCTATTTTTATTTCTATGAATTTTTCTAATTAGTTTGTATTAGTTAGAATTTACATTTCACTAGGTTCTTTCTTATACAACAGAGGTTGAATCAGTCATTAAATTATTACAAAAAAAAAAAAAAATCCAATCAAAAAAAAAACAAACGGGGTAAACAAAAATAATTTTATTCTATAAATACAGAATTTCAATGGAATTTTCTAGAATCTTTCTTATCCCAAAAATTTTGTATTTACAGAAAAATAAAAATATCGAAAACTTTGAACCTTCTCTCTCCCCCACGGGTTATTTCTAATCAAAAAAAAAACTTAAACTTTTTTTTTTGCTTTCAATTTTTGTTGTTGTTGTTGTTTGCGCAAAATATCCGGATGACTGACTTTTTCTTATAATTTACGATTAATTTTTATATTTCCAAAATAATTTTTGTTATTTTCCAAGAAAATTTTTTTTTTTTATTTTTTCATCAAACAATAAAAAACAAAAAAAAAAACAAAAAACAAAAATATAAACAGACGAAGAAGACAATAATAGAGTACAAAAAAATATAATTACTTTTCAAATAAAGAAAGAAATAAATTCCAATCAACTGTTTTTTTTTTAGTTCTGTGTTGTTGTTCTTGTTGTACTCTGTCGTTGTTTGATTTTGTTGTTGCTGGTGCGTGTAATTTTGTTCTTTGTTGAATTCATATTTTTCTTCGTTCTTTTGTTATAAATTATTTAGTCGTTTTTTTTTTCTCAAATTTTTGTTATTTGACATTTTTTTTCTTCATTATTTCTATTCTTCCCTTTTTTTCTTTTATTGCTTTCTCTCTTTTACAAAACAAAAAGCTCCCCTTCTTAAACTTTCCGAAAATATTAAAATTGTTTAGATTTTTTTTTCTGATATTCCAATTTTCCATTTCCTTCTATTTTCTATGTAAAAAGTTGAAAATCCTAAGAGACATAATTACAATTATCGTGAGGCTTTATGTACACACAAAATTCATATTTATAAGGTTTAACTTCCACAAGGCTTTCATAAAGCTAATATTTTCAATTTAACGTATATATTTCTCTCTCTCTCTTTCTCTCTCTCTTTCTCTCAGTCTGTATAATTTTGATTGAATAAAATAATCACTTAAATTGAATCAATAAAAAATAAATTATTTAGATTTTTCTATGGAACTTTTAATATAACAAATGGGTATGTTTTTGGACATTCGACCAAATAATCTATATCCGAATCCGGATATTTATTTATTTCTCTAAAGTGATTTTTATTTTTAGTCTTATTATTAATTCAATGGACTCGCCTCTTCAGTAGGTACTTTTTACAATGAAGTATAAAAATAATCTATTGATTAATAATTAACAAAGAATTTATAAATAAAACAAGAAATATTTTACGTTCGTGTAATTTTGAATTTAGAATTGGATTTTTCATTTTCATTTTCGTTCAATTAAATTTTCATTTAAACCAATTAGTATCAGTCTTTATTTATTTATTAATAATTATATTGATTAAATTTAGAAAGATTAAGAAAAATGTATACGCAGTGACAGTAGGGATTTACAATATTTTGTCTAGATTTTCTCATGAGATTATTTATGATTGTTTGATCGACTATGATTAAATTGAACACAACAAAATCTGTGTAATTGAATCTTGTAGAATTGGAACACATCACAGTTATATAGTTGGTTATAATGAACCTCGTAGTGGAACAAAAAAAAAAGTTCGTTATAATCGTGGAATCGTATTAACAGAAATTTAAAAATTAATTAAAAATCATTTTGAAATTAATTCGAAGAAAAATGGAGAAAAATTTGAAATATATTTTTTAATCAAATAAAAAACAAAAACAAAAGAAACAATTTAACAGAAAACACAAAATTTACTTTGAAATTTAATTCTTCAATAAAATGCGTACAGAAAAAAAATTGATTGAATTAATTGAAAGTTATGGAACAATAATTCCTTGTTTTTTTTTTGTTCCAAACCTCAAACAGGATCTTTTAACAAAAAGAAAATGAAAAGAAGAAAGTAAAATTTGACTCTTATGTTTTCACATATGGAAAAATTTTGTTCAATAAAATAAAAAATTGTACAAGAAATGAAGAAAATGAAGAGGAACAATGGAATTTAAAAAAAAGTTTTGAAAGAATTTTCTTACTTTTCATTGTTACTCCTGTCAAATTATAATTTTCTTCCCTGTCAAAAAATGTTTATGATAATCGACACAATTCTCTTTTTTCACGTATGTGCGTATCATTTTTTTTCTCTTGTTTGTCTTAAATATTATTCGGTTGTTATTGTTGTTATGTTGTTACAGCATCTTGTTATAATTTGCTTTGTTTTGTTTTGTTTTATTTTTAAAGTCATTATAGTTAGTATGGAGAGATATTGTTTAAATGCGATATTCTTTAAATGCGTTGAGAATTTTTTTTTTAAAATTTGTAGGAAACAAAATTATTTCTATTTATTCCTTTCTTTTTTTTCTTTCTTTCTTTGAAGTTCAAGTTTTCTTGTTCCAATTTCTAAAATATATTTTTTGTTTTGTTTTGCTTTTTTTTATTTCTTTTTAAAGAAAAGAGAACAAAAAATAAATGAATTGAAAATATTTAAAAGAAAGAGAATATTGTTGTTGTTGTTGTTGTTGTTATTATTATTGTTGAAATTTTTTAAAAAAGCAATAAAAGATAATATTTTAATAATAATAATAATAATAATAATAATAATAATAATAAGAAAAATGAGACAAGTGTTGTGCCTATATTTAGGCAAACGAAATTAAACAAGATTCTAAATATAATTAAAAACGAATAATAGTTGCTCCGGGATTTAGTCAATTAAAATTGAAATAAACCTCACCTTATTTTGAATTAAAATAATAATATAAAATAATTAAATATAAAGTAAAACAAGTAAGATTGCATAAATTGAATATTAAATATTGAATAACAATGAATTGACATAATTAAGTTAATTATGTAAAGAATTAACAGTAGGTTTTAAATAAACAAAGTTAAGGTTAAGAAAGACCAGAAATGCAACATCAACAACTAATTACCAATATATCGGTCAAAATTATATTTTCAAAATAATGATTGCACAAAAGAATAATAACAGAACTAGATTAAAATTAAAACATGAATACAACTGGGGAAATTACTCAGAAATATTGGGGATATTTGTTAATGATGCATTTTTGGAATAAATTAATAAATAGTTCCGATTCACTAAGGATCGGAGAGTTAGTCAAAAGTAATTAGTCAGACCAGACGTCGGGAGTCTGAACTAAGTAATATAATTAAGCACTAAAACTTTTTAACACTTAAAGATTAGTTTAAGATTAACATTTGTAAATCAAAAGTGATTAATAAATTTTATAATTAAAATCTGAATTCAACGTTTTTCATTAACATTAACTCAAGTGCCTATCGATCCTTTATTCGAATATAAACCACAAATCCGTGATTCTCCCCTCGCAAAGGAAAATCACAACAAATTGGCGCAGCCGGTAGGATTCGAATAAAGTGTCAAAGGACAAAAAAATTTTATTTTTTGAAATCGAATTTCCTTCGTAAAGGGTCGATTTAAAAAATTAAAAAAATTGTTTGAGTTATAACGCAAAAAATTAATCGGAGCATCATCACAATTTAATTTATTCAGAATAATAAATCCCTTCGCAAGGGTTGAATAAATCGTGAATACCGGGAAAATTTGAACGCGTATTTTAGTAAAAAACAAGAATTGTGTGTGAACAAAGTTTAGTGTAGTGGTCAAAATAATATCTGCTAACTTCGACCACGAAAAGAAGAAATAGTTTCGCGAGAATTATATAATTAAAACCAAAAGGTAAAAGAAAAGTGATAGAAAAGAAAAAAAATAAATAAGTTCGTTTAGTGAAAAAAAATAAAAAAGAGTTGAAAGAATAAAAATATAAGTAGAGTAAAAATAGAAAATAAAATAAAGTGAAAAAATAAAAATATAATAAAAGCAGAGTGAAAGTGAAGAATAAAAACAACGTGCAAACAAGAAAAAAATAAAGAGTAGAATTTAATGTCCAGTATTGACGGCGGAACAAATTCGCCAACAAGTTCAGAATACCGACCCAGCAATTCGTACATCAGTGGGGACGACACTGGTGATCAGACACAGATAGAAGTATCAGAAGACGAACTTTTAGAACTTCAAGCAGCGGAGCAAATTGGGGAAATTATTCATACCAGAGTACTTAGATCCGGAAAAAGAATCATCAATCAGTTCATCAACACCGCTAGAGCCAATCCAGGTACACGTAAATTAATTTTAGAAAAAATAAAAAATTGTAATAAATTAAGTCAATCAGATTGTATAAAAAATGTATTAGACGTAACCGGTCCAAACAAATTACTAGAAATAATACAAACAGAAATAGAAATAGATAAAGAAGAAGACACTACATTATTAGAAGAGACAAATAGTTTTACTTATGATAAATTTCATAACTCACTTGATACCAAATTAGAAATATTTAAATCCGCGGGAAAACAGTTCGAAACTAAATCAGAAATAAACACAGAAACTAAAAGTAGTAGTCCCGTGCGGAAAGAAAAAATAATCATTATTCCTGAATATAGACCAGTAATAGTCCCACAAAATCCCAACGTAACGATCAACGACGCCACTGATTCAACAGAAAACTTAAATATGGCAGAAAGACAAAATACACTTGCCTCTTGGGAGTGTGTACCAATATTTGACGGACAGACCGGCGACGTGGAAAAATCATTAGAAAGACACATAAACCTCAGCAGATCAGTTGTGCAAGATTTAAGTGCCCACGAACGAGAATATATACTGGGCATAGCCACATCTAAAATAACAGGGGACGCGTATTCCAAAGTGAGCGGAGAAACCTTTAAGAATATGGAAGAATTATACAAGAAATTAACTGACTGTTATATAAAACCGAAAAAACTATTCGACTTACAAGATAATTTAAGAAGTATGAGACAAAGGAACGGCGAATCAATCCGCGCATTTATTGATCGTATCGAAAAAAGTAAAGGAGAATGTGATAGAGGGGAAAAAACGGTATATCCGGGAGAAGAACATACAGCGTATAATGAAAGACTTGCCGTAAGAACATTAAAAGAAGGAGTACATAATTTAGAATTACAACGTCACCTCCGTCTACAGAACGAAAAAGATTTTACTAAGTTAAAAGAAATGGCGATTACAGCAAATGAAACCTTGGAAGATATGGATAAAACAATACAATTGAGAATGCGAGAAAATGATCTTGAGGAAAGAGTACAGAAAATTTTAGATAATAGAATTAATAACAAAGTAGAAACTAGACAATTAGCATTTGCCAGTACAGAAAAAAAACCCGAACAAGAAAAACCAAACATAACATACACAAGAGGGGACAGGGACGAAAGAAGTTCTGTGGAAGACGTTACAAACCAAGTGATAGAAAAAGTTATGAAAGAATTGCAAAACATCCGCAGTGAAGTTAACAAATTGAGTGATAATAATAGAAATCCAAATAGTCAGTATCCAACCAATTTCCAACAGGAAAATAATAATTCTCAAAATCACAAAGAAAAAAATTCACCATCATATAAGGACACCACTAGATTTCAAAATAGTCAAAATTCACGGAACAACTATGAACGTTCAAATTATCATCAAAATCAAAATAGGGGAACAATCATACGCTGCTTCAATTGCAATAAACCAGGACATGTACGATCCGAGTGTAGAAGCAGGACATATAATCCTTTTTGCAGACGATGCAAAAATTATGGGCATAACGAGTATAATTGCCAAAATAATACAGATAAGAGAATAAATACGGTGATACAAGAAACACAAATTATTTGTCAGCTATGCACAAAATCAGGACATACAGCAGCCAATTGTGAAAAAATCAATATAAACAGATCCCAAGAAAATTTATTATGTAATTTTTGTAACCGGACAGGACACGCGGAAGAAAAGTGTAATATGAAGGAAAAGATAGTACAGCAAATCAAAACGGAAAACTAAAAAGGGCAGAACAAAGGCACCAAGTTGCTGCCCATGACACCCAAGAAAAATGGTGCAACAAGAAAGAACAAAAAATTGAAGAAAAGAATGCAATGGTAAAAGTACCATTAAATATTATTAAAAACGAAGAAGCAAAATTATTAGTAGATACGGGCGCTGACGTCAGCATTATCAAATTAAAAAATTTAAAAAAAGATATAAAAATAAATACAAACGAAAGAATAACCATTAGCGGCGTAAATGGAAATAAAAAAGAAACGATTGGTACAGTTAAAGGAAAAATAATGTTAAACAATAATATTGAGTGTAATTTTCATGTAACACGAGATGCAGCCGGGGTAGATGCAGATGGAATTTTGGGCAGAGATTTTTTATGGGACCACACGGTCATAGATGGAGTAAACGGTAAGCTTAGGTTCCCTCGCACGGAAACCAACGACCAAGAAATAGAAATACCATTCTTAACATTCACTTCTCAAGAAAGAGATAAACAACCGGAAGAAATTAAAACAATAGGTTTTAGGGAAACCAATACAAAAAAGGTTTTACATGTCCCCGCGAGAGCGGAATCTATTGTCCAAATCTCAGTTCCAGTTGAGGATGAAGAAGACATGCTGTGTGACTCAGAAGAGATCATACCAGGTGTGTTTATAGGTAATTCATTGGTTAGGCCTAAGGGTCAAGAGATTAACGTTGGCATCATCAACATAAATAATTTCGACGTAGAATTGCCAGATTGGAGGCCAAAATTAAAAAGGTTAAGTGATTTTAAAGTTATTGAATTAAAAGTAAAAGATGAAAAAGAATTAATAAACATAGAAAAAGATAAGAAAAAGAAAAATATAAGTCAAGGAAAAAATGAAACGGAGAAAATAAAAGAAGTAATAATAAGAAACGTAAAAGAAGATAAGAAACAGGAGAATATAAGTAAAAAATTAAATGAAACAGAGAATAAAAAAGAATTAATAAAAGGAAACGAAAAAGTAAAGGAAACAAATGCTAATGAAATAAATAAAAAAGAAATAAGAAAAAACGAAAATAAAAGTAAAGGAAAAAATGAATTAGTGAATATAAATGAAATAAATAAAAGTGAAGAAAGTAAACAAGAAAAAAATGCAGCAGAAGCATTAAAAATATTTACAGAAATTCCATTCAAAAATGAAGTCGAGGTTGAAACAAAGAAAACAAATACAAAACAGAATAAACAAAGTGAAATAGGAAACTTGAATAAGAATGAAGAACAACAAAATAAAACTACATTGATAAAAATTGAAGAAAATGGGGAAATGAAAGAAAACATGAAATGGAAAAATACGGAAGAAAGTAAGGAAATAAACAGTAAAGGAAAAGATGATAGAAATAATGAAAATAATAAAGGAAACGATAATAGTGAATATATAGAAAAAAAAGAAACAATTGTAACAAGAAATGCAGATCAAGCATTAATTTTTTTTAAAGGAATGCCATTTAAAACAGAAACTGATACGAATGAATTCAAGGTTGATAATAAAAAAACAAATACACAACAATATGAAATGTGTGAAATAAGAAACGTAAATAACATTACAGAAAATAAAAATATAAATACGTTGACCACAACAACAAAGTCTGACAGTAGTAATACAAATGCGGTTATGAAATGCGACACTTATAACAATAATAAAACAAATATTTCAAGTTCATTCAATATAGATCAAAATATAAGTAGGTCAAGAATAAAATTATTAAAAGAGTCATTGAACTTAGAGGAATCTTTGAATAAAGAGGAATATGAGTCAGTAGAAAACATATGTATAGAATATGAAGATATATTTTATTTACAAGGAGATAAATTAGGTTACAGTAGTGCATTGGAACACAAAATTCCAACAGGTTCGATGCAACCGCCAATTAATCAAAAAATGTACAGATTACCAGAAACTCAAAGAACAGTAATTCAAGACCAGGTACAACAAATGTTAGAGGAGGATATAATAACACCAAGCAAAAGTCCATGGAATTCACCATTATTGGTAGTACCAAAGAAAGCAGGTCCGGATGGTCAGAAACGATGGAGGGTAGTTGTTGACTTTAGGAAATTAAATCAAGTAACGATTGGAGATGCGTTTCCACTACCCCGTATAGAGGATATTCTCGATCAGTTGGGTCATGCAAGATACTTCAGTACGTTGGATTTAGCAAGTGGATATCATCAGGTGTTAACTGATCCAGAAGATCGGAATAAGACAGCCTTTAGTACCGCCTACGGACATTATGAATTTAAAAGAATGCCGTTTGGATTAACTGGAGCCCCAGCAACATTCCAGCGCATGATGAATTACGTTCTAACGGGCTTACAAGGATTCAGATGTTTTGTTTATTTAGACGATATCGTAATTTATGGGAAAAATTTAGACGATCACAACACAAAATTAATGGAAGTATTCGAAAGACTGAGAGAAAACAACCTTAAATTACAACCGTCAAAATGTCAATTTTTAAGAAGAGAAGTAATTTATCTTGGTCACAGGTGTACCCAAGAAGGAGCGTTACCAGATCCAGAAAAAATAAAATGTGTGCAAGATTTTCCAGTTCCAAAAACAGTCAGACAAGTTCAGTCATTTCTAGGATTAGCAAATTATTATCGTAAATTTATAGCAAATTTCTCAAAAATTGCTGAACCAATCAATAAATTGTTGAGAAAAGATACAAAATTCGAATGGACGGATCAGTGCCAAGCAGCTTTTCAGTTATTAAAAGACGCTTTAATTTCACCAGCAGTCTTAATTTATCCAGATTTCAACAAACCATTTATTTTAACAACAGATGCAAGCAATGAAGCAATTGGAGCAGTATTATCGCAAGGAAAAGTTGGAGAGGATCGACCTATTGCATACGCCAGCAGAAGTTTAAATTCCACTGAAAGAAAATATGGCACAGTACATAAGGAAATGTTAGCTATTGTATGGGCAATAAAGAATTTTCGATGTTACTTATATGGACGAAAATTTACCGTATACACGGATCATCAACCTCTAAAAGGAGTAGTAAAAGATGTAGGACCAGATTCAAGATTGATACGATTTCAAAATAAAATAGCGGGATATCAATATACTATAGAATACAAACCCGGAAAACAAAATACAAACGCAGACGCACTAAGTCGAATTCCATATGATCCAGTACAAGAAGAAAAAGAAGAAACAAAACTGACTGTAGAGAAAAATTTATTAAAAGATAAAACAACAAAGTGTAGTGTTGTAACACGATCACAAAAGAAAACAAGTGAAGAAGAAGAAACAAGAAATGAATTAAATAAAGAAAAAATAAATGACAGACAAACGAAATCGCAAACGTCAACAGAAAAATTAAGTAATGAAAATAATGAATTAAATAAAATCAAGGTCAATGAGTTAAAATTAAAAAATATAGAACAACCGGTGTACGATAATAAGGAAATTAATAAAAACAGCGAAAGAGAAACTTTAACAAAGAGAGATGAAATTCGAAGAGTTATAAAAGATTATCATGATTTACCTCTAGGAGGACATCAAGGATTTAAAAAGACATACTTAAGATTGCGCAGACGATATTTCTGGAATGGAATGATGAATGACGTAGCAAAATATATAAACAATTGTCAAAAATGCAAAAGAAATAAGATTAGTAGAATGAATAAAATGCCAATGGTAATCACAGATACAGCTTCTTTACCATTTGATAAAGTATATTTGGATATTGTGGGACCATTGCCAACGACTATGGCTGGAAATAAATATATTCTGACTTTTGAAGATGATTTAACCAGATTTATGGATTGTTATCCAATGCCGGATGCGGAAGCAGCAACAGTAGCAAGAATCTTTTACGACGAAATTATAACCCGTTATAGAATCCCGAAAAAATTAATTACAGATCAAGGTTCAAATTTTATGAGTGAATTATTTACAAGAGTGTGCAAATTTTTAAAAATAAAAAAGCTAAAAACAACGGCATATCATCCACAAAGTAATGGCATTTTAGAAAGATCACATAGGCCATTGGCCGAATATTTAAGAAGTTTTGTACAGGAAGATCAAACAGGATGGGACCAGTGGCTAAGACAAGCGATGCATGTGCATAATAACACCGAACATTCAGCTACAAAGTTAACACCAATGGATTGTTTATTTGGTTTTACAGCTGAGGCACCAAACAATTTAACAAGAAAAACGGAACCTGTGTATAATCATGAGAATTATTTTTATAATTTGAGATATAAAATTCAGAAAGCACACGAGATTGCAAGGCGAAATATCAGAAAAAGTAAATCCATCTCAAAAAATTATTATGATAAAAATGCCAAATTGACAATTTTTAAAGTAGGACAGCAGGTATATTTAAAAAATCCGGTAAAACAAAACAAATTTTCACCAATCTGGATCGGTCCATACGAAATAGCAGAAATCAATAATGAAGTCAATACAACAATAAAAATAGGGAAAAGATTAAAAAGAGTGCATAATAACAGATTAAAAATAGCGTCAGATTAAGAAATTATTAAAAAAAAAAAATAAGCTAAAACAAAAGAAAAATACAAATAAAAAACAGCAAAAAGGGGAAACCAGAGTAACACCTTAACGAAAACAAAAAAGAGGGAATAAATAGAATTACTAATATAGCGAAAAACGAAAAGGGAAACAGAAATAAAAACTTTACAATGGAACGACCGGTGACGTATAAGTAAAAATTATGTAAGACGGAATTTTAAAAGAGAAAAAAAAAAAAAAAAAAATAATAAGGAAGAATAAAAACAAGAGATAAAATAAGGCAAGGGTTAAGAATAAATAAATATTATTCAAATTCATCAAACATTTAAATAATAAAAAAAAAAAAAATAACAATAATTATATATAATTTGGAAATCAGTAACAAAAATAAACTTTAAAACAAATTATAAGGAAATTAGAAAAAATAATGGGATTGAAAAATGAGACAAGAAATAAAATAAAAATATTATGGAAAGTAAATTAAAGTAAAAGATAACAGAAAAATAAAAATAAACAAAAACAATGTATCAAATAACAATAAAATTATATAAAAAATTAATTTTTATAAAGTATTTAGAATCAACATTAACACAATCAAAAAATAAATAAAAATAAAAATAATTACAAACCGTTTAAAAAAAAATCAAAATGTAAAACATAGATATTTAATAATAATAGTAAGGAAATTGTAAAATTACAAAAAATTAACAATCTACATAAAAGAGTATAAATTGAAATTAAAAAAAAAGAAAAAACTATATATATAAAATTTAAAATATTTTAGAAATTTAAAGTTATTAAATTAAAGAAAAATAAAGAAATTAAAATTTGAAGAGTATAATTTAAGAATAAGAACAATAGGCAGATAAATGTAATTAGATATATTTCATAACAAAGAATAAAGAAAAAAAAAATAAATAAATAAATTACTAAAGAAAAAATTGTCAAGAAATTTGAAACCATTTAAGTAAATATTAAAACTTACTCATTAAGAATTCTAAAATTATTAAATGAAGTTGAAGTAGGACATTTAAATAAAAAAATTGGGAATAATTTATTAAGTAAAAGAGAAGGTAAAATCAAAATCAAAGTAAAAAATAAAAAGAAAACAACTATTAGTATTGTGAAGAACAATAACAGTAATTTGTAAACGACAAAATAAATATATTTGTAATATTAAATAAAAAAGAAATTCAACATGAAAAAAATGCTAAATGACAAATTTTATAAAAAGAAAAATAAATTAATATTTTTGTAATCATAATAGAATTAGATATCAAAGAATAAATGAGAATTAAAATAATAAAGATTAGAAATCTGAAACCTTTAAGAAATTTAAAAAAAAAAAAAAAAAGAAAAATAATAATAAACTAAATATGTATAAAATTAAAACTAATTAATAATAAGTAGAAGGAATGTATAGGAAACTAAGTTATGTAATTTTACAGATTTAAAAATTTAAAATTTTATTTAATTTTTTCAAAATAAAATAAAATTTTTGTTCAAAGGGTGGAGGTATGTTGTGCCTATATTTAGGCAAACGAAATTAAACAAGATTCTAAATATAATTAAAAACGAATAATAGTTGCTCCGGGATTTAGTCAATTAAAATTGAAATAAACCTCACCTTATTTTGAATTAAAATAATAATATAAAATAATTAAATATAAAGTAAAACAAGTAAGATTGCATAAATTGAATATTAAATATTGAATAACAATGAATTGACATAATTAAGTTAATTATGTAAAGAATTAACAGTAGGTTTTAAATAAACAAAGTTAAGGTTAAGAAAGACCAGAAATGCAACATCAACAACTAATTACCAATATATCGGTCAAAATTATATTTTCAAAATAATGATTGCACAAAAGAATAATAACAGAACTAGATTAAAATTAAAACATGAATACAACTGGGGAAATTACTCAGAAATATTGGGGATATTTGTTAATGATGCATTTTTGGAATAAATTAATAAATAGTTCCGATTCACTAAGGATCGGAGAGTTAGTCAAAAGTAATTAGTCAGACCAGACGTCGGGAGTCTGAACTAAGTAATATAATTAAGCACTAAAACTTTTTAACACTTAAAGATTAGTTTAAGATTAACATTTGTAAATCAAAAGTGATTAATAAATTTTATAATTAAAATCTGAATTCAACGTTTTTCATTAACATTAACTCAAGTGCCTATCGATCCTTTATTCGAATATAAACCACAAATCCGTGATTCTCCCCTCGCAAAGGAAAATCACAACACAAGGAATCTAATTAATTTATTTAACAAAAAAAAATTTCTATTATTCTTACGCTTCAAAAATATAGATTTTTACACACACAAGAATGTTTATTTTAGTAAATATATTTTGTTTTTGTTTAAAATTTTTCTAATACAAATGTCTAATAATAATAATATTTTAAATGTGATAAGAGTAAAGGCAGTGGTGTATGACTGAAGGTTAAATATAATTCCGATATTGTAATTATCATTAAAGGCGGTGTACCAAAAACTGTATACATTTTTTTTGTCCTTCAGAAAAAAACAAGATTTAAAATGAAAATACTGATTGTAAGTACATGTAAACGGAGTAAATATTAAATTTGTAAATTTATAACATTTTAACCATATTAGAAGAACAAACCTATACTACCAACAGTTACAAGCAATACGTTCCAATTACTATATGTAACCTAAAATTAGAACCACCTGAGATTGCAACAAATCCCACTTAACTAATAATGGTACAACATAGAATTTTAAAGAAGAAAATACAAAACTAATAAGAAATGATTGACGAAGTGTAATTATATCCGTTCATTGTAATAATTATTGTTGTGTTCTCTTCAACAGCTTGTGATCCAATAACGGATAATCGCAAGTATTAATTTGTCTCGTTAAAACTCATAACTGGAAAGCTGATACAATTCTTACAATTCTTACAATTACAAAAGAAACTGACACAAGCACCGATAGCCTTTACAGTCTTAAACTTACACAATAAATACCCTTGTGTTGTAGTTGTAGAAAACGCGTGCAAAAAGAACACAATTTTAATGTACTTGAAACAAAAAAAAAAAAGAATAATAATAAAAATGTAATGTTGAAATCGTTTGTTTAACATTAACCCCGGAAAACGATTATTTTTATACATTTACTCAAATAATTGCTTTAAAAACTTTTACATTAAAAACCATAAAAAAACAACAAAAAAAAATTACTCGAAATAAAAAATAAGAATTTTGTTTTTACAGAAATTCGTTTTGTTTTGTTTTTTCTTTTTCAAACTAATAAAAATAAAAATAATTTACAAAATAATAAACGTAGGAGTTGATAAGAATTTCAGTATCTATCAGTATTTGTATATAAAAACAAAATCTTCGGAAAAAAATCTTTGCTTAAATTATATTTTTGCAATTAGAAAATAGAAAATATGAGAATAACGAAATATGGGATTTTAATTCCAGCACCAGAGATAATATGGAGGAAATTTAATAAATGATGTTTGTTGTCATTTTTCATAAATATTACATATAAACGAAAATAAATTCTTAATAGAATTTAGTGAAATGACAGGAACATCCAATAGATTGTTACAATAATGCAACGATAATTAATTAGAATATTCTACAATAAATATCCATAATCAAATGAACATAAATTATTCTTGACTAAATTGATTAATTGTTTTCTTGTTGTTGCCTCTGTTAATTAATGAATTCCTTAATATGACTGGACAATTTAAGAAAATGTATTTGAAGACTTTCGAACAAATAATAATATTATTGACGTTTTATTTGAAACTCGAAAAAATGCTGGAAATGATTTTATAAATTTTATCTCTGGATTTTAATTCAATGTTAACAAAATTGTAGCAATTTACAGACAATTGCTGTTATGTGTCCTAAAAGCATAAAATAGTCCACATTAATGGTGCAAAATGTTGAACATACAAACCGATTATTTTTAGTCTAAATAAAACTTTTAAATCCGGCAATACTTTTGGGTGTAGTATTTTTTTTTGTAATTATTTGAGTTGTAGTAAAATAATCTAAGGTACATAATATAATCGTGGGAAATATTATTATCTACATGAGTAGTTGTTAATCGTATTTGCTAAATTTATAAATGAAGATAAATAAAACCAAAAAAAAAATGCTAATAAATAATTATTTGAAGTGTTTGACACGTAAATTATTTGGACTGTGAACAAAAAATATAGACATTGAAATATTTCATTTTTATAAAACAAAAATTAATTAAACTGATAACATTAATCAGTTTAAAATTAATTTATAGAAAAATTCAAAAAATTTAAAAAATAAAAAACAAGAAAAACAAAAAAAAAAAAAGACGATGTAAAAATTTTTTTTTTAAGTGTTTTTGGGAGGGACTTTGAGTTATTTTTTTTTGTTTTAAAAAAAGTATAAGTCAAGGCTGGAATTTTCCTTTTAATAAACAAAAATATTTTTAAATATGGTTCAAATAATATCAAATTAAAATATGTTGGTACACAAGAAGGGATTATGTCATGAACAGAAATAATTAATTTATCTATTTTTTTTTTGATTTTTATAGAATAGAAATGATTAAAGAAAATCAAAGAAAACAGAAACAATTTTGAGGAAATAGTTCTCTTAATAGTTCTCTAATCTTATGGTCATTATATCCAATTTAACTAATCGTTTAGTGTTGTACGCTAACAAAATGTTTGTCTCTTTCTTTGATTGTTCCCTTATTATGTCATCTCTTTTCTAATGGACTGTTAAACTCCTCATAAGCCTTGTGATGCTTTAATATTTTTTGATCTGATTTAAGAGTATTGATTAATAAACACAGATTTGATTTGAGTTAATATTCTGATCTATGCATCTACTATCAAGTCAATTAGAGGTGTGAGACATGATCTCTCGTAATGGAAAACAAATCACGTCGTGAATAAAATTGACGGCTGCAATCTGGGGGTTTTCACTTAAAACAATATTTCATGTTTTGTTTAAGAATTATTTGACCAAATGTGAAATGGTCACGTTTATAGAATAAAAATAAAATTCCATAAATGTAGCAAAAGGAAAAACTTCTACACTCCAGAAATACTCTAAAATCTAAATTCTAAAGTTCTATAAAGTTTGAAATGAAAGAAATTAAATTAATTCTTTTATATTTTCTTATGAAATATTATTTTTACATTTATTCACATTAAAAGTCTAAGTTTATACAGACAATAATTACGTGACTGCATTTTATATAAGAATATTTTGTATTAAAAAATGTTAAAGATTTTAATTAGAAAATATTAGTCGTATTTACAAAATACAAAAGTTCCTTTATTTGAACAGAAATATTTCATACTTACAAAATTCTAATTAATCAACTCGTCATTAATAATAAGTTGAATTTAATTTGATTTATTATGGTCACATCATCACAACTTTATAAAAGAAATAGAAACAAATGAAACTAAAAGTATAAAATCCTATAACATTTACCAACTTCATATTACAAACTTTAAAGTTTATTTTATGTTTCTTGAACAATCAGTTAAGAAATTGTAAAGTAAACTTTCAAGTGTAAAAACCTATTAAAAATTTGGTTGAAATTGTTACACAATTCACGTTATCCGCACGTATACTAAAAAAATAGTAAAAGCTTTATAATAATTGATATTTGAGTTTTAAACTTTTGAAAACTCTCTATATGAAGTTCAAAATAAGAAATCTTAACAAATCCGCACAAAAATCGCAAATTAAAAAAAAAATTTATAAACAAATAAAATTTTATTGTTTCTTTCTTCAGCTTCGTTTTTTTGTTTTGGTTTTTTATTCTTTTCAAAATTATTTCTCACGTTAAATCAGAAGATTACAAAACGTCTGTACATTTTCACACTTTTTTTTACACTATTAAAAGGAAAATAAAGAAAAACGATCAAAGTGAACAAAAAGTGTTGAGGAGGGAAATTTAGAAAAAAAGCGCGCTAAAAAAACAATCAGAGAAAAAACTTAACTTATAAAAATCTTAAATCTCTTACAGACATAAAAACTTTGAACGACAAAACTTGACTGAATTCTAATAAAATTTTCTTCTTTTTCTGTAGTGAAAAAAAAAACACATTTTTCTTCCTTTCGTTTTTTTTTTTGGATCCAAATAAGAATTTTTCTTTTTGCTGATTTTCTTCTTTTTCTTTTTTTTTGTCCTTTCTTTTCTTCTATATTTTCTCTTTTGGTTTTGAAAATTTCATCGTCGTTTTTATGCTGGTGGAGGACGGGTGGTGGAGGACGGGTGGATATGATATACGCGCAATATTTTTATAGAAATTTTGTTTTGGGGAAAAGAAGAAACAAGAAAAAGAATAAGAAAGAGAAGAAAAAGAAAAAGGAAAAGGAAAAAAAAAATTGGGAAAATGTTCATCCAACCATAATAATAATTTTTCAGAGGAGTTTTCATCATCAGAGACGATATTCCCATGAAATCGAATTTAATTTTTTATATTTTATTTTTATTTATTTTTTTTTCTTTTTTTTTTTTTTGCATTTTCTGCGTTTTTTTTTTCGTTTTACTTTTTTGTTTGTTTATTCTTTATTCCTTTTAACTTTTTTCTTCTTTTTTCTTTCTTCTTTTTATCCATTTTTTATATAACGAAATTTGAAAAGTTTTATCCAAAAAAAGAAAAAAAAATTGCTATAAGAGAAATTGACATCATTATATTAGTAAATATGGAAAATTATGATAAGATTAGTGAGACGGGGAATAAATAAGAAGAAAGAGACAGAGAGAGAGAGAGAGAGTGAAAGTGAGTTATATATTTAGTATGATTGTTGTTGGTATTCTTATTTTTTTCTGTTTCGTTTTTGTATTTGTATTTGTTTCTATTCTTGTCTTTATTCGCTAACACCATTTTTTTATAATATTCTTGAGAACAATTATTTATTAGAATAGCAGTAAGTAAGTTTTTACCATTTTTTTTGTAACGATAGTAACTGACGTTTTTGTTTGAAAATTAAACAAATTCAACCATTTTGTTTGTTTTATTTAAATTAAAACAAAAACAAATTCGATATTTTGTTTCATTTTGATCTCTCATGGCAAACTATAATAATCCGCCATTTTGTTTATCACGATAGTAACGGCATTTTTGTTTAGCAAAAAAAATTTGATGTTTTTGTTGACATATGACGTAACGATTCAAGTGATAAAATGACAATAATTGAAAATTTTGTAATTTTATATCATTTTTTAAAGTTCTTCATGTTAAGGAAGCCGGTTAAAAACAAAACTCAGAAAATGTTATTTTAATAAATATGAAGTATTGAGCTGTTCTTATGTTCGAAAAATCTCAAATACTACACTGAAATTAATACAGAAAATTGAAATTTACATTTATTTTCTTGTAAAATATTTTTGAAGGATTGAAATCAATGACACGTACAAATTATTGATTTTTGTTTTATTTATATTTTCTCGAAAAATATTTCAATAATATACAAAGAATAATAATATTTTAATTGAAAAGTTCTTATATAAAAAGCAGTGACGGTTTTTGGTCTCTAAAAATGGATATTCAAGTTAAAAAAAAACCCTTAAAGGAATTTACATAAATATTTTTAAGCAGAATTCCTCAAATTTTTCCTTTTATTAATTTATTAATTTTTTTAAATTTTATTCGTTTATTCTTCTTAGTACTTTATATTCTCTCAATCATATTCTTGAATTTTCAGGACTTAAACGACCCATCACTGATAAAAAGTTAAGATTTTTATTTTTCTTGTTTTATTTTTTAATCCATAAAAAAAACCTCATTCCTAACAAATTATATATAGAAAAAGGAAAAAGCTATTAAGTTTTTTAATGATTAAATAATAATTTTATGCTTACAATATTTCTGAAGGAGGTGTGGGGCATGAATGATAATCGACATAAATATTTGGTCGGTATTTCAATTAGAAAATTCTCGGTTTAAATAAATAAAAATCAATAAAAATCAACTTTTTATTTGGAAATAAAATTTAATGACTTTTTATCCAATGCTTGAATAATTCCCTGATGAATTTATTCCTTTTCCTTTCCTCCCCCTTTCTGCATTTATATTACCCGGATATTAGAATTAATATACGTATTTCGAATCTGTGAAAGCTTGAGATTTAATACTTACAATTTTACGATTACTAATGAAACAAAATCCAATTTCTTTACTATAAAATGTATGATTTTTTATTACGATGAACTATAGGATTTTGTTAAATTTTATTGGATAGAAATCGATTTTATTATTTACGACAATTTATAGAATATAAAGTAATTTGGTCATGAAGTAGCATTTATTACAAATTTTCCACTCGATGAAATCCTCCTTACTTAATGTTAAAATTACATATGTCAAATTTATTTGTTACAAACGAATATGTTACATTCTTACACATTTATTTAATCTATTATGTGTTAATGTTACATTGATTTTTTCACCGATATGCTGATCAGTTCACATTACACATAGTTTACTTCTTGATTTTCTCGCCAATTCCTTAGGCTGCACTTTATTTAAAATTATTCTCATTTTTCTTTATTTCCTCTATAGAATTACATTTTCCTTCTTTCTTTTTGAGACAAAAGAGATTAAATTCGTAAATCATTTATCTTATATTAAATAAAAAGACATTTGGGTTTTAAATTTGAATAAAACAATTTAATGTTAGCCGACTCTTCTCCAATTTTATTCATCATAAAATAATAACATTTTCTAAATCCGATTAAAATATTACAGCTAAAGTTAAGTAAATTCTAAATGATGATGAGACTTTTGGGTTTTTCCAGTACAGCTTTACAATTTTTTTTAGTAAATATAAAGTAGACATTAGACATATAAGGTAAAATAAGGGCACAGTTAATCCTTTGTGTATTTATATTTTAATTTTGATTATAAACGTATCATAAATATTTAGATTGTTATGCCAAATTGAAAATTTTCAGATAAATTCATTTTAGAACTAATATTTGAACTGACTCTTTCAATATCCGGTCAAATACTCTATGGACCGCATAAATAATATAAAGGACATCCCACGTCCATACGTAATTGTAATTGTTGTAATGAATTCTCATCATTAAAGTTTATATCTGCCAATATTTAACAACAACAAAATAAATTGTTGGGATTTCCTTATTTTCCATTATTCATTAATTTTTAATCGTCAATAAAATAAAAAGTCATTGATATTTTTTTCTTATCTATTTTTTTTCTTTTTATTTTATAAAGAAAATATTGAAATCGATTGAATTTAAATTAACGAATTTCTTTCTTTCTTTATATTTTTTTTTTCACTAGAGAAATATTTTTCCTTCATTAATTTTTATGAATAATTTATATCTATTTTTAAAGTCTATGTGGGGAAAATTCCCATTCTGAAATTCATGTTAATAGATTATTAGATTTAAAAAAAAAAATGGAAAAAATAAATAAATAAATAAAAATCAATAATCAAATTGACGTAAATCAAATAAATAGAATTTTTTTTTCGTAAGATTGTGAAATTATTAATCAGTTTAGATTTTTCATGAGGGAAAAAACAAAACCGGAACAAAAAGAAGAATAGAATATTTATAAATTTATGCTGAAACGCACCCGTTAGATTTTATTGGACCAAAATTTTTAAAAAACCGTCAATCAATGCTAAACACAAAAAAACGGTCTATATAAATTTGCTATTTATTTTTTTTTTTATTAAAATTATTGAATAGAAGAACCTTGGACTTGAATTAAAAATCAACAAAAATATGACACAAAATAATTGTCACGTACGTATCTATACATTTATTCAAGTATATTATTTTTGACATGAAAAATACACGACTGTAAAATGTAAAATTTGTAAAGAATGTCAACTCTTACATACTTTACACACGTGCACACTTTATTTTGGACTAATTAGGGGACAGCCATCAAATATCGGGATCTGCGTGTTTTTGATTTATAAATTTTTCACAATTTAAACAATAATTAAAATTTTTTGGAAAAACACAGAGAACAAGTCAACATAAAACAGACTTGAATAAAGATTGATAAAAAATGGTTAAAGTTCTTGACTATTTTGTCTACACAATTTCATTGTTTTTTAAAAATTCAACGGTTAGGTTAGGGTAAGATAAAATAATGTTACTCACCGTGATAAGCTCAGAATTTTGTTATTGGACAAAGTTAAGTAATCATGTACATTCTGATTTTGTTGTTTAACCGAATATAGAGTGGGATAGTTGAAGAATTTTCAGTTCAATTGTCATTATCTATACAAAACAATGATAACTCTGACTCTTAAGTTGTTATACAATTCATAAGATGTGACCACAAAATATTCTTTAAAGGTTGCATAGAGATACGATTAAATGTTTTACTTCAGTCATTGTTCATTAACATTATCGGACACGAATGCATCACATCCTCAAATAAAAGCTACACTTTAAAATTTCATTGTGATTATGAACACAATTTTGAATTCTTATAATATTTCGTGGTTATCAGTGAATTAAAAAAAAATATTTTCGGTATGTGAGGAAAGTTCCTTATGTTTTTATTATTATTTTGGATAAAATATAATTTCAATTTCTCATTCTTAATTTTATTTTTTTTTATTCATTTAAAACAAAAATTTAAAATTATCATTAAAACTTCAATAAATATCTTAGGTTGAAAAATTGCTGATTCCTTTTCTTTATTTTACAAAAAGAAAGAAAGAAAAAAAAACACATTATATAGAAATTGTTAAATGAGAACGATTTTAAATCTTCTTGTCTATTAGTAATATTCTTATCAATTCTTATTAAATATAAAAAGAAGAAGAAGAAAAAGAAAAGAGGCTGTAAGCAAAGAAATAAATAAATAAATATACTTAAGAAATAAGAAATAAGAGAACAAGATATGTAGAATAATAATTTATATAAAGAAAGACATGAGAAAAGATAAAGGCTTAAAATATATAATCAATTTGTATTGTGTAATAAAATAGAAGAAAAACAAAAAAATTGTGTCACGGTCAAATACTTTAAACAAGTCAATATTTTTTATTGAAAGTTTTTTTTTTTCTTCTTTCTTTCTTTTTTTTTTTTTTTTTGTAATCATCATCAATAAAAATTGAAGTCGATCAATAATAAATGCTTTTTTTTCTATTATCAAGGAATTTCTTTTTTCTTTCATTTAAAATATTTTTTTTGATTTATTTGTTTATGTTTATGCCATTTTTGTTAGGGTTTAGAGACTTTGAGAATAAATACTAAATAATTTGGAACATTTGGATTTGGGTTAAGGTAAAATTACTAAAACTTCAATTTATATCAATACACAAATTGGTTATGGTTCATTTCAAATATTAAGATTACATAGTCAATGTTACCACTTCCATTTACTGGGGTTTGAATTGTCGACCTTATTGTTATATTTTCCGATGATAATTCAAATTCTTATTTGAAATTTGTATTAATATAGTTTGTAGAAGTGAAGATAAAACTATTCAATTTATTTAAATGAACATAATTATGTCGTATTTATTTTATATTTTATATTATAATTTTACAATATTCCAGTAATAATAATTATATCTAGTCAATTATCAATATCTTCTGCGAAATAGAAGTAAAATAAATTATTTCTTCTTAATAGTTAAAGTAAAATTTCGTAAAGTATCAGTTCAGTTCTATGACGTTGATGAAATTTATTTCTTTTGTTGAATTTAAGTTTAAATTATAAGTTAAAAGGAACATAGCAGAATAAGTTCCTAGTTTCTTTCTGTTTAGTCAATGGTACAAATTGGAATATATAAGAATTAAATGAATGATATGATATGTTGTTCTCAATGGTTTTACTTTAATTATTATTTGTTTAAATTGTAGTACTCTGATTAAAAATTGTGTTAAATGTGATAATGTCAAATGTGGTAATTTTAAACGTGTTCAAGGTTTTTCACTTTATCACAATTATTTATTTTTTTAAAAGTTAAGTGAAAATCCCTTACCCATTAGTTAGTCTCCATCGATTAACAATTAGGAAATCAAACCAAATCATATTATATAGAAATTTCAGAAGGCTCGTAACACTCTGGTCGTTATAATAAATAAAATTATTTCAAGGATACTGCAGAAGGGGTGGGTGGTATGTGTTACTTATATATTTGTATATCCAAACATTACTACCCGTCCTATATCTTGCCAGAGTTTAAGTCATAAATGGCCAATTAGGAACAAGTGAAGATAGTGAAAAATACAATAAAACAATTTTTTAGTGTACTCAGAAGTCTGAAAGATGACTAAATGTTCCCCACTCAATTCTACATGATTTTCCCATATGGGACAATTACAAATATTTTGAAAGAAATAGAATTTTAATATGTAATCAATACAATGAAGCGTCAGAATTTCAATAAAAATAAAAGATCAGTATAATTTCTTAATTCAAACTTTAAACATGTTTTTAATAAAAATATTTTATTTATTTATTATTTGTTTGTGGATTTATTTTGGGAATTGTGCTGGTGTTACTGACTATGAACTTCTACCTGAGAATTATATTCAGTGGGAAACTCTTATCGTTGATCCTAGTTTCTTGCGACATTCTCATATTTTTCTAATTAACCCATTTAATTTGGAAACATTAAACTGTGACACAATCGATTATCATCTTTATTATTTTTTTCTTCTGGATTACCATTCCTGTAACATTACTAAAGCCAATAAAATAGTAGTAGAATACAATTATCGTATGATAACTGTAAAACCAAAGAACTATTTGTGTGTTTACGATAAACTTAATTCAAAAAGACTTTTGTATACAAATTATAAAAATTTATTTCTTATTTGGCAATGTGTTTTTGACGATACAAGTTATAATAATAACACTTTTTTAGTTTCGGGTGAATGGAAAATATTAAAGTACAAAAATCCAATAGAAAAAAAAAGTTTTGAAGTTATTTTTGAATATTGGAAAATAGAAGACAACTTAGAGGTCCAAGAATGTAAACTATTTTATCTTAATGATTATTCTCATACAGCGAATTATGACAATACATTAATTAAATGTAAAAAATTTCAAAAATATGAATCAGAAAATATCACTGATTCATCAAATTGGAATTTATTAGAATTGATTTTAATTGTATCTGTTGTGATTTGTATCATAATTATTTTTGTGATTATATTTATTGTTCTTTTCAAATAGGAGGCATTACAATTACACTTTAATTTTAAATTCAATCAATGAAATGTAATTGTTAATTTCTCATCAAATAAATGTGGATGATCTAAAAAATATAAAAGCAAAGTGTTTTATTTTTCTAAATGTTTTATTATTGAAGTTTTTCGTTTACAACAATTATTAATTATTTTGTAACTAAAATAATAGTGGATTAATAAAAATAGAAGACAATTTTGATACAAAATTAATTTTGTTAATTTTCTTGTCAATGAAACCAAACTAAAAATTGAGTTGTAGTTTTTTATCCAAATGTTAGAAAATGTTTCAGATTTCTAACACTTTATATGTTCATGTTTCTCGCCCAAACTTAATTTTCGAGTTCATAAAAAATAATGTCAGATGTGGGGTTCGAACCCACGCCCTCAGAGAGGACCAGAGCTTAAATCTGGCGCCTTAGACCGCTCGGCCAATCTGACTACAAGAAAGCTTTACGTACTTAACTTTAGGTGCAATTAAATATTAATTTAAGTTTAAAAAAATTAAGACATTAGTGTTGATCCTTTCTTTTAAGCTTTGTTTTCAATTTTTATTTTCCTTTTATATCAATAAGTATAATAGATTTGACATTCAATATTTATCCTTGTAAAGTTCTTAATTCAATTCTTTTGTTATTCAATACCGCCGTTATTTATATTAATTAATGACTCCATGTGAAATATAATAATAGTTACTTTTAATTAGTTGATTTGACATTTATAAAAAGAATCAAGAGTCATACAGTATATAATATAATAAAATTACCAGAGTGATTTAAGTTTGCAGTTTATTTAATATGGTCTAGTGAACCATTTTAAAAATAATTGTCTAACTATGACTACGGGGACCAGAAAAATACGTTTATCAGAATCTAAATATGGTTATCGGAACCTAACTTCTAACTATGACAAAAGAAAAAAAGATATGATTTATATGACAAAACACCTAATTAAGGTTTCAACCGAAAAAATTTACTAGCTCTCGGAAACTTTCGCTGATGTAAAGAATATTTATTTTTTCATTACCTTATGATACAACCATAAAATTATCAAATTAAGATTATTATTCCAAGATTTGATACGATTTTAAACTTATGAACTAATCATCGATAAGTAAAACCACATATCATTCATAACGAAACCATTTTTTCGTCAAAATTATTTTGATTTCTTTTTTCGATCATTAAATTTAAGAAAGTTTTGTTTATTTCGATTATTATTCTTAAACTTTTCCATCACACCTTCCAACTTCTATATGTAATGGATGTTATTAATTTTCTATACATTAAAATAATTATCTGTGGTCTATTAAAAGTTACACGAAGTTATATATAAAGTTACAAGAAAACATCAGTTGAATTTCTTAATCCATACTTTAAACATGTTTATAATAAAAACATTGTATTTTTGTTTGTGGATTTATTTTGGGAATTGTGCTGGTGTTACTGATTATGAACTTCTGCCTGAGGAATATATTCATTGGGAAACTCTTATCGTTGATCCTAGTTTCGTGAGATATTCTCACCATTTTCAAAATATTAATCCATTTAATTTGGGAACATTGAACTGTAACACAATCGATTATTTTGCTTTTCTATATTTGAATCTGGAGTACAATTCTTGTAACATTTTTCATCCAGATGAAAAAGAAGTAGAATACAATTATCGTATGATAACTGAAATGCCAAAGAACTATTTATGTGTTTACGATAAAATAACAACAAAAAGACTTATTTTTACAGATTATGAAAATATTTTTCTTATTTGGCAATGTGTGTTTGACGATACAAGTAATAATAATTACACTTTCCTAGTTTCGGGTGAATGGAAAATATTAAAGTACAAAAATCCAATAGAAAAAAAAAGTTTTGAAGTTATTTTTGAATATTGGAAAATAGAAGACAACTTAGAGGTCCAAGAATGTAAACTATTTTATCTTGATGATTATTCTCATACAGTGAATTATGACAATACATTAATTAAATGTAAAAAATTTGAAAAATATGAACCAACTGATTCATCAGATTGGAATTTATTAGATTTGATTTTATTTGTTTCTGTAGTGATTTTTATCATAATTATTTTTGTGATTATATTTATTGTTCTTTTCAAATAGACATTACAATTGAACTTATATAAATTTTAAATTTAATTAATGAAATGTAATTTTTAGTTTCTCACCCAAAAAATTTGGATGATCCAAAAATTAAAAAGGCAAATAATTTTATTTTTGTAATTGTTTGATTACTGAAGGTTTTTTTGTTAACAACAATTATCTATTATTTTGTAAGTAAAACAATAGTGGATTTATAAAAATAAAAGACCAGTGCTATTTGCGGTTTCTCTATTTATTGTGTTAATTTTGAAGCCAAACTCAAACATTTCGAAGACATATAAATAGAATAAATTAATTTTGTTCTAAAATACTGATTTGTATTTGTTTTTTATATGGATTTGTGCATCGTATGTTAATCAGCATAAAGTCATTCTTTTAAATCATAACATTTAATTTATAATACAATCATAAAAATAATTTCTGAATATGAGCTAACTTGATGGATATTATTAAAATTATCAATTCAATATTAAATTTCATAACATAAGTAATAATGATAATACAATTATCTACAGTATGTTGTATGTCTTAATGTATATATGGAATTATTATAATAATCAAAAAAGTTAAATAAAATTGAAATATTCAACAAAAGTTTGAACTTTTGTTTATAGAATTGAGTAAGGATTAGTAATATTTGATGAATATGTATCCTTTTACTTCTATAATAACGGAAAATCATATATATCGATCTTATTATTATATCGATATAAATCGATTTTTAGTTATTGGGAAATTTTCACTTGTATGTTTTTAATCACAAATAATTTATTATTTGTGACCAATAAAAAAAACTATTCCCAAATAACTTCAAAAATTGATCATCTGCTGTGTGTTTGACGATACAAGTAATAATAATTACACTTTTCTAGTTTCGGGTGAATGGAAAATACAAAAATCCAATTGAAATGAAAAGTTTTGAAGTTATTTTTAAGTATTGGAAAATTAAAGAAAACAAAGAGGTCCAAGAATGTAAACTATTTTATCTTGATGATTATTCTCATACAGTGAATTATGAAAATACATGAATTAAATGTAAAAAATTTCAAAAATATGAATCAATTGATACATCAGATTGGAATTTATTAGAATTAATTCTATATATATCTGTTGTGATTTTTATTATAATTATTCTTGTGATTATATTTATTGTTCTTTTCAAATAGGAGGCATTACAATTTAACTTATTTAAATTATAATTTGAATTATATTAATAAAAAACCAAACATAAATATTAATACCCTCATAATTTCTTATAAAGACATTTTTGTAAAACACTATTTTAAAATTCACATTCCTTTGTATTGCACAAAATACAAATTTTGAAATAAAACAAAATTTAATTAAAAATATCATCAATTGTTTAATTTTAAATATTAATTCATTCTTCATCATGGAAATAAACATCCTATGTTTTATTCGTCCTAATTATTACGTAAATTCAAACATGGATAAATTTATTTTCCTTTGTCTTTCTTGTTTACCTATACTTGTAATTGTAACAACCCTAATAAATCAATATTCGTAAAAATGCATGTGCTAGGTGGTTCGGAACCCACCTCAAAAATAATTGGTCTCCTATAGTTACTAATAACCTTAGTCGTTGATGAATTATGAAAATGTAAGCTGGTTTAAAATATTGACAATGTTAAGATTTAGTATAAAGTGTGCAAAGTGTAATTATGAAAAAAAAATATCATGGTGTATAATTCTGTTAAGAAGGAACGATGTTTCTTAATCGTAGCAATTCTTCTTCCACCCGTAGAATAGCAATGAATTATAGGGAATATTTTTAAAAATTGTTTATTACTAAAATTTTCATAAAACTTCAAAGTTTTCAACAATTTTTATAAGTTTAGAGTCTAAAATGATTGCCATTGAACTTGTATTTTATCTACGATGTCAAAAGGGCAATTCTTATAGAAATAAGAAATAAGTGCACTACAACAATAAGTATAAATCTTGAAAAATGGGATTTTTCCAGATACTAGATATTTCTACTTAAGTTTTAACGACAAGTTACAATTAATCTAATTTTCAAAAATTTGTAGATTCCCAATGCTGAACGATTTTCTAAGAATATTTCGTGTAGTTAGTTGAATGGCAAATTTGCTTTACAAACAGGTCAAAAATAAGTAGCACATGAATTGAATGAACCTCATTTTGGAAGTTATATATTTGAGTTTTTGTATTTTCCCAAAATCTTTCCAACTTGATGTTACAAAAAAAAAACATTTCCTAGATCACGTGCCATGAATTTTGTTGACTATATAATATGGATTTTAAATATTTCCCACTTGAATAATTTTTATATATGAGAATTAAGATTAAGAATATCAATTTGGAACTCTTAATTTATACTTACTATTCCTAGAAATTCCATGGTTAAAGTTCAATAAATATATATTTACTTGATGTTAGTTTATACAAAATCTAAAAATCATACAATTCGTCTGACCGATAGCAGCATTCTTTTTAAAAATATGCTGTTTTATGTACGATCCCTATTAATAAAAAAGAGAAGATCTAGTCGACGGATTAAACATCATTTATCCATTCAATAATACTGAAAAATTATTAAAAATCAAACATAATTTTGAAATAATAAATGAATCTGGAAAATGTAATAATTATTGTTTACCAGTGAATAATTATAAAAATACAATTTTGTTGTTTCAAAACAAAGTATATATGAATTTATAATTAGTAAAAACTGCTTTTATTCATTTCTGTTGTTGTTGTTGTTAAATAAAACATAAAGTTTTAATTACATATTTTTTTTAAATATTTTTTGTAATGCGTAATTTTTGCTCATATTAAAATATTCAAAATAAATAAATAGAAGTTATTACAAAGTATACATAAAAATAGATTTCTTAATTAAATTCAGTGTGATGATTATGAAAGGTTTAAGAATTGCATCATAACTTTTTTTAATTTTTTTTTTATTATCTTGTTTTTTTTTGTTTTTTGTTTTTCTTTTGTAAATTACTTTAATTTTTTTATTTTGAAAAATATAGAAAAAAATAAATAAATTTACTGGAATTTGACTAAATAATCCATGTTTTTGGTATTTTATTTATTTGCGTGTAATTTTTAAATTTTTGTCTTATCGTAACCACATTTCTTGTCATTGAATTTTTTTTTTTTTTTTCATATTTACAAATCCAGAATCTGGTTAAATAGGTCGAAATATCTAAATAAAATCATTGGTCTAAATTGGCAGGTTTTATTGTAATTCATATTGAATTATTTAGTTTAAGTTTAGAATAATCAAATCAAAGAAAAAATAACAACAACAAATATAAAATCATATTTTGTTTAAAATAATTGATTGTTGTTTACGTAATCAAAAAGAAGAAGAAAAAAACCAAAATAACCAAAAAAATAAATAAATTAGTTCTAGTACTAATCATTGCGGGTCATAAGAAAGTCCAGAGTCAGAGAGAGACTCCGATTTATAATTTGACTTTTTGTTTATTCAACAGAACAATTTTTTTTTGTTTTTGTTTTTGTTTTTTTTTTTATTTGTTTTAAATTGAACGATGAGAATTTTTTTTTCTCTTTTCTTTAAATTATCTTATCAAAAAATTTTGAACTTTCAAAAAGAAACAAAAAAAAAAAAAAATAGAAAACAACAAAAAAAAAACTCAATAAATTCCAATCATTTTATTTTGTTTTTCATGTAAAAATAAAATACAAAAATTGATTGAATCATAATTTTCATGAAAAATTTTATTAATGGAAAAATAATATACAAAAATCACATTAATTCATCATAATAATTTATGCAATAATAATTAGATGATTGTAATTCAAGTTACCAAAAATAAACAATAAACCTCTGTCTCTCTCTCAGGAAACGACAATTTATCCAAAAAACTCAATAATCATTTAAAAAAAACTGTTTTTTTTTTCTTCATTGCGACTGAAATAATAATAAAGAACAACAAGAATAAACAAATACCATAATTTACTTTTATCATTGGAAAAATCATCAATGCTCACTCTCTTTCTTGCCCTCTCTCTCTCTCTCTGAGTTTCTCATTAATCATTATCGTTAAAATATACTTCGTATATTTTGACGCCGTTAACGATAAAACGAATAATATTTGATGTGACGACATTTTTTGTAACGATATTGTAGCGCGTGAATGTTTTTAAAATCATCAGTTCAAACCGGCTTATTTTTTTTTTATGATTTTGTTTTTGTTTTCTGTTATTTTCTATAAAAAGTTAAATACATGATTGATAAAAAGTTAGTTGCTTCCTAGACGTTAAATAATAAGGAGTTAATAAAACAAATAATTGAATACAAAAACGTTTCAAAATTTAAAATTTAATTTAACACAAAAAAAAAAACAAAAATTGTTTAATTGAATTTTTAAGAGAAATTTTAAATAATTTATTTTTTTACAAGAAGGAAATTAGTGAAAAATAATTAAAAACATAAAAGTGTGTTTTGTAGTAAACAAACGAATTTCATTTCCACAAAAAAAAAAGATAAAAAAAAAAGGAAAATTCAATAAAAAATAAAGTTTTTACTTTTGTTGGTAATTCTGCAAAAACAACAACAACAACAACAACAACAACAACAACAATAACATTAACTTTTAAAAAAGTGACAAATAAAAAGGACGAAATTCTCTGTTTGCCGAAAACCGGAAATAAATTTTATAGAAGTTTTTTTTTTGTTCTGTTTTTTTATTTTAATTGTTTTGTGTAGAATTTAAAAAAAAAATAAATAAAAGCAGAAAAATTTTTATCGAGATAAAATAAAAATGGATAACTTTAAGAAAATACTTCATGTGAGTTTTTACAATAAATTATTATTTTTAAATTTTTAAAGAAACTTTATTTTCCCCATCCACCCAGATTTTCTTCTCGTTTTTAATTAATTAAATTTTTTTTCCAAAATACATTTTCTTTTGTTTAATTCTTTTAAATGTGAGTGTTTTTTTTTTTTTTAGTCGTAATTATTATTTTTCTTCTTCTTGTTTTTGTCCTTCTTTTTCGGATAAAGTATATAAAAAGTAACACACACACACAGTAACCTACATTTAATCAAAATCGTTTACAAATAAAATAAAAAAATTTTTTTTTTTTTAAAAAGGCAATAAAAACAAAAAAAAAATTATTTACTTTATTATATTTTTATTTCCTTATATATGGCTGTCTCTCTCTATCTTTCTCTTTCCATATAACACTTTTTTTTTCTTATCAAAAAATTATTATTTTGAGTTTTGAGTTTTGTTTTTTTCTTTTTCTCTTTTTTTATTTTTCATGAACTTATAAATTAAGACAAAAAAAAATTGAAAAATTTAGTACAAGGGGAAATGTCTATAAAATCATCAAATCTGATGGGAACTTAAATTTAATTCAGAAATTAATATTTTTGTTAAAAGTGTAAAACGTGACAAAAAAAAAAGGGTTAAGGAAAGAAGCTTTTATCAAAATGTTCCTTTAAAATTTATGTTTAATTCGGTGTGGTCTTGCATACGACATCTACAATGTATAATGCAATTATAAATAAGACATAATTATGATCTGATCTAAAACTAGATAATGAATTAATTGCATTAGGCGTAGGAATAGACAGTTTTTGGTTTCCATTTTTTTTATTTATTTTATATAAATTATTAAGAATATTCCAAGAGACGCAATGTATAAGTTTGTTGTTTTATAAGTGCGGTTTTATAATCAAAATAAATTCAATAATAATATTTCTACTTATGTAGATTATTTATATTAATTACCCTTCACTCAAAGGGGGGAAAAAATAGAAAACTTAAAACTAAAATATAAGAACCAAATAAATAGTAGACGATAGTAAATAGGAATTAGAATGATAAAAATATAATAAACTAGAATAACAAACTAAATTTTCATTTATTGAATTTTCAATTGGCTGAATATTGTTTCTCAGTGTGTGTGTGTGTGTGTGTTAAAACAAAGTAATCTCCTTCATATACAAATTACCAACGAAAAAACTAAAAAACCAAAAAAATATAATTCTCATGAATGATTCAACTGTTTTTAATGTTGAATGAATCACATTTTGTTTTCTATTTTTTTTTTATTTTGAAAAAAACTTTTCTTTTCCAAAAAATAAAAAAAAAAATAATAAAAATTTCCCATGAATCAAGTAAAAATCGAGACAACAAAAAAAAAACAAATTTTAAAGAAACAAAATAAAAGAAGACAATCATCACGATTAGATTTATGTAAGATTTTTAAAAAGGAAAAATAAGCTCTGTCATCATAGTATACATAGAAATGCATAAAAACATTGACAGCATAAAATAAAGTCAAGGTTGAAAAAAAAATACATAAAAATTATAAAAGTCAACAAGAAGAAAAAAAAAATCTTCTCTATTTTTATCAATCATTTATTTAGCTCGTGAAAAATTTACGTGACGTATAAATATTAAATTAAAATAATAAATGATTAAAATTGTGAATAATAATTATTGAATTGTATTTTGTTTGTTTCATAAGAAAAGTTTACTTTATTTTTATAACGGTGAACACATGAATTAAAATTTTTTCTTAAAATTACCAAGATGGATTTTATTATATTTGTGGAGGCTAGATATGTAGATATAAATATGAAATGTTTAAAAATATTAATCAGTTTGAAATCGTCAATAACTAAATATATATTTTAGTGTTGCCATATTTGTAAAGAAGGTCAACGATAAACTCGCCTCGATTCAAAATAACACGTGGATTAACTGTAGACAGACAGACATCAAACTTTGAATTATTTCTGTAAGAGTGAGACGGAAGTAAAAAAAAATTGAATTTATTGAACTCGTTTTATGTTTCAATCGATAAATTACTATAATTTGAAAAATACAAGAAAAAAATGAACCAATTAATTTAATTGACAATAATTTGTGTTTAGCTGTGTCACTTTTTTAATCGTAAATTACAAAAAAAAAATGCTTAGTACAAATATTGGACATTCCTAAGAATAATTTTTATTATTACTAATTATTATTTTGTTGCTGTTTTGTTTGTTTATTTTATACTTCCAAAGTTCAATAAACGATTTCTTCTTCGACTTCTTATATTACTTGTGTTATCATTTATTTATATCAAAAAGTTTACCTACTCGATTATTATAAAAAGTAATTCGTAACGATAAAAATGTTGCAATCTTTATATAAAAAAAAGTGTCATTTTGTTACAATTAACAAACATACTTTTTTTATTGTTAATTAATTTGCAATCGGGTAATTATAATGTTTGTAAAAAATTTCTATCAATGCGATTTTCGTCCAATAAACTTCTTCTCCAATCAAAAAAAATACAGTTTTACTTGGATCAGATTTTTTTTACTCCGAATAATCGTTAGATGGAACAAAAGTTCTAATGAAAAATGTGAACGTTATTTTATGTTTACATTTAAATTTGTGTAGCTTGTAGTTGCATTTTATAATATATAAATAAACAAATGAATGATACTTAAATACTTACAAAAGACTTACGGTCTAAAGAACTTTAAGAAAAACGGATTTTTATATAATTTTCACAGTTATTGTTCAATTACGCTGTTATTAATACATTAATTAATTAAACACAAATCTTATTGAATTTGAAGTGAAATAAACTATAATTATTATTTTTTTTAATTTCAGTTTAATATTTGTACGTTACTATTATTGTCATTAATAATAAGTGTTTCATGTCGTCCAAAGGATTTACATCCGGCACAAGCTGTATTAGAAATTGCTGAATATGATGCTGATTTTGATGGTGATCTTGATCAAGATGCACTTAAAAAAGTTAAATTATGTTATCAAGATGTAAGTATAACCTTTTCTATTATCACGTGTACTTATTTAAGATTTAGTAGTGACACATGTTAAGAAATTAAGATTTACAATTATAGCTCAGGTATAGAAATTTCAGAACAGAAAGTTCAAATAGAACGCAACACAATTTCAATCTATATTATGATAAAAGTCCAAAAAAAAAATTAAATTCCTTTTTACTGAAAAACAGAAATTAAAATAATTTTAACCCTAAATATTTAATAAAGTCAACGATAGCGGCCATTTTTAATTTTAATTTTTTTTAGTCAAAATAAAGCAAATAATTTCTTATTTATTATTTTTATTTATTTTGTTTTAATCAAATTTTAGTCAAAATAAAAAGTAAAAGTTAAAAAGATTATTTTGAGTGGGAAAACAAATTTACAAATTGACAGAATTTTATTATTGCTGTGTTATTTGGGTTTAACAAACTTTTTACAAAAAAAAAAAAAACAAAAATAAAGCAAAACAAAAGGAAACAGAAATTTAATTGAATTTGACATTTTTATTTAATTACAGGATGATTTAATGGAACTTTGTCAAAGATGCGCCAAAGTAACAAAATCAAGTATTGTTTTTCCAATGTGCTGTGCCGGTGAAGATAATTCAACGAAATGGTGTGAAGAATACGTTTATTATGGAATACAATAATCTTTTTAATTCATAAGATTTTAGTTTTTATTTTCTGTTTTATGTTTATTTTTTTTCTTAAAAAATAAGAAGAAGAAATCTGTTTTTTTTTATATTTTTAAAAATCTTTTAATTTTTATTTTGTGATTTTGTTTTACAAAAATTTATTCGTTCAAATTGTCTACTTGTTCAAAATTGTGTTAAATGTGAACGTGTTTGTGTGTAAATGTGTGTATGTGTGTCTTTGATTTGATACCAAAAAGAAAAAAAAACAAAAAAACAAAATCAAAATTCTAGAAATTTTAAGTTTATTTATTTATTTTTTGTTTTTCTGTTTGTTTATTTTTCTGCTTTTTCTTTTTCTTCGTTTTTTGTGTTTTTTTTATAATAATTTAAAATTCTTTTTCTTTGTTTAAAAAAAAAATAAATTTAATCGAAAAAAAACAAAACAAAAACAACAACAACAAGAAAATATTTTAAAAATAGAAAAAGAAAGAAAGAAAAATAATCATAATTATAAATAATAATAATAATTATTTAAAATAATAAATATAAATTATAATTATTAGTTGTGTAAGAAGGAAGGATGATAAGGCTGTGAATATATACAATTTTTTTTCCATTTATAAATCTTTTGGATAAGAATTTTTAATTTATTAATTTTCTTTTTCTGCATATTTTTTCCACTTTTAATCTTTATATAATATAATATAATATAATAAATCATCAACAATAACCTCAACAACAACCAAAAAAAAAAATCATCAAACAATCAATCAACAAAAAAAAAATAATAAAAAGAATCAACAGACTTTTTGTCTCAATAAGTATAATGTAAAAATTATGTACACAATAGTTGGCACCCTATTTACACGCCTCTCACTTAGCTTATACAGAAACTTCTTTCCAGATTCCATTCCATTCACCGAAAACCAAAAAAAACATAATTTTTCTAAGGACTGAAATTATTTCTTAATTTTCTAAAATATTCCAAATCCTTTTGACTAACTGAAGGAATAAACTTCATTGTTGCACTTTGAAAATCTTCTAATTTTACAGTGACAGAATCATGAACATTATGTTGATTACTTATTTTAATAAAATCTTAAATTAAAAGAAAAGTAACAAATTAAAATGAAAGTAAAAAATGAAATAATAGATGTGTGTACAGTAAAAATTTATGAACATTAATCAACAATATAAAATAAAATAAAAATTGTGTGTACCTTTTTTCTGTTCCAATACAGTTCGACGTACTGCACTTAACCATGCATTTGAACAAATTGAATACAAATCAGCACCAGTCATATCTTCTGTTAACATTTCAGCAACTTCTGTTAAAATTAAATTATCATCCAGAATGAATCTGTGAATAAAAATTAAACAAAGTTTTTATAGTTTTGCAATTATTTGATGAAATCGTGAGATAATTTTACTTTTGTGTAATTGCATTTAAGACAGCAATTTTATCTTCAACAGTTGTACAAGGACCAACAAATAAAAGTTTATCAAAACGTCCGGGACGTAAAAGTGCATTATCAATTAAATCAGGACGATTTGTAGCAGCCAGTATAAAAATTTGTTTTTGTGGATCTGAATTACTTGTCATACCGTCCATTTCAGCTAATAATTGACTAACCACACGATCCATTACACCACCAGAATCTCCAGCAACTCCACGATTTGGAGCTAGTGAATCAAGTTCATCTAAAAATATTACACATGGTGCAGCTGATCGAGCTCTAGAAAATACTGAAAAATTGTAAAAAATTTAGTTAGAACAAGAAATTTTGATGTGAGAGATTTTATTAGATCTTAATGATTGTATAAGTGAAAAATTAATAACTAACCTTCTCTAACGTTCTGTTCACTTTGTCCAACATACATATTTAATAATTCTGGTCCTTGTACTGAAAGAAAACTAAGATTACATTCAGTTGCTACTGCCTTAGCAACAAGTGTTTTCCCGGTTCCTGGAGGTCCGTATAATAAAATTCCAGAACGTCTCATATTTTTCCCCATTAAATGAATATGTTTTAAAGGTAATCCGATACTACTTTGAATTTCATCTTTAAGTTTTGCTAAACCACCAATATCTGACCAAAGTACTTTTGGAACTTTTGGTGCTCCTAAACTATCAGCGAATGCGGATTGCATTGTTACTAAAAAAAATAAAATCCAGGAGTATGAAACAATTAAATTTTAAAGAATAAATGGTACCTAAATTTGTTTCCAAATGTTCCATTTTTAAAATATTCATTTCATTAAATTTCATTTCTTTAATTGAATTATCAAATAATAATTTAAGATCACCGTATAAAAATCCTTGTGTTTTACCAGCAACAATTTCCAATAACTTTTCATCATTTACTGATTTGATACGATTCGATAGTTTTGAATCAATTAATGAAATTTTTTCATAATTATCATTGAAAATTTTCTCATTTAAATTTTCTTTTATTTCTAACCATTTAAGAATATCATAACGTTCTTCTTTATTTGGTGGAAGAATATTAATTGTTTCTAAGAATAAACGTTGAATAATTGGTTGTTGTATTTTTGTATTTGATAATGCAACAAGTATAACTGGATAAGGATAAACTTTTGTAAAAAGTTCAATAATTTCTGATTGGAATGATGAAATTATTCTTAGATCTTCATGGCCATTTGATTCAATACCAAAAACCTGTTGAATACAAATTATTTAAAATTAGAACGTTTAATTAAAAGATAAATAATCTAAAATTAAAGTATTTTTTACTTCAAAATTTTGAAGACAAATAATCAATGGCACACAAAGATTTGGTCTATTCAATACAATATTCAGTTTAGCTTCTGTTTGTGATGAAATTGGTGAAATAATATCTGTACAATCAGCATGGTATATATACATTCCGAGACTTTGTCCAATTGCATTTAAAATTGTAAATTTTCCAGCACCTCGATCGCCTTGTAATAGGAAAATTGGGAAAATTTGTCTTGATGTAAAATCATTAAAATTATTGGAAGTTTGTTGTTGTGTTGATTGGTTAATAAATGGAAGGAAACATGATTTTAATTCGTTATAATATTTTTGTAGACCAGCTGGAAATTGTTTAATAAAACATAAATCGTGTAGGATTTGTTTTGGTAAAAACGCATGTGTACCATTTACTTGAATTAATTCAGTAAAATTTTTCACAACAATTGCAGAAAATTCAAAATCACTTTCTTTTGTTTCCAAATTTGTACATTTAAAATAGATTTTTTTTAAATGTGAAAATATATGAAAATATCTTGAGTAATAAAATGAACCAAGTAACGACTCATCTAATATAATTTCATAAATATGATTACGATGAAGAAGACGTGCATTCTCAAAATATTTTGTTAAAATTGTTTCAGATAATTCAGCATGAATTTCATATGGTGAATTTGTTATTGATATTGATGCTTTTGTTGAAATCATTGGAAGATTTTGATTATCTTGAATTTCTTGTAAGGATACATATATATCAGTATCATCAATTTTATGTTTATCTTTAAAATTTTGAAAAAAATTTTCTTTAACAAAAACACAATTTATTTGTGAATTTTTCCATGAACGAATTTGTACTAATTGTGATTGAGATTGTTTACCAAAATATGATGAAATCAAACCATTTTGTTGTGATTTTGGTAATAAATTAACCCAATTAATTTCTTTATTACGTACAAATATATCAAATGTGTATTGTGTAACAAACATTATTAATTCTGATTTAATTATTTCATTTTTAATCATAATATCGTACAATTTATTAGGAATAGGTTTAAGTTTAAGTTTCATATCAGCTGGTTTAACGTTACATTTAAATTTTTTAACAAGTTCCATAAATGAAAAGATTGGAAAATAATGACAAGGATATTTAGGAAATAATAACTTAGAGGTATAAGCTATTATATGTAAAATGGAAGAGGAAGAAGGATAGGATTTTATTACGTTCATTTTTCTATAAAAAATAAAAAAACAAACAATATTATTTCCACTTTAAAACTTAAAAAAATATTCACTTAATTACTTTATTTTAACCATTTGTATTTTTAATCATTAGGTAAGCATGTGAAACTGGGATTTCTACAAATTAATTTGAAATAACTTAAAATAAATTTCCCAAATTATTTTTAAATTGAGAAAAAAAAATCTCTTCTACTTCCGAATTCCAATCAGAAAACTACAATACAATTTTCTTGGTTTTTCTATTTTTAGAGTAAAGTTTTGATGACACTTTATAAAAATTTAATTAACTTATAGTAAATTTATTAATTTATAAACTTTTTTCTGATAAACTAATTAGAAATTCATTTTTATATTATATTACTGAGAGACAAAATTAAAAATACACTTTATTTCCGCGGACTTGATGATAAGTGATATTTGACAGCAGCTGTCAAAACTTTAACTTTTATATTTACGTCTGTGTTATGTTTATTCGAATTTTTAAATAAATATATAAATATAATAAATATATAGCGTGCATTTTTTAAATGTCAAAAAGTTGGGGCGTTTATTTTGGTGTCTGGCAATACGCAAAACAACAACAACATAGTAATGCTCTTTATTTTTTATTTCGCTGAAATTTTAGGATTACTAAAGATTATTTTTTCTTTCAATCTTGCTCATATTTAGATAATCTAAGTAACATCAGAAAAACTTATTTATATTTTAAAAATCTCATTTATTAACGATTTTTTTAGCCATATAAAAAAAATACATCAAACATTTCAAAAAGAAATTATAAGAAAAAGGAAATTCCAAGTTGCAAGTACTTTACATAATGTACTTAAAAGAGAAATGGTATGAGAGAAAAAAAGCGATAATATATTTAATGAAAACAAATGTGTCTCCCACAAAACAATAATCTTTTAATTGTTTGTTTAATTTATTTTTATTTTAAATGTGCTTTTTTTCATTTAATGCATTTTTAATCCTTTAACTTTATTTAAAAGCTTATTAACTAAAATTTAATTGGAATTAATTAAACGAAAGTTATAAATTATTTACATAATTTTGAAAAATGTCTTTTTTTAAGTTTAAGTTAAAAAAAAATTAATTCATTAAATTTTAAATGAAAGAAAAAAGAATTAAGACAAAAAGAACAAAAAAAACCGGAAATTCTAATTCGTTTTTTTTTATTTTCTTCCGTTTCAAAATTTGGTTAAATTTTTTAGTTTTTTAATCAGCCTTACGGGTTTTACGTTTTCTTACGTTAGGACTTGAGGTCGGCGTTACATTCTTTGAGCCAACTTTTTCAGCTTTTGGGCTTGATGGCGGAGATTTATTTTTATCACTTTCTACTGCATCTTCTGAATCAGAGCCAGAGTCTTTTTCTCCTTCTGAGGTTGTGTCATTTTCATCTTCCAAATCATCACCTTTTACATCATCGTCAGCCTAAAATCAAAAACATCAATGTTATCATACATAATATATATATATTCATTTTGAATCGGACAATTAATTTAAAGACTACAAAAATTATATGATAAGAATATAATTTTGATTGTAGAAAATTAAGTGATTCAAATTCAAGTATGCAATTGACCTTGAATTTCTGTTTAAATGGTAAAAGTTGTTGATTTATTCAGTTTAAAAAAAAAAGTGCGATCACTTTATTTGATATAATTAGTCATATCATAGACGTCTAAATTTCAGACGAATTTTGGGTGGGGCAGATAAATTAAATGCAATTTAAATAATAAAATGTTCAATAAATGTTCTTACCGAATAATCTTTTTTATTTTCTTTAGATTCTGAAAAGCTTTGACGATGTATTGATTTTGGTGGAAATATAAAATCGATAACACAAACTAAAATTAGTCCAAGTAGTGCACCAAAGAAAATAGTTGCTGCAGCGAAAATTGCATAAGACGCCCAATTTGGTAGACCATAATCCTTTAATAATTGATTGTTCAGTTCTTTTAGGAAATGTGACAACTTAAAGAAATACGAAACAATTGACATTTGAATTGAGTCTGGTTGTTTCCAAGCAGAGACTGTTTCTAATGTTTCCCATTTTTTTTCATCTAAGAAATTTTTTAATGCCTGAATTTCACGTGATCCACGGTATTGTCTAAATTCGCCATTAATAACACTGAAATATATTTTAAAATTGAAAATTTCACCATTCAAAAATTCATAATTTTTATATAATGTTTTACTGAAAAATTGTAGGTAATGCAGTCACAAAAAATCTTCCACTTAAAGCTGATGCAGTTGTTACATCGATTTTGCCTACCGAAACTCCTATCTCATCAGCCCATATTGAGTAGTCTTCCCATGTTGGAGCTAGATTTTTGCAAGCCGGACACCAAGGAGCATAACTAAGTAGAAAAAAATATTATTTACTTAAATAAAACTTTTTTTTTTATAAAAATAGATAATTATTTTGCGAAAAAAATTAAATCGACACACTTGACTATTATAAATTTTAGTTTTTTTTTATTTTTCTGAAATAAAATTTATTTTTAAATTGTTTAAAGATCAAACTTATGCGTTGGATAAGGTCATTAACATTTCAGTACATCGAATTAAAAAAAAAAATTGAAACGGAAAATGAATCACATTCTAACCTCAAATTAAACAATGAGATTATTGAAAAATGTAACGCAATCTATTTTTCTCCCACGATCAAATGTAATGTATAAATTAAAAATGTATTTTTTATTGTATTGTATAAATTAACAAAAATTTGGAAAGACGTAATGTAATATTTTTTATTAAATTTTCACTTACAATTCGACCATCCATTCATTATTTAACATCAACCTCCAATTATCTTCATCCAAATTAACAACTAGCGATTTAGCATCGCAATTATGATTAATTACTATATTAAATACAATTAAAATTGATAACACAACAATATTTTTCATTTCGATTCCAAAAATCACAAAAAATCGACTATCTTAAAACTTAGAGACATATAATATGAAATGAAGATAGCAATTTGGTAAATATTTAATATAAAAATCTCCCAATATGCCTCCCTAAATTCACCTCAATTTTTTTTCTTAAGAGAAATTTGTCAAAAAATGCTGAATTGATAAGACTTTCTCCAATTGAGGTTATGAATTTTGTTTACAATTTTATTTATTTTTAAATTGATTTGATGTGTAAAACATGGCAAGATTATTATCAATTATGCTTTGGAAAAAAAACCCGGTTATGTTTTGTACAATACGAAATAAGGGGTACTTAAGAAATAAAAAAGTTCAAACAATTAAAAGGGTTAACTATGAGAATAAAGTTCTTTACGGGGCAGTTATAAAAGCTAAAAAGTCTAAAACTAAAATTGTTATCGATGAATCTATTGAAGAAGGAATTATGAGTTCGGAAATTTACTGGATATCACAAAAATTGCAAGAACCAGAACCCAAACCAATCATAAAAGTGATACCAATTCCACCAGAAAACGCTCATCCTAGACTTGTTAAACTACAAGAATTAGTAAATTTACCGGAAAGTTTAGAAAAATTTCAAAAGAGCCTCTTACCAATTCCAATTAAAGAAAAAAGGAAATTATCGATAATCGGAAATGAAACATTTAGCGAGATTCCATTCGATGAACAAACTTTTAACGCTTTAATAAATTTCCCTCTTGATATGAGAAATTTAAGAGATAAATCTCAGAGTCTCGATGCATTAGAAATATCATCATTACCTTCAGTTGGAAGAATTCTTCAAGCTACAATGTCTGATGCTTCTCGTAAAGCTTTGATTAAATGGAAACAATTGAAAATAGCAGAATTAGGATTTGAAGGATTCCAGAATTTGCAAAAATGTTAATAAAAAATCTAATTGTTTATTTTGTATTGAGTAAAACATTTTTTTTAAATTCCAGCGCATTTACAACATGGATCTGAATTTCATTCGAGTATAGAGAAATATTTTAAATCTGGTGTAAAACCAAATAAGAATTCAATGATTTATGAGACGTGGAAAAGCGTTGATCCCGTTTTAAAATTAATTGGAAAACGGGCTGAAGTTGTTGAAAAATCAGTTTATCATCCTGTCTTAAAATACAAAGGGATTGTTGATTGTGTAGCTACGATTGAGTAAGACAAGAAATTGTAATCATAATAAGTTTATATCAATATAATTCTTATCAATATTTCAGCTCTGAATTACATGTCATAGAATGGAAAAAATCTGATCTCCCAAAAAAATCAATTATTGATACCTATGACGCACCTCTTCAACTTTGTGCTTATTTAGGAGCAATATATGCTAATCCTAATTATAATTTAGATATAAAAAAGGGTGGTGTTGTTATTGCTTATACTAATGGAAAACCCGCTGATTTTCATCAATTAGACTCTTTAATATTACGAAAATATTGGAAAATATGGCTTCAAAGATTAAAAGAATACTGGATAAGATATCGGGATAATACAATTCCTGAACCAATTTAGTTACTGTAATCATTTTTTTTATTTAAAATAAAACATTGCTGATTAATAAATTTAATTTTTAAAACCTTCAATTTTATTTTGTATATTTTAGCAATAGACTATTTACTTGGTCGAAATAAGCTAAGAAACTAAAATAGTATAATTTTTTTCTTTTAATATTATTTAAACAATAAAAATTCTTTCACAAAATAAATAAAAAAAATTTCACAGCTCTCGCAAAGTTTTTCCCCATTTCTTGATTATTATGCTATAGTAAAAAATAGGGTGACTTTAGTTTTTCCTACAAAATTTTATTAATTTATTTTTCTCAAAGGATATGTGCACAAACCCTAAGTAACTTTAAACAATTAAATAACTCAGATTCTTAGGGAACTTGCATCAACTTATTTATATTCCTTTTCTGAATGAATTAAGTTTTTTACCGCGTCTAAGAAATTTTATATACAGCTATTTATTTATTTTATTATCTTATAGTAATAATATTGTTGGTCACCCTTTTAACCCACTTAAACCTGAATAAACTAATATGACGAAGTATTATCATACATATGAATTTATTTTATTATATTCACAGACATTATTTAAAGTATGGACAGGCCGACCATTATTAACTACACATATGCATATTTAAATTTATTTCCTTATGGGCAATTCGATGTTTTAAATTAAATAATTCTTTTTATTATTATTACATAATTGGATACGTTATTGTGTCATTGAATTTTATATGCGTAAATATGATTGTAATAAGTTAATTTTTTTCTTTATTAAAGTGTAAAATTCCGAACAATTTCTTAATGGAACAAGTAAAAATGAGTAATGTAAAAATTATGACTTAATTTGAAATGAATATTTATCAATTCTGGGTAAAGGATTTTTATTTATTGTTGTAATTAAGTGTCGCCACTTTGTAAAAATATGGTAATAATTAAAACATAAGAGAATGAAGCAAGTATTTCTTCCATAAAAAAAAAATCTGTGGATGTTAGGAAACCGTAATTAATTTTACTTCACTTAAATAAACTCTACAACTTCTTGCAAAAGGTCAATAGGTAGTTTCCTAATTTATTTCTCACATTATAAAATTATGAAATAAAATATAATGAAAATACTTGGAAGTAGCTGTTGGATAAGCAGTTAATAAGATCAAAGCTGCAATCAGAACTATGGCATCCAATTTATTTTTTAAATCACAAATACAAAGACAAAATTTTTGGATTTATTGGATTAATTGAAAGTTCAAAAAGGAATTAACAATTAATACAAATCTATATTTCAAATACAACAATTTCTTTTTATTTTTAAACAATTTTATAATTTGAGTAAAGCAAAATTTATTAACAAACTTTGTATAAATTTATAATAATAATTATAATAATAAGAACCATAATAATAACAACAATAGGAATAATTAATATCCAATTAGATTCATTATCTGTGTTTGTAATAATTTCACAAGGTTTAATATTTTTACATTTAATTAAACAATCTTCAAAATTTGGTTCATCCGAATATCGATCAAATTTTCGTGTAAATATTATACATTCTTGTTCGTTTTCTTTTGGGATTCGTTTCCAATTATCAAAAACTAAATCAAAACTTGTCTCATTTTTGTATTCCAGTTTGTACCAGGTAGCAGAAATGGAAACAGTATTGTTAGTTTCGTCCAAATGATTTAGAATAATACACTGCCATAAAAGAAACAAATTTTTATAGTCAATATAAATAAGATTAAACGCAGTATATGAATTCAAAATGCAGCCATGTTTGTTCTGATCCTCTAATTGGGTATTAAATTTGTATTTAATATTTCTTTCATTGACAATAGAAACATTACAAGAGTTCGTGTCCTCAGTAAAGGCATTTCTGATAAGGTAAGGATCGATTTGTGTACAGTTTGGTTCATCAAGATCGAATGGATTAATTGAAGAAACATTTGGGGATTGTAATAAAACTGGATTTATGATGAATTTATCCCAAATGTGATAGTCAGGCGGTTTTTCATAATTCAGAAGGCAATCATCACAATTGCCCAAATAAATGCACACACAAAAATTGATTAAATTTATTAAGTTTTTTAAAAACATTTTATTAGTACGAATATTTAAACCAAACTAAAATTTTATCCAAAATTTTACTGTGTCCTAACACAAGCACACCACCGAATTCATTTAATTTAGAAAATCTATTAAATTCACATTAACTTATTACCGAATATCGTCTATTTAAGTTTAAGAAATATCTATTAGTGTTATTGAATTGTGAAATTAATTTTGTGTAAGTAATTACAATTTATTATTAGTGGATTTGTGTGAAAGTTTTATTAATTTATTAACTAATTATATACATATACACTCTATAAACATGTATTTTTCATTTGTTGAAAGTGCAAAAGCAGTTCACAAGTAAAATAAATTCATATTTCAAATGCAACAATTTCTTTTCATTTTTTAAAGAATCTTAAGTAAAGCAACATTTACTTACAAATTTTATTTAAATTTATGATAATAATTATAATAATAAGAACCATAATAATAACAACAATAGGAATAATTAATATCCAATTAGATTCAATATCTGCGTTTGAAATAATTTCACAAGTTTTAACATTTTTACATTTAATTAAACAATCTTCCAAATATGGTTCCTGCGAATATTTATCAGGTTTTCGTGCAAATATTGTACATTCTTGTTCGTCTCCTTTTGCGATTTTTTTCCAATTTTCAAAAACTAAATCAAAACTTTCATTTTTGTATTCCAGTTTGTACCAGTCAGCAGAAATGGTAACAATATTATTAATTTCACTCCAGTCATCTAGAATAATACACTCCCATAAAAGAAACAAATTTTTATAATCTGTGTAAATAAGTTTCGGACTATTATTTGATTCTTTAACGCAGCCGTGTTCTTTTGGATTTTTTAATGGAGTAAAAATTTTGTATCTAATTCTTGCATTAGAATTAAAAATTTCACAACTGTTCGTGTAATCAGTATAGATATTTCTGATAAGATAAGGATCGACTTGTATACAATTTGGTTCTACAAGATCGAATGGATTAATTGAAGAAACATTCTCGGATTTTAATAATACTGGATTGATTATAAATCTACTCTGAATTATATATCCACGTGGGTTTTCAGATTCCGTATGGCAATCTGCACAATTGCCCAAATAAATGCATCCACAAAAACTGATTAAATTTATTAAGTTTTTTAAAAACATCTTTCAAATCCGGATTGTTATACAATACTAAGATTAAATTCGTAAGTTAAATGTGTCCTAACACAAGTCCAGCATGAAATCAAATTAATTTAGAAAAAAATTACTTTATTTAATTGCCGAATATCATTTATTCCAGTTTATGAAATATCCATTACTGTTAAAGAATTGTGAACTTTAATGTAGGTAAGTAGACAACTTGTTACTTAAATTTATAAAGGAAAAGTGGATATTAATTTCAGTGATAGACTTACCATCACCATCAATAAATAAAAGTTCAATGGATTTAAACACAATTAGATTTTGATTTTTTTCAGCAATTAATTTTACTTCACTTAAATAAATTCTTCAACTTCTTGCAAAGAATAAAAGTTTCCTAATTTATATTTCACAATATAAAATTAGGAAATAAAATATAATGAAAATACAAAATACTTTAAAGTAGCAGTTGAATATATTTGCACTTTTTACTTGTCCCAAATTTCAGGTACGAATACCATTAGAAAATAATGGTGGTTTTTATTTCTAAAAATATCTGATCCCATTTTTCATCAGAAAACTCACTTCTAGAAGAAATAAGTATTATTATTACTTCAGTATGAAAGTATAAGGGCACACATTTTTTTTTCAATTTTATATCTATTTTTTCATTTCTTCTTTAGTCGTGCAGCACCCATATTCTTATTTCTACATTTTATTATTTTTATCAATGTAATAAATTAGATATTAGAAATTTAGTTATTTGTAAAAATGCAATACAAGCGTATAGGAAAACATTTTAATTCTGGATAGGACTAAACAATAGTGACAAATGCGATTTTATCAAAAAATGAAATATGCAACAAATCTAAAACTTCTTCTGATGTGCTTCTCAAAACGAGAGTGTTTTCTTACTTATATGGGTGACACACTTATACGTTCCAGATTTTTAACAAACTGTATCAAAGAAATATTATGTCTGTGTTCTTGTGTTCGCCTGTAGAGGGCCTATACAATATTTTAAATCATGTTATCCAAACATTCACTATCGTGTTAATATGATCAAAGCTACAATCAGAACTGCGGAATTATTTAATTAATTAATTAATTTATTTATTTATTAAAACACAAATGCAAGGCCTAGAATTTAAAAACATTTATTTTCAATTTCTTGAATGTGCATAAAGCAGTTTACAATTAACATTTCAATTCATATTTCAAATACAACAATTTATTTTTATTTTTAAACAATTTTATAATTTGAGTAAAGCAAAATTTATTAACAAACTTTGTATAAATTTATAATAATAATTATAACAATAAGAACCATAATAATAACAACAATAGGAATAATTAATATCCAATTAGATTCATTATCTGTGTTTGTAATAATTTCACAAGGTTTAACATTTTTACATTTAATTAAACAATCTTCCAAATATGGTTCATTCGAATATTTATCAGGTTTTCGTGCAAATATTATACATTCTTGTTCGTATCCTTTTGCGATTTTTTTCCAATTTTCAAAAACTAAATCAAAACTTTCATTTTTGTATTCCAGTTTGTACCAGTCAGCAGAAATGGTAACAATATTATTAATTTCACTCCAGTCATCTAGAATAATACACTCCCATAAAAGAAACAAATTTTTATAATCTGTGTAAATAAGTTTACGGCTATCCAGTGATTCCTTATTGCAGCCGTGTTCTTTTGGATCTTTTAATGGAGTAAAAATTTTGTATCTAATTCTTGCATTAGAATTAAAAATTTCACAACTGTTCGTGTAATCAGTAAAGATATTTCTGATAAGATAAGGATCGACTTGTGTACAATTTGGTTCTACAAGATCGAATGGATTAATTGAAGAAACATTTGCGGATATTAATAATTCTGGATTGATTATGAATTTATCCCATTCCGGGTATTCAGGCGGATTTTTCAAATCATGACAATTGCCCAAATAAATGAACAAACAAAAAATGATTAAATTTATTAAGCTTTTTAAAAACATCTTTAAAGTTTGAATTATTAAACTATACTAAAATTTTATCCAAATCTTTAATGTGCCGTAACATCATGGAATCAATTTAATTTAGAAAATCTATATAGTAGATAATAATTATTTAAATTACTAAGTAATTGCAGAATATCATTTTTTCAGTTTATGAAATACCTATTACTGTTAATGAATTGTGAATTTATTTAATGTAAGTAAGTAGATAACTTCATGAATATTAATATATATTTATATATATATTAATTTCAGTGATTGATTTACCATCACCATCAACAAATAAAAGCTCAATTGATTTATACATAATTGAAGCAGCAGTTGTACATATCTTTAATGTGCCCTAACATAAGTAACACATGAAATCAATTTAATTTAGAAAATCTATACAATTGACTTTAAGTAATGGCCGAATATCGTCCGTGTGGATTCCAGTTAAGGATATATTAATTAATAACTATTATTAAATTGTGAAATTTATGTTTTGTATTGTAAGTGCATATCATGTTACTAATATTTGAGAGTATTTGAGTGATATTTGTAGGAATTACAATTTCGAATACAAAAAAATGGATTAAGTTTTTTGACTAATGACACGTATGAAACTCTATGTCTACAATTTATTTCTGATATGAACACCATACAACCGGATTTTTCAATTATTTTAATTTGTCTCGTTACGGTTTTATGCAGTCAGATTGGCCGAGCGGTCTAAGGCGCCAGATTTAAGCTCTGGTCCTCTATGAGGGCGTGGGTTCGAACCCCACATCTGACATTATTTTTTAGGAAATCCAAAATTAAGGTGCCAGAAACACGTAAATGTTTTATAATAATATTTGTATAAAAGAGTTAGGCACATTCGAAATTCAGACTACAAAATATAATAATTATTTCTAATTATTAGGTATTTGTAATCTTTTACTATTTTATATTTACAATTTAATTAAATAATTGTCACAATGAATATCACATACATTTAAAATTCTTTAATTATAAATATAATGTTGAGTCGAGAGTATGCAGAAACTTCATTAATAATTTTTTTCACAGAACATTTTCTAAGGTAAATCAATCAATTGCCTGGAATATGAGAAAAAAACTTCAACATTAACACTTGAATGTGTGACACATTTATTCATTTATAAGAATGACGAAATTTTTTATTGGAAATGAATTTTTTGTGTCGTCATACCTTTATATTGCCCTATACATTTTACACTATAATTTTAATTAAGTAAAAAAACTCACTTTAACATATAATAGTGAAAATTCTCAGTTGTCAATTTTATTTCATAGTCATGATGGAATTCACGGTACTATGCCGTAAGTTATATTTTTTGAAAATGTATTCAAAATGTCAAATATGAATTCAGTGGGGCTACCTGGTACTTTGTAGATTCAACACTTTTTAATCTGAAGAGAATGAAATTTTTTAGAATATCAACTTATTTCGTTTCGTTGAGATTTGAATAATAATAATAAATTGAACAATTTAAAAAAAAAATTAAATAATTTTAAAATTAATTTTTGGAATTTTGGAAAATTCATAAAACAATTAAAACAACAACAGAAATAAATTTAGTTTTAAATTCAAGTTAAGTAATAGTAACATACCTTGGAAATATTTAACTTGGTAAAAATTTCTGTAACAGCCGAGATTTCAACCAAATATTGCACTAAGAGAATAATTTTATTTATAATTAACCAACAAATAAAGTTAAACATAAACAATAATTATTATGAACCAATTTTTTTATTACAAACATAAAATGGAATTCATATCAGAAATTTCTATAAAAAAAATAGAAACAGCATAGAAAAAATGAAACGATCGATGGTAAAAACATGTAAGACATCCCGCATTCAATTTTTTCGATTATTCTTTTATATCATGATGTTCCTTCCTATGTTCACTCCACTCTATACTTTTTACCAAACATTAACATCCAAAGCATTCACTTCATTCATTTAGACGAAGTACTTTATCTTCTTTTTTTTATTCTTTGAATTTAAATTATGCGAGTGCATACACACACATTTATACCTAGTACTCAATCACATATAAATAAAAATATCTGATGACAAAATGATAGAATGTTTACTTGTTTTGTTCTTGTTTTTTTTTTCCAATTAAATTTTTGTTTTTGATGAATGTGTGATTTTAAAAATAATATGGGGAAAATAAAAAGAAAAAAGAGGGAAATAGAAGTTTTTCTCCATGATTTATAATTTTATTTTTAGAACGTCTGTTATATTATGTTGCATTTTAAATGAACATGATTTTTAATTAAAGATTATTTTGAACTGATAAATAAAAAAAAAACTATAATATGAGGGATAATTCCAATTAGATTATTTACTTTATAGTTTGAACAAACTATTTTAGTACTTTCAGTTTATTTTTTAATATCATTGTACAAATACATGTATGCTCATGTATGTTCATTTATGTAGATAGGTTTTTAAAATATAAACTATTACATATTTTGTTAGCCTTTTGGTTTAATTATATTTTAATGATTTTCTGTTAGAAATAGAAATGAATAATTTGTAATAAAATAAATTTAGGAATTCAATTATGGAAATATATTAAAAGGTGCATGTTTGTATATTTTCAAATGTTTAAAATTAAATTCAACATTCACTTCTTAATCTCAATTATATTTCTTAAAATCCTTTGCATTATATTTTATCTTTGAAGTATCAAATATCCTTCCTTTGTATTTAATTATATTTTACTGGTTAAATTGAAATTACTTGTCTTGAAAATAATATTAAGAGTAATTAATTAATATTAATTAATATTAATTGTAAAGAACTTTTGAAAATGCATTTATTACAGACTAATTAAGTTTACGTTTTCTTTACACTTTTATAAAATTTATAATAATTGTTATTATTTAATGGAATTAATAAAATCCATAATTATTTATTAAATGTTCTTGTGTATAGAAATGTTATGATCCCTTTAGATTTAGATGCAGTCAATGCGGTATATATTTTTTTCTTGTATAACATTTAATTAAAACATTTCTCACTAATCCAAAAACAACAGAAAAAAAGAAAGATTTTTGAATTTTGATAAAAATGATAAAAAAAATATCGGACATTCAAAATTATAAAAAAAAAAGTACAAAAAAAAAGGATAATCCTACATTGCCAGAGTATTAGAAATCAATTCAAAAGCAAAAGGTTCTTTCAGATTAGTGAAATTGACGTAGAAAAAAAATCAAATCGATGCCTTTTCTCAAATCCATAATTTGTTTGATGTAAATAAATAAATAGAAGGGGAATATGAAAGAAAATAATTGGGAAAAGAAGTAAAAGCAACTCTTTAATCCTATACTTTTTTTGTATGTGGATTTGTTAATTTAGTAAATTTATAAAATACACTACCTAGTATCCTAGTACCTACTTACCGTATATTCCTACATCCCACAATTTCACATTTTATACTTTATTCAGTTATGTCATGGGTTGGATGATTGCTGGGATTTATATGCTAATTTTTTTTTTATGTAAATCTGTTAAAATCATAAACTTTTTTTTTTCTCGTAACAAGTGAATTTAGGGTTTTCAATTTAAAAGTAAACTTTTTAAAATTCAATTTCAATTTTGAGCTTTCATAAAAATTTAATTTACAAATATTATTAATTGAAATTTGGTCAAGTTTGATTTTAAATTCACAAATAATTATCACTTGTTGTCTATAATTGGATGAATAATCTTTCATCTTCACACTTATCCATACAATAAAACTTATCTCAAAATAAAATTGAGAGAAAATTTCAATTTGTTATAATTTCTACTATATTCTTGAATTGTAAGTAAAACGTATTTAATGTTAATTAAGAAATAAAAGTCTAGTTTGTCAGCTAAAGAAAGGATTGAAAACTCTAATTTTGAATGTAAGAAAAGTTTTTTAAAGCGGAACAAGAATGTTGTTCAAATGTTGCCCATGGAATAGTTGAGAACTCTCCACCAGAGTAGCTAATCGAGACTCTAGAATAAAATGAAATAAATTTGTTAAAAATTCAATAACTTGAAATTCTAAGAATCCAAAAATCAAGAACAAAATTCTAAAGTTACAAGTAATTTTTTTTGTTTTTTTCTTTATTTTATTTTTCCATTTAAATTACATCGTTTTTTTTTTTTTGTTAATTTAATTTTTTTCCTTTTGTTTTCTTATAGACAATTAAAAACAATAATAATAATCTCATTTTGCTAATTAATAATAGCAATTTATTTATATTTAATTTTTTTTTTAATCTTTAAAAGTTTCATCAATTTTTTAGTATTTTTTTTTCTTGTGCTTTTTATTTTTTTTATTTTTGTTTTTTACTTTCTCCCCCATCTTTCTTTTACGTTTTTTCACAATTAATTATTAGTTATAAATTTAATTTTAAATTTTAAACAATAATTAATAATATTTTTCCATTTTTTTTTAATTTACTTATAGCAGCCGATAATTTTTTTCACATTTTTTTTTCACATATTTTTTTTTTTTTTTTGGTTTAAAATAATAAATAATCCAATTGGAGAAATTTAGACAATTAAAGTTGGAATTTTTCTTGATATTTGCAATTATTAGATAAATATACAAATCAAAGATTAATTGATATACAATTTGAAATAATTAACAAAAATCAAAATAACAAAAAAAATCGAAAATCATAAAATTTTAATTTATTTTTTTAAAAATAAATAAGTTTATTTTATTTATTTAAATTAATTAATTATTAATTACAAATTGTGCTTCCCATTTATAATTTTTTGTTTCTTTTTGTTTTAATATAAATGTACGTTTAATTACACAATAATTATGTTTGATGACCCATCAGATCAATCAGTTGAATTAGACAATCAAAAGAATTAGAAGTAAGTGTAGAATTTCTATGTGTGTTTACTCATGATCAATAAAATCAATTTAACTAAGATGATTATTTTTAATAAACACATTTTTCAAAGATTAAATTTCCCATTTGACGTGTTTATTATTGATCCTGAGAAAAACATTTATTTGCTCTTCGAATAAATGTCGTTTGTTGGTTTACATTTACCATTAAATTTATTCAAAAATTACTTTATTTGTTATGTTGTTGATTTTATTGTTTGCTCATATTAATGAAGTTGTTAAAATAAAAATTTATATATACCATGTCTGTTTAATTACGTAAATAAAGAAATTAAACTAAAAATATTTTTATTGTTATTGTGACTCCATTAATGAAGAAAATTTTATGTACTGTTTAATTCATGCGACTTTCATTATTCATTTATAGAATTTTTATTTTTTTTTTGAAAACTAAAATTAAAGACTATTGACAGACATTTAAAATATAAAACAAAAAATATCTACAATAGAATCAAATTTTATCATTATGTCAATGAGTTTTATTTTGTTTCTATTCTTTTATTATTATTTATGAAGAGAAAAAAATTTATTGATTCCATTTCTTATTGACATAATTTAAATGTTAGTTTTTATAAATCATAAAAAATTATAATCTTCCATTTACTGCATAGGAAAAATGATTGGAAAACCAATCAATAAATTTGGTAAGTAAAATTTCTATATTAAGAATATTTAACGTCAAATTCGATTTTTATGACAAATTTATATTGAATAAAATTAAACTATATTTTATATGAAAGTATCGTCATCTTTCGATTATCAAATTATATTAGAACATTTTGTTGAAATTTTTGATATTGATTTAATATTAATGGAATATTGGAAATAGATTCAATATATTTTGTTGTTACAAAATTTTAAGAACCAGTTAATACAATTAATTATTCAAGTTACAACATCTTTACAGAAGATATTTCAATTTTAGTCAGTTTTCAGGAAAATTATTTCAAAATTAATTTAAATTGAATTGAGTCAAGTAAAAAAAGAGGATATAAAATTTTAAGGGGATCCACTTACATTTATAACAATTTCAACATTAATTTTGTTGTCTAAAAGCTTTGATTTATGTCTGGGGTTAATAAATTTGAATAATGAAAAAAAAAATTCATATTAACAATACAAACAAAAGCATACAACACACAAGTAAACAACTCAAAAATAATTCTCTCAAACAAAATGTAACAGTTTCTTTTATTTCTCGTTACTTCCTTCCTGTTTCTATAAAGATAAAAACCGATTTGTATAATTTTACCTCGTTTATTTTATTATTCTTTTTTTTATATAATTTTCACGTTTACTTTTTGTAGTTTACATTTATTAATTTTATTTAATTGTAAATATTTTGCATCACAATAAATTTTTTTTTTTCCATTTCTCTATTTCTCTATTTTCCATTTATATTTATTTATTTCTTTATTTATTGTGTTTCTGTGGCAACAAAATCAGAATTATTTCTTTAATACAAAAAAAAAGGAAACACAAAAAAAAGTTATGAATTATTGATAATTTACTCATTTTTCATTTGTAGCTTTTTTTTGCTACATTTTTCATCCTTCTTTCATTTCAAATTTTTTAGTTTCTCTTCATTACTGAAATTCTGAATTAAATCATTCATCCAGAATTTGAATTTTGATTTTAGACTAAAGGTAAGATAAATGACAAAATAAGAAAATTTTTCTGTTATTTATTTTATGATGGGCAGATATTTGTCATTGGGAGTATGGAATCAGAATTGATCCAATAAAATCAAAACAAAAGAAGACGAAAAAAAAAAAATCAAAATAATAAAGGAAAACGTAAAAACAAAAGAAATTAATTTTTTTTTTCAATCAGTTTTCTTCATGTTAGAGAAAAAAGATAAATATTTTTCATTTATCTTCATAGTTTCTTTTTCTTTTACTAGATTTATTGCTTATCCTCTCATCTCACTTTGCCATCCATCCAACACAAAACAATTTGTTATAAGAGAAAAAATAAATGAAAAAATCGAATTAGGAAAAAAAACAAAGGTTTTATAGGAATGAGGGAGGGAAAAGGGGAAAAAGATAAAAGAAAGGTAAAAGAGGAATCAATTTTGTAGTATATAATTTTGTTTGGAATTGGACTCATAAATAGAATAGAACTCACAACATGCAATCCTTTATTATTATTATTATTATTATTATTATTATTATTATTATTATTATTATTATTATTATTATTATTATTATTATTTTTCTTTATGTAACAAAGAAAAAGAAAAAAAAAATCTTATGAAAGTTTCAGTTGACATTCTTTTTATTTTATAAAATATTAATAAAAATGCGACGACATTGCAGAAAAAAAAAAGAAAAATATTGTGTGGGTTTTTGAATGTGAATGGGATTTATATAAAAAGAACAGAGGGGTTGTCACTCTTCTGTTTGTATGTTGTAAATGTGTAAGCAGAAATACGTTGAATATTATAGAAGGAAAGTTTTAAAACAAAAAAAAATTATCTACCCTACTTTGTCATAATTAAAATTATCATATAAATAGTTAAGAAAAAAAAAAACAAAACTGTAAAGGTTCTCTGAATTAAATTTTAAAAATGGCGAGGGCGTTAAAAACTTAACATATTCTTGATTAATGATGTGCGTGATTATGATTAAACCAAATAATGATTAAAATAAATTATATTCTTTAAATATGACATAATAAGAAATAATTAAATCTCTTGATCTTTATTAGAATCATTGAACGTGAAATTGTTTAATTTCTATACAAAAGTAAATTAATTCTGTAAATGAAATCTGTTGATTTATATAAATATTATATAAATAAAAATTCTGTAACTTGAAAAGTTTCAACATTAATTAAGTTACAACGTATCTGTTACAAATTAATATAATCTTTACGATTATATTAATTATTGATTGATCTGTTTGGAAGTACATCGAATTAATTGATTAGAAAAATTAATATTTTTGTTTATTCATATATATATGAAGGTCAGTTGTAGTGACTCTTCAAAATTGTCTCATTTTGGATTTTGTGTTTTGATTTAAAATCAAATCTTTTTTTTATATTAAAAATTTATTTCGATCAATTCTCTTGCGCTTAAACTGACTTATATTTTTTTATGCTTTTTAATGATGATTGATTATTGACCTTTCTATATAGAGTGAAAGTATTGTTTGAATTCAGTAGAAGAATACTTTTAATTTTTAACTTTATAATAAAAAACAAAAAAAAAAAAAATTAAAATATTAGATATTTTTGTGTCAATTTTGATATTTTCTGACAAAGATAACAATTTTTCCATTTACTTTATTTATGAAAAAATAAATTTATAAACACAAGAAATTCACATGAGAATTAATCTTTATGCTGGAAAAGAAAAAAAAACTGAAAGAATCTTCTTTTAAAAAAAGATTATCATCGTTACTGTCATCATCATTTATGCAGTTTTTTTTCTTCTCAAAATAAAAATAAACACGTCTACTCCTTTCCTCATTCCTTCTTACTTTTTGTTTTTCCGAATGATTTTTTTTTTGTTTTCCCATTTTTGTTTTTTTCATGTCAGAACTATTAATATTATTCACATAATTAAACATAAACAAAAGGTTAAAATTGAGGTAAAACTCAAAATAATTATAGTAAAAGGTCAAACACACATTATTTATTGTTTATATATTTTGTTTAACGTTAAGAAAAATTTAAATAAGTTGTTTTTATTTTTGTCGATTTACGAATTGATTTGGTTATATTATTTTTCTGTGTTTTACACAAATACATTAACCTTAAAACAATTATTTCTATCATACGGTTAGAATTCAACTAATATTAGATCATTTAATTGTTTTTGAGAAGAATGTCTGAATTAATGAACAATTTGATTCAAATCAACGTACATTAAACAAACAAAGAAGAATTTTTGAAGAACTTTAAAATTTCACTCAGTATTTATATAAGGCACAACATTTTACTTTAATCTATAAATTGACCAGTTGCTTTTGTATCATCCCACTTGAACTTAAACGAATTTCAGAAACACGCACAAACACAATTCGCATTTAGTAATTGAATATTTTTATGCAAGTATAAAAGTCTAACAGAAATATTATTGTGTATAAGTTACTTTTATCCATTAGGGCATATTGAGCTTTTTGATTTTTCCTTGCGCTTTTATTAAACCATATTGTTAGACAAGAAGTCACAGGACTTAAAATTATATTGTATGAATAAGTCGCAAACGACTAACCAAGCAGATAAGGACAACAGAAGAAAGCATAATGAAATAATTATTGAATTAAATCATCGATTATAAATTTTTTTTATATTTTTGGGGCTCAAATGTTTTATCATCACAATAAATACACTTTTTATATTAAAAATTCATAATCGATGAAACGTTTGTCTATAACGTACCAAATTAGAAATATTCCAGTTTCCTATTATTCGGTAATATTATGTCAGATTCATAAAGGATCAAGTTATGATTACGTCGATTAATATCTATTTTTATTTTATCCATTTTTTAAAATTGTATTTTTATACTTTCCGTAGCATTTTACTTGGTAAAATTAAATTTAATCTTTTTAAATATAAATCTGGCACGTTTTTTTTCCTTTAAACTTTAATAAAAAGAAAAATATTAAAAATAAAAAAAAAAAAATTTAAAGAAAAATATATAAATTTGAATTTATTAATATATTTACTTAGACTTACACTTAAAATATTCTTAGATTAATTATTATTACGTTAAATACAACATTTATAATTTTTTTACTTCTCATATTTAATATTTTAGGGATACAAATTACATGATCCACGTATAAAAAAGTCGGTATCCAGTTTTATATATTCTTTCTTTCTTTTTCTTTTTTTTGGTTGGTCTCTTATTTTTGGTTTTACGAAAATATTATGCGACACCCAAAATAATGATCTCATTAAAAATTATTACACAAACTTTTGTTGTTGTTATTTCTTGTAATTAGATGCTTTATTAAATCCTCAATTAAATAATCATAGAATTAATATTACAAAAGTACCATAAAGAGTCATTTAAATTTAATGAAAGTGTTTATTCACTTTTTTCAACGATATACGTAAAAAGTTATTTAATTAATTAATGAACTTCAATAGGTAAAGATATTTTTCTTTCTTGTATCGTATGCCTGTATAGAAGGATAATGAAAGAAATTGTATCTCGTCCTTAATTTATTGTATTTATATACAAGTTCATATTTATTTCTTTAAAGGAACAATCCAGACATTTTTATCGCTTCTCTCTAAATTTTTTTATCTTCGTTAATTTATAATTTTTTTTCTAATCATTTAATTAGACATTCATTTATTTTAATTTTTAATTTTCTATTTATTTATTATTTTTCACGAAAGAATTATTTTCTATTGAACATTTAGATATTTCCACTTTATTTCTTCTCTAAAGTTACAACATTTATTGATTTCATATTTTTTTTAAATTTTAAGTTTGAATTCGTTACATTTACTTTGTAAAAAAATTTAACCAAACTTTAATAATTGAAAGAAAATTGTCTTTAATGTAAACCAAAAAAAAAAAGGAGTTTCTATCGATTTTTTTTCTTTCTTGTGTTTTACCTGAACTCTTTTTTGTGCTTCTTTTTTTTGGTTGCTTTAATGCGTGCTTGTGCTTGTGCTTGTTTTCAGATTGCATGTTTCCTTTATTTTTAATTTGAAGGGTTTTTTTCCATAACCTTTTCTTTGTTTTTGTAGGCTTATTTATTTTCTATCTGAAATAAGGGGTAAAAATTAAACAAAACAAAGAACAAGGTAATTATTAAAAATATTTTTGTTATTTTATCAAAGTTCACTGGTCAATTTTTTAATTAAACTTAAACAATGTTGCCGTGTTTATAAAAAGAGGAAAAAATCAGTTTTTAAGAAATTGGTGAACTGTTGCCATGTTTACCATATAATTAATTAGATGAAATGTTACCTACAGAAAAAAAATGTTATCATGTTTATCTTGCAGGATCCTGTTTTGAAAGATTGAAATATTTTTATTAAAGCGATAAAAAATGAAAATAGTGAATATTGTTTATCTTAGCGATATTCTACATATTTTCTTTTGTTAATTTGAATTAGATAAAAAAATTTAATCAATTTAATCAATTCATTAAAAATTTATTCAAAATGGTAACCATAAAAATTTCCTAAAGAAAAGAAAATAAAATAAATAAAAAAAAAGTTATTTTATGTCAACGTCTTCATTTATTATTCAGAATTAAATTATATCGATAAAATATGACTTTGCCTGATGAAAGTTATACAAAAAAAAGGGGGAAATGAATAAAGGGAAAAAGGATAAAAAGAAGAAAAAATGTAAATACGTAAGAAGTAAAAACAAATAAATAAATATAAAAATAGCGTCACTTGCATGATTATTTAACATTAACTATAATATTGTACATAATAACCAGAGTAATTGTTATTGTCAGCCAATCTAATTAAAAATATTACATAAAAAAAAAAAATAGACGAAGAAACGTTGAGGAATTTATATTATTAAATCCATAATATTGGTTGTGTGAAATTCTTTTAATTACTATACCATTAATGTTGTAATTATTAACAATATAAAACATCATTTATGCGTTGGTGTAAATCGTTTATTACGTTCTACATTTTACCTACATTACGTCTCTCATTAAATTTTGTAAAGTTTTCACAGGTATGGAAAAAAACACACACAACAAAAATACAAAAAAAAAAATGAACCAACAAAAAACGAAACAAGGTGAAAGAAGGAGTAAAGTTTCAAACACATCAAAATAAATTAATGAAAGAAGAAAGTTGTTTTTTGTTTTTCTTTTTGGTTTGACTAGACACTTTTTTTTTTTGGTGAACAATCGATTTATTGTGAAAATTAAATGTGACAATAAAAACGAAACTTTAATATTTTTGTTTTGTTTTCGTTTAAATAAAACGATATTCCTTTGGGTTAACTAAATATTTTGATGTTGTGAAATTATTAAAATTTTTTTTTTGGTGATAAAAGGTCAATGACATCCTGTTTTTTTTTATCCAAAGTATCTTCTTTATCGACACAGTAAAACTTCATTTTATTGATAATATTCAATGAATTCTGTTTTCTTTAAAAATTATATTTGTAATTTTATTGATTTCTTATTTTGAATGTTTTCATTTCAACTTTGATTTGTTAATAATTCTAATAAAGTCAAATAAAAATGTCTTATCAAAATTTTACTGTTTCCATCCATTAGAAATATTCCATTATTTTTTCTATAAATATAAAGAACAAGAAAGTAAAATAAAATAAAAAAAGGAGTAGGAATTTAACCTTTCTTTGAAGTTGATGAAAAATATAAATTTCTTTTACCAAAAATGAAATGAAAATTTGTTTGAATTTTTAACCTTTAATTTCTTCAGAAAAATGAAAGAAAAATTGAGAATAATAATTTGTAAAAGGTTCAAACAAAAATAAAATAAAAATACTGACTTCAATTATTGTTTTGATTTTTCTTCACTTTCCTTCTCCAACAATCAATTAATAATTAAATAATTACAATAATTATTATCTTACATTGAATGTAAATTCCATATAATAATATTTTATATTAATATTTATTAATAATTGATTTTTTTTATGATTAATCATAAAAAATATTTTATGTTCTGACTTAATTATTATTATTATTATTGTTGTTGGTTTTTATTTTTAAGTTTTATTTTTAATTTTCTTCTCATTTCATTTTTTTGTTGTTTTTATTGTTGTTCCTCTTGTTTGTTTTTCTGTAATTTAATTTAATTACCCTTTAAATAATTGTTATAATACACAGTTCAATTATTGTTGTTGTTTTATTTCTTTTCTTGTTTCAAATATAAAGGTAAGATTATTAATTCTGATTATTGAAAGATAATAAAATTATATATTGTTTGTGTAAATGAACGGTTGTTGTTGTTGTTTTAGTTTTTATTTCTTTTTTTTTTTAATTTTTGTTTTTAGTGTAAAGAATTTTCTTTTGCTGTTTTTGGTTTTAATTTTATTACCTGTTTTTATTTGGAAATAAAATAACAACAAAAATAAATAAAATGAAGACAGTCAGTATGATTGGTTTTATATTATTTTTTTTTATCATAAATATTTTTTATTTTTTATTTGTTTTTTTTTTTTGTGATAATTAAAATACATCAAGTTTTATTATTTCTTTTTTTCCAATATTTTCTATACAATTTATTTATTTTTCTTCATCCAATTATGTAGCTGAAAATTATATTTATATTTATGCATTTTTTTCCAATTGTAGTTACTTTCTATTATTTTTAATCTTATCTACAAATTCCATTTAAGTTGCTTTAATTAAATGGAATAAATGAAAAATATTTTCGCGTACTAAATGAATATTTTCTTTTTTTTTTGGTGGAAGCAATTAAAAAAACAGCTTCTAATGCGAATTTAGTACTATGATTTTTTTTCTTTGTTTTTTTTTTGTCTACAAACAAAAAGAAATAAAAAGTGATTCGATTCAATCCATTTTTTTATAGGCATTTTTTTTTTGTTTTGTTTAGTTAATTGAGCCGATTACATTTTTCTATGTCGTGTCCTAATTATTTTTATTTTTTATTTTAATAAATAAAAGTTTAATTTTATCAAAAAAATCAAGAAAGAAAGAAAATCTTTCCTCTGTTTTTAACAAACTTTCAATAATTAATATTCAGTCAATGTCAACCAAAATATTTTTCTTATTTTCCCAGTCAACCAAAAAGCTTCTAATTTTAAGAATATTCCATAATTTTTTTTCTTATATGAAAAATTCACAATTAATTTTCTTTCAAAATTTCTTTGGACATTGTTTTATTTTTTCTTTATTTTTTTTTTTACCTTAAACTATTTTTTCATTCATTTCTTTTATTAAAATTTCTCTTTCCACATTTGATTTTGTTTAATTTTTTTCTTCTCCTTAATAATAATTGTAATTTTTCTTCAATAATAATTTTAGTTTATTTTTACCGTTTTCTTCTTTAAAATTGGGAAAATTAAAATTAAACAAAAATTTTTGTATATATTTTTTTTTAATTCATTTCGGCCAATTGACAAAACATTTCCAATTAATTTTTTAATTTAATTCTTCTTCTTCTTTTTTTAGTTTATTTATTTTTTTTTTGTTCCTTCTTAATTTATATTCATTTTTTTCTTCTTCTTCTCCATATAAGGTCAAAAATCGCACTTAACTATAAACTATTTTACACTACATTCATTTATTTATTTATTTATTTTTATACATTTATAGCTCTGTCTAATGTTTTCACCATTTTGTTTTTAAAAATTAAATTAAACAAACAGAAAATTAAATAAAACAAAAGCGAAATTTTAAAGGAAATAAAAATTTAATTTCAAAATTTTCACACAAAATACAAAATACAAGAAAAACAACAAACAAAAGTTAAAAGAATTTTACAATTTACTTTTCATTTACTTATAAATTCGCAACACAAACTGAAATCATTTGTTGTGACTTTAAGTTACCGTACCGTATGACTTAAATGACTTTATAGATTACATTGATATTAATTAATCCTGTACATTGTTATTACCATTTATGATTATCAGTTTAACATTTTCTAATTGATTACAATCAATTATGAAATCAATTGATAATTAATAATCCTGTTTTCATAAATCACACAATAATCATTTTTGTCTTTTGTCTAGTCAAAATTTTGTCAAATCAAAATTTATATCGTTTAAAATTAATAATTAATCTTATTCACGTCACAATCAAATATTATTGGATCAAAATATATTTATTGAATTTATTGAAAAAAAAAAAAGGAAAAATATATTATTTGTGTTTTCGATTTTACTTTCATTTTTTTTTCTTTCTTCAGTTCAATGTTTCAAAGCTCAAGAGATTTTAATGTAAGAGAATATTTTTTTTTTGTGACAAATGCGTAGTTACATGTTGTGTATGATAAAATGCGTATATGAATAAGAACGGAAGTAGCTTTTATATGAAGTCAAAAACATAAAAAAAAATTTCCACATCGATGACATTTAAGAAGATTTATATTTTCATTTTACTTTTGAATCGTGAGTAGGAAATAAATAGAAGATCATGTTCGTTTGTGTTTTATCACGAATGGTTTTTATTTTCTTATAAAAAAAAAAGTAACAGAGAATTATTTTTCATTCGATTTTACACAGAGAATTTTTGACTTCTTGTCACTTCTAGTAAAAAAACAATTTCTAAAATTGAATTTCAAATGAAAAGTAAATTTCTCAATCTTTTAAATTGTGTTTTTTTTATCTCAAAATTTTTATATTTAATTTTTATTTCTGTTCAATTTTTATCCAACCTAATTTTTACATTTATTTTTTGTTTTTCTTTTTCTTTTAATAAATTAAATTTAATTTTATATATTTTTTTATGTATTTTATGTTTTTTGTTTTATTTGGTTTAAAAATGTTACTTACAAAATTTTTTATTCACGATTTATGATGTTGATGATCATTATTTGTTGTTGAATTTTGTTGAATACTTGGTAAACTATTTGTATTGGCATTGGCACTTTCAAACCCTGTTATTAATGTTTCTATTATAAATTTTATTGTAACTTTATAAATATTTTCAATATTTTCTGTATAACGATCGCCTAATGTTATCTCTACAGCTGATAAAAATGGTTTTTCAATTTTCTGTAAATAAAAAGAAAAATAAAATGAAAAATTATTATTTTGTTTTACAGAAATTTAATCTTTTGTAAATGGGATTTATTTTATACTAACAAAACAATTTTCATATAGGACAATTTTCATATAGGACATTTTCATATATAGGACATTAGATTTGTTTCCAAGTTTCCAATTTTAAAACTTTTATTAAAGTTCAAGCTCGTAACGTTTCACATTATTGGTGTGAATTTGTGGACAAAGTTGAAATGTAATAAAAATACGATAGCCAAACAGATAAAGATTAAGATATTATCTAAAATTTTATTTCAAAATAAAGAATTCTTTAAAATAATCAAAGGATTAAAAATATTAATTGGAAATTATGGACAAAAAAAAATATGACAGCATTACAAAAAAATTCAATAAGCTTCACAGATTATAAAACAAATGATAAAATAACTGCAACTCTTCTATAACGTTTATTAATTTTTAATTAGAATTTATTAAAAAGCTTTTAATTTTCTTTTTTTTTAATACAAATTTACTGTAGCTGAAATGTTAACAATTTAAAAAGTGGCATGAAATGTAAGTGAAGTTTATCCACAAAATTTTTAAAAAAAATATAAAAAACAAAATGTTGGTTAACAGAAAAATCTATAAATAAAACTTTGTTTGAATTTAAAAGCTTAAAGCTTTCTATATAATGAATCTTATGTCGTATGTTTTTCTTTGTTTAAAATTTAAAAACGGATATTTGCTGTTTATTTTTATTCTATAGACAAAAATATGTGATTTTAAATTCTGGATTTAGATTTAACAAGAATTTTTCTATTTATTCAGATTTTACTTTTTTACTTTTATAAAATGAATAATTCAGTTGGTTGTTCTTTTGTCTACATATGATAATGAAAGTACATTATTTGTATCTATAAATTTACACCTGAGTTTATACGGCGTCTATGTCTACATTTTTATCTATTTATTTATATTTCTGTAATTTGGATTATTTTTTTACGTTATTTTCAATGGATTTGCTTCAGAGTTATATCTGTTAATGTCTATGTGCAGATATGTATTATCTTAAACATTTATTATGGACAAATGTAAAAATTAAAAACGAAATAAAGAGGTAAACGTTGAAAGGGGTCCAATAAAATAATCGATTCTAAATTAAATATTCGCAATGAATTTATTTTCTTTTTTTACATTTTTTTTTATGAATTATCTTTTGAATAAATTAAACAATATAAAAACCAACAAAAATTGATGTGATTAAGTTGGTGTGGTCAAGAAACAAATTATTATTCTATACGTAACAATATACAATTTCTAGAGAAAGTAGACATAAACTTTCATTTTATTCTCTACTTTCTTTTTATGATTATTCTTTATTCATAAAAAAGATGTTTTCAATAATACTTAATGTGTCAGTCTATTCGTGTCTAGACATTTTTGGGATCCTGCCTGAGTATGAATTCTTAAAGAAGAACAAAAGAAGAACAAAAAAAAAACTAAAGAAACGGAAAGATATTGAGGAGGGTCTTCGTTATTTTAAACAAAAACTCATTTCATTTCTTTTCTGTCAAATGATGTAAAAACGATTTTTTTTTCCTTTTTTTTGTTTGTGAAAAAGAAACTTTATTTTTTATAATTTTCTTTTTCTTTGTACAAAAAAACTTTTGCGCTTTTTTTATTCCTAAAAAAAAGAAAATTATGAATTTTATTAAATGAAAAAATTTTGCATTAAAAATTAATTATTTAAATTTTATTGTCTTGTTTTCGCAAACTAAACAAACAAACAAAATAAAAAAACTAATTAAATTCATCTTGTTTTTCCTTAATTCTAATTTTATAATTACAAACTCAGAGACAACAACACATACACACACACATACTAACAGAAGCCCACTCATTGTTCCAACTGTCAATATATAATCAAAGACTAAAGTATATTTTTAACGAATGAATAAAGAGAACAATATGAAATATACTAATAAATAATAAAAAGCCCAACCCCCCTTAAAATATTATAACGATCCTTTTTCGTTGCCTTTAAAATAATGTAAAAGTATAAAAAAACATAAAAAAATATAATCCATAAAATTAATGTTCGTTCTTTAAACGTAAAGCGAAAAAGAAGAAGAAGTTTTTCTGTTCTCATGTCTTGTCGCATACAATTTTTTTTCTTCTTCTTCTTCACGTTTTCTTTTTCTTTTCCGTTGTTTTTCTTCCTTTTTTTACTATTTTTTATCATCTGACAGTTTTTGGATCGGTTAGGGAGTTAGTGGGTGTAGGTTGGTTACACTTGGCATTTTTTTATTAAGGAGTGAGGGGTATATTTTATATCTATAAAAAAGTCTCAAAGAAAATAAAAATGAAATGAGAGAAAACGAAGCGATAACGCAAAACAAATGAATATAAAATGTTCTTGTCTGTTTCCTTTTTTACTTTTTTATTTTTGTTTTATCGACAAAATAATAGGCGTCTCATTAAAATGGGGAAATTATGAGCGTACCATCTGTGAGTATAAATCCTTAGGGGGTGGATTCCCCATTTTTGAGTTAAAAAATATGTTTCACTGTTCTTCTTTTCTTCTATTATCTAACTGATTATATTTATTTATTGATTGAAGTAAATTGATTATTATTCCTATTTTTTTGTTTTAATAGAAAAGGATAATGATTTATTTTCTTTGCTTCCGGTATATTTATTTAACATTTCCACATTTATGGTCTTTATATTTAAGTCACATAATTATTGTTAGAAGTTATCTTTAAAAAATCGATCAGTGTCCAAAAAATTTCAATGTAAAAATATCAAATTCATGTGGGTTTTAGAAACAAAACCATTAAAACTTATTTGAAAATGTTATTTTTTCTTTTTGTTTATTTTGTTTGTTTATTTATATGCTTTTATTTATTTATTAAATTGGATTAGTTTTAAAATGTCAAATAGGTTTTTTTTTGGTAAATCAACTTAAAAAAATCTCTTAAACAGAATCAGATCCCAGATGATATTATAAATAAAATTGATATTTTTGACAAACATTAGTGAGAGGTAGATTATAAATATTTTCTGGAAGATAATCAATTTTCTTTTAAAAACTAAACATTATTTCTAATAATGAATCTAATCAAAATGTATTTTCATTCTTTTGTACGATTATTTCAAATCATCGACGACACAAATATTATATCATCTGATCTGGATGATATAAAGTTCATGGATTAATATGTAAATGACGGTAAAAACCTTACTACAATAATGTATGTGTGCATACCTGTGTCGATGTGTATTTATAAGAATTTTCATTTCCTGATTTCTAAAATAATTTTCTACGATTAAAATATCCGGGACGTGTGTTTTATATAATGTATGGATGTCTATCCATGTGTGTTATGTGTGTGTGTGTGTTTATATGGTACAAGTGAAATAGGAGTTGCTGGATAAAGAATATGTGGTGTATATAGTTAAACAAGGGTGGTTGGATGATGAGATCAATAACAAAATAACTAAATAGAATAGACAAGAACATAGAGAAGCAATTCAAAAATAATATATGGATATTTTTGTAACGATAAAATATAAAAGGAAATGTTAGAAAAATGAATAAAACTTTATCATAAAAAAAAAGTTTCTTTGACATTATAAACTTTATAATATGTCACAGAATTTATAGTTTTGTATATTTCTATACAGTAACACGTCAAAATCAGATACAAAAAAAGCTTTGCACAATTCTATTCAAAAGTTTTAGTTCATGGAAAATGCAACAATGTTGTTTGTACCTGGTAATTTTAATTCAAGTAATATAGAATTTAGTATAAAGAATTTTTAAATTAATTATAATTCCTAAATTAATAATTTTACAAAAACATCCGTTTCTAACAATTGTTTGTTAATCTACATAAATTACAATTGTGATTGAGGAAGCTCAAACAAATCTGTGTTTTGAATAATATTATCAATAAACATATTGTTTATTAACGTGTTTTAGACAGAGTAACAAAATAATTGTTTATGTTTTATTTAAAACAAAGATAATTTTCCTAGTTTCCGGTTCATATTTCAAAGTTCAGAATTACAAATTTATTAATTGACTTATTATTCAAATATTAATAAATTTCAATTTTAAAATAATATTTTAGTTATGTATTTGTTATTTGTTTTCACTTAGTTAGTTATTGGGATACTAATAGAAATTGATTATAAAATAAAAATCACTATAATAAATTAATTTTAAATTGATTATTATTCTATAATGACATAAGAGATTTACAATAACATGACACATGTAATGTATATTCCCTTAATACAACATAAATGTATACATACTTATGTAAACTTTAACAAAAATCTATCATACAAAAAATATTACATTAATCAATCAAATTTTTTTTTCTTCGTATTATAAAAATTATCTTTTAAAAAGATAGAAAATATTTTAGTGTATTAAATAATATGGAACTAGTCGTGTATATTGTTTAACTCATATGTTTAAATGATGTAGAATATAATATTAGATGGTATTAGTGAAACGATAAATTATAATCATAAATGTTTATATTAATATTTTGACAAGGAAAACAATAAAGAAAAAAAAACGAAAGGAGTATGAAGTTAAGTAAACAAGAAAATATTCATGTTATGTCATTTGTATTTTGTTCTTTTTTGTAATTTATTGTTTTTTCATTTAAGAAAAAAACTAAATTAATTTCACAAGAGGTATCGATAGAATTGTGTTAAGTGGATTATTATAATTTTCCATTTAATCAATAATTTAATATTGAATGTAAAAAAACAATTGTATGAAACGAATGACAAACGATGTTTGTATGAAGAGTTCTTTAAAAATCTTTCATGAACATTTATTTGAATAGAGACCAAACAAAAAAGAAAAAACGAAGTTAAATTTAATTACGATTAACACAAAATCCTTTCCTGTTTATTATATTTTATAAAAATAAAAATATCATAATGAAGAGCTTTACATTTTAGAGTTTATACGTAACCGGAAAATAAAGTCTACATAAAAAAAAAACAGAACATAAAAAAAACTTTATAATTTTGTAAAACATATTTATTTGAATATTTATAGAAGCTTTTCATATTTATTATAAATCCTTTGGTTAAATATAAATATAATTATTATGGGATTTAATTTTATTTATTAAATTTTATTAGATGGGAAAATATATTTTTTTTATATATATTTGGAAGCGGGTGGGAAGCTCCCCTTAAATGAGAGAAACCAAATAAAAGAACAAACAAAAATAGTTAATATTAAATTAGTTGTTTTTTTATATTTTGTATTTAATTACGGTTACCTAAGTATGTAATTAAAATAATAATTGTATCGTAAAAATAATAATGATATATTAATGTTTTACCACAAAATGAAAATATTAATTTAAAATAATAATTTCACTCCGAAAAAAAAAAAAAAAAACATTTTAATTTTCTCGTCAATCGATAAACTTATTTCCTATAAAATTTTATATAAAAAAAATAAATGGAATTTATTCTTTCTGTTTTCTTGTTACTTTAAAATAATTTTTATAACTTTGATAAAAGAATAAAATTTCTAACAGATTTTATTTACCATTTCTAAGATTCTGTCATAAAACAGACAACAACAAAAAAGAGTAGCATTTTGAAAAAGTCAAAAATCTTCTTAAAATTTGACTGTAACTTTGTTTGTTTAGCTTGAATTCTTGAAATAAATGAAAAATTCAGAAAAGTTCATCAGCATCACAAAATCAAAAATTTTTCATTTTGAAAAGTTAACGAAAAAACATAATAAAATCAATGATCCAATAAACTTTCAGTTTGACATAATTGAAAGAAGACAAAACTTCCCCATTTCTTTTTCATAACCGCAACTTTTAAACTTTTTCTCCTTTTAGAAAAAAAAAATTGTATTTATAATTTTGATGGATGATTTTCTAATGATGTGACAATTTTAAAATATTTCACAAACATCACTGTCCAAAAATAACAATTTAATGATACTTTCTTTAAATAAACACAAGGGTAAAGATTTTTATCTTTTGTTTTCAGTTTTTTCTTTCTTTTACACAAAAGACTCATAAACTTTCAGAAAATATTTTTGTTCTTTAAATAAACTTATAAGAACTTTTTGTTTATTTTTGAATTTTGTTTTAAGACGAATTTCTGATCCTTAACAATTCTTTTAATGTTTTTAATAATAATTTATCATTTTTTACTGTCACAGTAATTTAAATTGTTAAATATAACAAATTTTTACATAATATTTATCTTAATCTGAATTTCTTTTTTTGTTTCTTTCAGTTTGTTACAGATTTATTATTATTTTATCATTTGTGAAATAAAAAAATGTGGATTAACAAATTATCCAAATGAGAAGAAATTTGTTCGTAAATATTTTATCGTTCACATAAATAAAATATCAATTCTGATAACCACAAGACACAGCCGTTTCAATCGTCCTGTTCTATCAAATCAAAATATATTTCATACAGAGCGTTTCTAATATGTGTATCATACCCAAAACCTTAGGGGGTTAATCTTCTAATAAGAATCTTTATAAAATATTATCGTTGTTAGCTTTTTGTTTTTTTTTTTTATTTCTTAATAAATAAATCCGTAACATTTATTCTCTTCATATTTGTCGTATATAAAATAATTTAATGAAATTTAATAACTTGTTGAATTTATTAAATGTTTTAAATGAATTTCACATCGTGACAACATTTATAGACATTTTCTTATTTTAATGAACACACGTATTACGTTACGTTGTTATATTTTATATTATTTAAATAAGAAAACTTTCTATAATTATTACATAAATCAATGTGGGTGTGCTGTGTGTGGTGGGTGGTTAGTTATACTAAAAGATGTCAAATAATAATTACAACAATCGATCTTTTTTGTTTGCTTCTTTCTTTTTCTTTTTCTTGTTGATTATAAAGTAATTATAAGGGGTGGTACACAAGAACAAAAACAACAACAAATGCAAAAATAAATTTCAATATGAAAACCAAAAAAACAAAAAAACAAAAGAACAAAAACCAAAAACCAAAAACAAGAAAAAAAAAACAGAAGGAAAAATAAATATTTTAAAGACTTTTCATTTTCATTCTATAAATTTATGTATGGAAGAAAATTAAGATTCACAATGTATAAAATAATGTCATTGTATAATGTCATTCTAAAACTAATGAAATTTACATAATTCTATTTATATAAATAATGGATTATTATTATTTTGTTTTTGTTTTTGTTTTTTTTTTCTATTAACTGAAAATTGCTTAAACTTTGGAAAATATAATAAAAATAACAACAACAACAACAAATATTTTAATATTTTCTAAAATCAAATTGTTATATTTTCCACTTGATAGAATTTATCTTTTTATCATAATATGATATTAAAATAAACAAAAATTCATGGTTGGTTTAAATTAACTAAATCTGATGCGAATAATTTATGATTGACAAATAAAAAAATATAAAACTTTATGTCTTACTTTATTTGAATGGACAATCTAATAGTTTCTATTAATACAATTTAGTCCAAATATTCTGTAGTTGATTAATTTAACAAACATTTAAGTATTACAAATAATTAGATGTAAGAGATCAATAACAGCTTTCAAATACATTAGGATTGAATGAAGAAACTAAGAAATAAAACTCAATAGAATTTTCTATTTTCTTCTGTATTTTTTTATTCTTTGCAGAATAAGGAAAAACTAATTTTTTTATGGGGCACATAAAATTTTAGACGCCATTTTACTTGCACTAACACTTTTATCTTTTCTATGTTTTATTAATAATTTAATTATTCAAAATTAAAACTATAAATTCTGATCTTTAAATGCACAAATTTATTTTTTAATATTTGTTCATAAAAAATTTCTTCAAAGTTTAATAAAAGAAATAAAAAACATTTCATAAAATTTAGGATCAATAAAAAAGGTCAATATAAAAAGAAGAAATCAAATTCAATAAATTTTGCTGATGTAATCACGAAATATCAGATAAAAATTGGGGTAATCCTTTTTCTGTTTTTTTTTTAGCAAGCAAAGATACAAATTATTTAATTTTTTATTTATTTAGTTTTCTTTCTCGCTGTGTCTTATTTCTCTCTTGATTAGGGGGATTACATTATTGCTTTGCTTTTATGTGGTTGGTATAATTCGCTTGAGAATTTTCAATGAAAATTTAATTGTTTTAGAATTTCTGTTCCTATAATAATTCCAAGAAATTTAAATTCACATAGAAACGAAATTTAATTCAATTTGTTTGTTGTAAAGTATTCTGCAAAAAACAAATTAATAAAATTTTTGATAATGGTAATAGAAGATATTCTATGTTTCGGAACATTCTTAAAATTTTGATATGATATCTTCTTTAACCTTTAACCATAACTGTGTTTTTTTTAAGACCACCACAAAATTCTAATTGGTTTATTTATACAGTGATTCAAATATGTATTCCAAGAATTTACTAAGCCAAGGCATCCCAGATATACAGAGGCACTTGTTAAAAGGAAGCATGGTTCTGTGTCTGTATTTCTGTAATTAGCACCTATAAAATAATTGTTTCAAAAACGTAATCCCCACCTCACATGAAAGTTTAATCTTAAAAAATTATTATCTTTGTCAATAGTTCGACCTATTTTCAACTTACTCAGAAAATGTCAACAGCCACATAAGTTATAAAGGATTATATATAGTCAATATAAAGTTGTATTGAACCCTTATTATAAGGTAATGCAAAAGTTACTAAAATCATCTTACCAGAAATATTATAATCAATAAAATTCTCTAGTTTATTTTAAAATAATAAATTAATCTTTATAACTAAAAAAAGTATGTAGATAAAGTTTTCTTTTTATTATCCAGAATGTTGTTTGTAAATCCTTAACGATTAATATATTTAACTTGTAGAAAAAGTTTCAAATATTTTATTATTTTAAAGGTACGTAGATAAACGTGTTTTATAAAACATTATAATATCAATATTATCCCAAACTCATTCCAATCTCAACTAACCCACATATATATTTTCATTTTAACGACAATTTACCTGGGTTTCTAGGATATCCGTTTACAATTTTCTCTTTATTTATAACAAAAATATCATTTATTTTTTCTTTCCTCTTTTTTCTTCTCCAAACCGAGAATATCGATCACATACAACCAAATTCTTTCGTTCTTTAATTTTGTTTTTTTTTTCTTTTAAAAAAATAAAATAAAAATGTTGAGACTTTGTTGAAAAATTCTATATAAAAAATAAATATAAAATCAAAATAAGGGAAAATAATGTAAAGAGAGAGAAAAAAAAAGAAAAGAAATGCACACAGAATTTTATATTATGTCATAAATATGTTTGTATAAGATTGATTATTTGTGTCCTAGATGGCCGTCATATATGAAGACTATATTTTGAAAATATTCAAACAAGAATAAAATCTATATATTTGTGTTTCTGTATTGTGTTTAGTAAATATTTTCTATATATAAAATAAAATGGGTATTTTTTGTTTATATTGTTAAAGGCATGTAATAATTTTTGTTTAAGAATTCATTTCACGTTAAACTTTGTCAGGGTATATATAATATTCTACATAAAATATATACACACGTTTATATAACGCTTAGTTTACATGGGTCGACTAAATAATATGAAGTTCTAATAAATACCTTTGCTTCCATTGAAATACACTTTTAATATAGAACGATACAGATTTCACTTTTTTTTAAATAAACCAGATTTACAATAAATATATAGAGACAAACGATTTTGATTTTCATCTACATTTGAAACAGTTGCACATGTTGAATACACGGGTTTCTGTCTCTTTAATATTGTATGGTAATGTCACATTATGTAATAGTTTGCATACATAATATGGAATATGTACTGAATGTATAATATATTTTGATGTCAAGGAAACTATAAAAAAACTAAAATAAGGATGCATCTACAAATGTACGACGATATAAATAATTTGCTCAATCTAACCTAACTCTATGTAGTTTTATTATTTGCTGATTAAAACTATTTATTGTAAGATAAAATTTGTAACGTTTATAATTCTCAATGAACTGGAAACTAAATTGATGAAAAAAGAAACTATGTAATCTACCCCCACACAAACACAACAGTAAAAATGATCCTTGAAAAAAATCTAATACATAAACCCTATGTAGACATGCATACACCCACATATAAAAATGAGCAACATGTGATTGAGTACACAATGTTTTCACGATTTTATAAACTCATTTCAACAAACCAACAACATATTATTGATGTTTGTGTAATTATTTATAGAAACTTTCTCAAAGTTTTATAAAAAGAAGAAAAATTTATATGAGTTTACGTAAGTTAAATAATATTTTAATGTTTAATGATGACATTTTATGGAAAATGAAAAGAAATTGATTTTTTTTTATAAAGAAAAAACATTGGAATTTCTTATAAATATTTCTTTCGTCTTGTTGTTAAAAGTTAAATTAATTTATTTCAAAGTTTTGACACAGTTTTCTTATTAGGAATTAGGAAAAACAAAAATAATATTTGAAAGAATAAAATTAATAAAATATTTAGTAAAATGTGGTAAAATGGTTGGAAAATGAGAAAATTAGAAATTTTTTATTGATAAAACTTTTTTTTTCTACATTCTTGACCACAATGACACGTTTGATGAATAGAAAAAAAAAATTACCACAAAAAAAAATTCTGTTAAAAAAAATAAATTTATAAAAGGAAATATTTCATGATTGTTGTGATAATATTTATTTTTATTTTCTATTCAACATTTATTTCCAATAAATAAATAGTACAAATTAAAGGTGGACTCTATTTTAAACTGATCGTGGAAAAAACCTATAAAGGGAAAACTACAAAAACAATGAAAAAAAAGGAAGTCACTTGCAAGTCATCAGTTATTTAATATAATTTAGAGTAAAAAAAAAAATAAATAAAGGAATTTAAACCACCCAACCAACAAAAAAAAAAAAAAAATAAACCAACTCCCATTTCAACCCCCATTCAACAGAGAAAGAAATGGAAAATATAAAGAATCTTCGTTAGTCATGATTCATACATTAATCACAAACAATTTTTATACGACGTATATATCATGAGAAGAAAATGTTTGTAACACATTTATAAAGGATGTTTGTGTTTGAATTTCGAGCAGAGAAAACAAAAGATGTAATTTTTTTTTTATTTAGTAATCATTTTTCGGTTTCATTCTGACATTCTTGAAATGAATAATCACTGTATCATATAGACAAATATCAGATTTAGTTATAAATTTTCTGAATCACAATTTTGTTTAAGGATAAAAATGAATAAAGAAATGAATAAACTCAAATATGAAGAAAATAATCAAAAGTGATTGTGAGGCTGATTTAAAAATTACAATAAACTGCGGGTATGTCTGGATGATTTCTTAAAAATCTATTTATTCTTATGTTCAAATTTGTAAGTTAAAGATTAGAAAATAATGGTAAGAGACGGTTGAAATTTTTCGGTTCCTATAAACCGATTAAATTGTAATGAAAGGATATCGTTAAATACTAAAAAAAATTAAATAGTAAAATTTCTTTAGTTTTATTGTATTTTTTATTGGAAAAAAAAAACTCAAAGAGTGGATATAGAATAAATGTTAGATGAAAATCTTAATAAAATATTCTAAAGTTGAATTCAATAAATTTTTATGGTTTGAATTGAATACAGATTTTTCTCTTAGAACTTAATACAAATTTTTGTCTCTGTAATGTAGACTTTTTTTCTGTCCTTTTTACAATAATTAATGATTAAATTTTTACATTTATGGAATGCAATATTGTGTTACCGAAGAACAACTCAATTAAATCTGAGAAATCTTTGACTAATGAAAATCATTTGGTTTACATGAATAAATTTAAATAAAGTTTGAGATTTGTTTTTTTTTTTTGTCAGAAATTGATAATCTTATTAGTGGTAATAATGAAAATGATAAATGTAAGAATTATACAAAAGAAAAACAAGAACAACAAGAAAACAAAAGAAAAATTTTGTTAGTAAAATTTTCTATAGGAAATTACAAGAGTTTTTTGTTGTTGTTGTTCTCCATTTTCCATCATCAAACTATACTTAAGAAAATATCTTTCAAACATTAGCAGATGATTTGATTGAAATCGATACATTTTATTGTTTCTAAAGGGGATATGAAAAGAGGGTGGTGATATATATAAATAGAATATATCGATGAATACTCGATAAGAAAAGAAATTAAGTGAAGAAAATATTTTCTATTATATAACTTTATGAGGTGGAAAACCTTTTTGTTTTCCGTTTCCTTTTTTTCCTTTTTTTTTTTTTGTTTTTGTTTCTTTCAAGTTTAACAAAACAAGTTTTAATATTTAATTATTGTAAGTAACCAAGATTGTGACACATGTAATAAATAAGAAGAATAAGAAAGTTTATCAGAAATATTATACAAAAGGGAAGACACGACAAAAAAAAACAAAAATAAAGAAGGAACAAATAAATTCAATTAAGATTATTTTCAAAAATTATCTTGATGTAATTTATTTAGAATCATCTTAAACGTTGTAATGGTTTCTGTTTAACAATAATTAACAATAATTGTGCCTGAAACATAATATTCGCATTAGAGGATTAGAAATAATTTTTTTTTAAGTCCCTATTGTTCTACAGCAGGATCTCAATCTGGACAATAACATTACACAACACACAGATATAAAATAAATAATTTAGTTTTAGATAAAATATTACACATTAATATATAATAATTGATATAATTGTATCTATTTTAGTGATCTACCATTATTACTAAATCATCTAACATTTTGAATAATTTCATTCCTAAAGTTTTATCCATTTATAGGATACAAAAAAAAAACTGTCAACACCATATATCAAACATAAACACGCAATAAATGTATATGAGTTGCTTATAAAAAAAGGCAACAAAAAGCTACGCAACAAAAAAAAATAACTCCGCATTATTATTGTGTTTACTATTTATGACCAAAATATATGTGACGATGTACTAAAAAAAAACTATAACACAAAAAAAAACAAATAATAATGTGACAGTGAGAATGACAATGACCAATTTATGGTTCCGATTTTATAGTGTCGCTGCCATATATTCAGTCATTTTATTTTCTTTTATTTTCCATAAATCGTAAACTATAAAATCGAAATACAAAAATAGAAATGCGTCCATTTAACTGTACAGCAAATTAATTTTAAGTTTTTCCTTTTAAAAGGAAAACAATATTGAATTTCTCGTTTCGTATTACTTAATGTAAAATTATAGAAATGCTAATGAAATCAATATTCAGAAATTTAAACGAAATTGTAATCAAATCGGTACAGATATTTAAAGTAACTGTAAGATAGTACGTTTATTCCGATTTACCACTTCAACATGTTCATTTATTATAATATTCATACAAATATGAATGAATTCACTTTTAATTAAAACAAATTGTTCAACTGTATAACTGAGCACTTGCCCAAATGTGTTAAATTAATGTGTCATAACAAGAAAAATAAAAGTTTTATACGAAAAACTGTTAAATATTTGGATATATTTTTAGTTCATATTTTTTATACCTTTAGAGCTTTTTTTTTTGTTGCTTTTTTTGGTGTACCAATGTACTTTTAGCTAAACCCATTAAAATTCAGGATTTCAGTGGCCATATACTATCATATAAAGAAATGTATATTAATTTAATGCCGATTGTATACTTTTTTTTATGTTATTTTTCATTTTATTTATTTGGGTTTCGTTTCAATATACGTACATACATACATGCATACAAAGTGGAGTTAGACAAAATATTAGGAATTTTAGTATGAGTATAGAATCCCACAACTCTCATCTAAATTTTATACGGACTATTAAAATTAATAACTAGGTATGCATGTTCCGTTTCGAATAAATATTTCATTATGATCACAATTTAATTTGTATTCCTTTTTTTACAATTTAATGTAACTCTGTTGTGTTATTTTGTAGATAATGAAAATTTAATAAAAAATTTATCCAATTTGTTTAACAAAATCCCTAATCCAATACGATAATTTCATAGAATTGAAATAAAATTTCGTAAGAAAAATAAAAAAATTGATGAAGATTTAATAATCTCAATTATTTAATTATTTTTTATTTTTGGTTTAAGGTGTTGATTCTATATAGTTACTTTTAGTTATCCTTTTAAAGATAAATAATAATTACTAAATTTACGGATTTGATTACACAATACCGATAGAATAATTTTCACTTTATTCGTACAATATAAATTCCTAAATAAAGAATGAAAAGGAAATGATTTTGGTACTGTCTACATTTCATAAAGGGGTATAGATAATTTTTTTTTTTGGTATATTTGTATAGAAATATTTATATAGAATAAAACAAGGGTCACATTACACAACAATGAATCTGTATATCTATCTTTATATTTATATAATCATCTTTAAAAAGGGTAAATTGTCAAAAAGTGAAATGTTTCATTAATACCACAACACAATAAAATAAGTTACAATTTACACATTTATACCAATACATATAAATATTGTATTACAATAATTTTTGAAATATAGAAAATAAGAGTAAAATTTTCCATATTTAAGAGAAGATCAATATGTTGGTTACGTTGGTAATATATCCAGTTGGAATGGACAGGGAAAAGTTTCAATTTTTTATTTAATTTAAAATAAACAGAAACCAAACAACATAAAAATGACAAATAGGATGAGAATATAATTCATATATTCACATCAATAAAACATATCAAAAAATAATATATATGCGAATGATATTTAATTTTTATATTTTTCTTTATTCGGTCTTTTGGTATTCATAGCCCCAACAATTTCTCGTGTGTATATATAATATTATATCACCTTCTATGAATCCAATTCATTCATCTGCACCTCTGACCCGATCTAAATTTTCCCCATACTAAAAAGAAACATCAAAATCATATTAAACATTTTTTTTCACCAATCATGTCTGCAACATATTTGTAAATTGATTTTTATGTTTGTTTTTGCCCTTCATTTTTCTGTTTTCCGCTCGCTACCCTTTGCATCCTTTTATACAGATATTTTTTTTTATATAGATTGAGTAAGGAATTAGAAACGATTGGTTTCGGATAAAATCTATAAATATCGATGATGTATTTTTTTCTCATAATGAGAAATTGAAACCCAAAAAAAGGAAAAATGTAAGAAGCGACAAATGAAATTAATATTTGTTTAAAAATATTTTTTTTTTATAAATTACATTTTATTTTTCATCTAGAAAAGTCCTTTTATTTCATTATGTTTTCTTGGTTTATTTAATTTGAAATTTGACACAAATTTCATTCTTATTTTAACGTTTAAAAGAGAATTACGTTTTTTTAAACTTCTTCACGTTACTGTTGACTGAAATTGGAGAATTTTTTTTTAGTATGAAATTTGATCAGATTGCATAAAGTAGAAGGACAAATTTTTAAAGTTAACATAAAATAATGGACGTAAACATCTAACATCTTAAGTATAAAAAATATTTGTAAAAGTCTTTTAAATTTTTAGTTATTTTTTTTTGGAATCTTGTATATTTAATTGAGATCATACTTTTAGATACATATACGAAAATATTAAACATAGTTTTAATTGGGAAGACATTTAAACGACATAAATATCCCTGAATTTACGAAACCAATTGTTAAAAGCAACACTTTGATTAAAGTGTTTACATTTTACCGATGTATAAACATTTTGTATCATTTGAATAAAAGAATATCTCCATTCCACTTCTATAAGTAAATATTATATGTAATTGTCCGATAATGGAAACGTTATTAAATTATTATCATTGGTTCTTTTTAATTCAATAAATAATTGAAAATATATTACAAAGTATTTGAAAAGTTATAAACTTTTGTTATTCATATTGAAATAAAAAGGTTAGTTTTTTGTGGAGTGATATTTAAAAATTAACCGAAATTAAACTAAACTTTTACATTAGCCATTTCAACAAAAAGTTGAATTGTTTATCATATTATGTAAGAATTCACCACTTAATTGTACGAACAAAATTTACTTTTATTAAATTTTCAGTTAGATTTAATAATTCAAACTTTAGAGGTGTTTCTTATTAAATTAATTCTTTTTAGGAAATCTGCATGTTCTCTTTACATATTTGACTTTTGTATGCACTTAAACAAAATGATCTAAGTTTATTTCGGAAATCCACTTCAGTCTAAATTATATGTAATTGTTCGATAATTGAAACATTTTTAAATTATTTAATAAATAATGGAAATTTCTTAGTACCTCGTACCTCCCGCCCTTAGAGCCGTCATGTTACCATGTTGTCACTTAGGGAAAAAATATTATAAACATTGTTATTCATAATGAAATAAAAAGGTCAGTCTTTATTGAAGTATCATGGAGTGAGATTTAAAAATTATCCGAAATTTATTCAGTCAATTTGATTAATTGTTATAATGATTGTTTTACTAAACTTTCACATTACCCATTTCAATAAAAAGTTGAATTGTTGATCGTATTATGTAAGTATTTTGTAAAAACAAAATTTTCTTATATCAAATTTTCAGTTCGATTTAATAATTCAAACTTTAAAGATGTTTCTTATAAAATTAATAAAGTTATTCAGTTTTTGTTTGTGCATCCATCCTGGCAATTGTAATAATCTCGCTAGAAATTCTGAAAAGCCAACGGACGAATATAACAGTTGGCTTAGCTTTATCGTTGATCCTTCATTAATACAATTTACTTATTCCATTCCTATTAATCCATTTGAGATGAATAATTTTAAAGAACAGAATTGTACACAAATCGATCCTTATCTTATCAGAAATAATTTTCCTGCTTTCACCAATTCATGTCATATTGAAAATGCGAGTATCACTATTTACTATAATTTTCTTGTAGAACTTCCATTACCAGAAGATTTTTATTGCATTGGGATTCTAAATATTGCTAAGAGGAAACTTGTTTACACTGATTACAAAAATTTATTTCTTGTATTGAGCTACAATTTTGATGAAGACGATGAAACAAATAAAACTGTAAAAATGAATGGAGAATGGTACAAATTAAAATATCATAATGGAGCCGAAAAGGAGAGTTTCGAATTTATTTTCAATAATTGGAAAATATCAGAAGGACAACAAGAATGTGAATTGTTTGGCAAAGGATTTGATTCAAGTGATGATCGAAAATTTTTTGAAAATTCTTTAATTAAATGCAAAATTAATGGAACACTCTTGGAAAAAAGTGAAATAATTTGTAGAGGTAGAGATGATGTTTTAATTACGAGTTTAATCATTTTGTTAATTCTAATTCTGATCATTGTATTTGTTGCTGTGTTAAAGTTCAAGAAATTTTTTTAAATTCTATTTTTTGATTGAAATTTTAATTATTGTTTCTTTCGTGTTTGTATAATTATAAGAAAAATGACAATTCACAATTTAGGTACAAGTAAGAAAATAAAGTTGACCACTTTTAATGTTATTAACGCCATAAAATTATTGTTTTTTTTTCAACACTCTTGATGTTATTGTTCATTAATATTAATTAAAATATTGATAGTTATTAAAATGAAATTCTAAAATAAAAAAAAATTAAATGTAACAAAAAGTTTGGTGTTTTTTTTAAACCAATTATTTAGAAAGACTGGTCGATAATTCTCTTTTAAATGTAAGAAGAATTTAAACAGAAATTTTGGTGAGAATATATTTATATACTTTAAATAATAAATACCCTTGAATTTGCATATGCAATTACTGAAACAAAAGGAAGATTTTTACACTGAGAATGAAAATTAGCATTTTGCCGATGTATATTCATTTTTTGACTTTTGTATGCACCCAAATAACAATATATCTTTTTTTCTCGCCATGTTATACAATCATAAAGACAATATCTGTAAAAAAATGTTTCTTTTTTAATTTTTTTAATTTTTCTAATATTTTTACAATCATGCCAGACGAGAAGCCACAAACTTAATCTATCTATCAGTATAGATTATATGTATAATTTTCGATAATATAATAAGTATATATGAAAACTTGTGCACAGAAATTCTTATATACCTTGCTTTAATTGACTTAAATTTTATTTCTAATGTACGTAACTATTAACGAAATAACCGTGTTATTACAGATGCCACATAATATTATTTTATAAAAAAAAACCTAGTTTTATAAAGTTGAGTGGTTTATGCTTTGTTGTCAAAAATTGTATCAGGATCAATAACTTATTCATAAAGCTGTTTATACTTTTGTTCTTTTGGTATGTTGTGATACAGTATGGTAATATAATTGCTATACTTAAATTTTAGAATATCCTTAAAAAATTTGTTGTTACATGTTTTTACATAAATTGTTGTAAGAAAAATTTTCTAGTTTGATTTAGTTATTAAAACTATAAAGATGTGTTTAAAACACCTAATTCAAGCTTTAAGTTTGTGTTTGTGCATTTATTTTGGCAATTGTAACAATTGCATTAATTCTTATGAAAAGCTTCCTGACGAATATAAATATAGTTTGAGTGAATTCATCGTGGAACCTTTGTTGAACAAAAAATTATATTCTAGTCCTATTAACCCATTTGATATTGATTATATTAAAGCACAAAATTGTCCACAAGTTTTTCTTGACAAAGTTGCATAGATTGTTACACGTTTGGGTATTATTAAAAAAAACGCAATAATTGTCCATTAAAAAAAAACACTTTTTGTAACTTATTCTCCAAAATTAAAAATACAATTTTACTTGGTAACTCACATGTAACATGGCCTATGTAAAGTGGATTCATATAAATACCAGATTTAGTTTACTTCAATTACCTGTATTTAATTTCTTACGTCACACTAAATATAAAAAGTATAAGTTGAATATAATTATGACCATTTAAAAGGAAATTAAAATAAGATTACGTTGTCGTCATTGTGAAGGATAAAAAAAATTTCACTTCACTAAATTGAACTATTTTAAGACTAAAAGAAAGTTAGTATAGTACATTTTTTTGTAATTCAACGGCTTCAATGATTAATTAGCTTGTGTTCTGATTGCCTTTCTTATTATGATGAATTAAAAATCAAATAATTAAATTTGATGGTCAACTATGCATCATAATAATTGTTCTAATTTTTTATATAAATTTGTCTCTTGTGCTTTCTTAATTTTAAATGATAAAAATATTTTAAAATTTCTGGCAAACGGTATAAAATAAAATGTAAAAATGAAACAGAATAGACAAGTTTCGAATTTGTTTTTAATTATTGAAAAGCATCAAAAGAAAAACAAGAATACAAGAATGTGAAATATTAATACTTGTGGAATAAATTATGAAAAATGTATAATTAAATGTAAAATATGAACAATTAATGTGACAAATTAATAAATTGTGACATCCTTAAAATAAATAAAAACAATTTTAATTACAATAAAGTTGTTTTGCTTAACAATAAATGTATCCTTTTCTGAAATCTATTTCCTGGAATCTTATTTCGTTTAAACTTTAAAGTATAATGAAATATAAATTTTTTGGTATCAACAAACAACCCCAAATTGATACTGGAAATATTTTTAAGGATTAGATGAATTTTTGTAACTCTTGAACAGACAGATTGTGTGAGACAGCCATTACTGGATAGTATTCCAAAGACCGAAAACTTTTAATTAATAGTTTTATTTATTTATAGTGAAAATAATCTAACGATTAAAACCTCTATTTAATTAATATTCTAAATGTTTGTAAACTTTATAGTTTCCTTATTATTGATTTTTACATTTGCTTTTATTTTTTTTATTTTTCGCTTTATTATGATTTTCAAACAAAAAGCTTTTGTATTATTTTATCTATGGTGAATTTGTGTGCTTTATATTTTGCCATACTTTCAACCAAATTCAACAGATTACTAATTTTTCTACAGATTCATGTTAAAACTTTTAAGTTACTCGACTTTGCATGATTAACTCATTGAATGCACTTTATTTTATGTAAATTCTTTAGTTTCACAAGTCTTATTATTTTGTTTGTTTTTCTTAAAGATTTTCTTCAATGAGAATAATTTTAACCATATCACGTATACATTTTTTTTTACTTCAAAATTTCTCTTTACGTCTGCTGTTATAATCCTTACGTGTTGATACGTACTATAATAATGGAAAATGTTCAACGTTCCATTATTATGTTATAAGTTATATTTTTTTTTTTGGTTAACAATGTCTCGTATTTCCACTTTCAAAATTTGTATCCATATATTATAGTAAGAGAAAAAAAATTAAGCATAATGGTAAGATAGGATGTGTTGAAATATTTATTGCTTAAAGAAAATAATGATAAAATGAAATTTAAAGAAAAATTTTTTTCATTTTTTTTTACAAATGGACAATTGAAATACTGCCATTATGTGATTTACACCAATACTAAATTATAGCAAAAAAAAAAGACACACATCTTATTTCGTGTAACATAATAATCTCCATATAAATTCATCGTATTTGATTATTTGATTTAAATAATAATCTATAACGTATTCTATTTATTTCCCATGTTTCAATATAAAAACGGGAGGAATTGAATTGTATATGAAACTTATTTGACAGAATATACTTGAACATAAACAAATATATTTATAAGGAGCTTTATCTTATTATATATGTATGCTAAGTTAAAAACTCCACTAACCAAACATATGTAAATATTATTTGTCATACTTTTACCTTTGCAACTTTATTGCCAAAATCAAAACTAAATTTTTATTCAAACATATATGGGAAATTATAAAATTTCTTTGGTAAACTTATTTAAGTTCCTTAGAAATTAAGTTATTTAATGATATTGTTGGTGTCTATACATTTTTATAAATAAAACATAATTTTTTTTTAAAAAAATTCCAAGTTTGATAAACATAAAGTTTGTTTAATAAAATCAATGTGCAAATCGTGGAGATACATATTCTCTTATAAAAATACAATATCTTACATTTTTCTATAGGCAACATAAAATCATGTATTATGTATGTGTAAAATCTAAAGACGTTTTATATCCATTATCTATATATTGAAACATGTTAAGATATATTAGTATATAAAATTCTCCCGTCAACCATTAATTTACATGACACGTATTTCCAATTTTCTTAAATAAACGTCACATACCATTAAATGAAATTAAATTCATAATTCTTACCTAAAGCGCTGAATTGGGTTAGTATAATCGAACAGAATAAATTATACACAAATGAGTTAGAATTTATTTCGAAATATGAATAAAACTTATATGGAAGAGAGAGGAATACCAGAATCCGTATAAGAATAAGATAATCAAATTACATACAAAGCTTGAAAATATAAGATTCATTTCTTATATTTGTTCTAATAATATGACAAAATTTTAAATAAAGCAAAAATATGGTTTTGTAATTTTAATTTTAATGGTTTCATTCAAAATGTGTAATTTGATCGAAAAATTTATTAAAACTTTATTTAATTCAATTATTAAAATAGAAATTCTAAAAGCTCTCATTTTCTTCATATATACACAAAAATCGATTTACGGGTGTGAATTACTTTGATTAGAATTTCTTTGATTGAATACAAAAAAGATTATTAAAGATTCTTTGTTAATTTAAATATTGTAAGAAATGTAAAGGAGAAAGTGGAAACTTTTTTTTTAAAAATCGATAAATTGCTTAATTTTATATATTCTATATTGGTGGATATGTTTAGTGTGTGCTTAGATGATGACGTATGTGGGTATATAGATTTAAATTATAATAATTTGAAAGGCATTAGCAGGTGGTTAAGTTGTGTAAATATTGGGTTTTATTATATAAAAGAGAATTTTGTTTACATTAAATTAAATTAAATCATCCTTTAGTATTTTCATATAAATGTTTGTTATCAGCAATTCAGCATTAATGGAAATATGTTGTTAGTGCTTTTGTTATTTTTTCTTTTCGAAATTTAACACCAAAAAAAAAAACGTCTGAAATTACAAGGACATCAAAAACTGAATATTTTAAATATTACGTATTATAGAAAATCGATTCTTTGTTAAAATCTTAAAGTATCGTCACAGTAAAGGTTTGTTTAATGCAACAAATTGCAATAAACTATAATTTTTTATGGACAACTTTAATATTCTTTATGTAAAAAAAAATGTTAAAAAATTGTTAGAAACTAAGTCACAGTAGTTAAAAATAAAGTCTATTTGATTTCGATATAAAGTAAACCCCTAAAATGAATTTTTATGTAAAAAACATATATTGATTGAAAATCAGAGTGATCCCATTTTTTCTATATACCTAATACAATTATTTACTTGAGATAATAAAACACATATAAGATTGAAAATAAAGCAACTAAAGTAAAGTACATAAAATATTTATATAACCGAAATATAATCGATTCTTCAGAAAAATCAGTATCCTTGTCTGTTTGTATAAACAATATGAACAAAATCTGAATATAATTTTTATATTTTGTTTATAAAATATAGATAAATATTTTATAAGGTTATATGTAAATTACTAAAATCTGTAACCAATCTATAAGACATTGTCCTTCAGACTAAAGAAAGACAACTTAAAGATTTTTTGAATTAATCTGATTAATTTTACTCGCTTATAGAGACATTTTGGAACCAGACAAAATAAAACCAACTATAGAATATATTTAATATCACACACAATAAACTTTTCCTACTTTTCCTAATAAAGAATTAATAAATACTTTTGTGAATAATTTATGTAATTCAATCACCCAATAAAATAAATAAGATTTGTTTCTTATTTCACTTTTTGTATATTGAAACTAAAAGGTTTAGTATAAGAATTTTTTTATTTGTGTTGGTATGTGAATGTGGTTTTAGGATTGGTGTAACTATAGGGAATATAAATATTTCATAAGATAAAGAAAATCTATAAAATCGTAAAGAAGTAATTCAAATTATTCAAATACATAATATGTGACATACAAAACATCAGGAGTAAAATTTCTTTCACATGAATAAAAATATTTTTGTCACGTGACTTTAGTTTTAGAATTATGAAAATTCACGAGTTTACGTTAGTATAGATTTACAAAAGTTCTTAACTGAAATTCATAAATAATGTGATGAAGTAATATTTGATTTAGTTGACCATCAGAATCCACAATTAGAAAGATACAAATATTAATTATAGGTGGAGAGATAATATCAAAACTAGGTCAAAGTTTAATCTTTATATTTTCTACATTTTTCATTAAAACATAAATTATAAATCATTTTTATTATCTTTTGAAAATCATACTGAAACTATTTTAAATGAATACAAATAAAAATTCTATGAATTTTATAAAATATTTAATTACTTAGGTCTGGATCAAACAAACTTATTTAACAGAAAATAATTTAAAAGTTTTAAATAAAAAAAAATACAATTATAAATCAACATGTAAATTTTTGCATTTAAAATATTTTTAAAACTTAAAAGTTTAAATAACTATTTAAAAAATATTTATTGTTGTTTGAATAAAGTAATAAAGAAGAAATTGCTGAAAAAATAATTATCTAGAACAATAAAAGTGAAACATTAATTTTATTATAGCAACAAAACACTTAATTTCTCTATTGTTATTTTTTTTTATGAAGATAACAACAACAACGATAACAACAAAAATAGTGTAATATATTTTTCCATTTTACTAAAGCTTTGTAATAGAATTAAAACTTTCCGTTCCTCTTCTTGTATAATTATGGAAGTTTTTGCATGAAAATAAATAAAAACTAATTTTAATTGAAGAATATTTTTGTTGTTATAATTATTAATTTTGAATAAATCAAATATTCTTTAAAAAACAAAATATTGTTTTTTTTATTGTTGTAAGAAATTAAATTCAAGTTGAGTGAAAAATATAGAACTGGAAGCAAATAATTATGAATTTTGTATTTAATTGGAATTTATAGAAAAACAATATTGATAAGATTATAATTTGTTTTTTATATGTTCAAATGTCATAGCTGATGTAGAAATGCGACATTAATAATAATGGATTATTCAAAATAATCTGTAATTTTAATTCCTTAGATTCTTGGTGTTCAAAAAATTTTTTAAAATTTGAAATTCTATATGTAACTAATACTACTAGTACGTACGACCATTAACGGCAAATACATACGAAAGTAGTTGCAATATGCAAATTAACAAAATGTTGAAGAGGAATAAGGATTTAATAAAGTTTGTTATGCTTTTATTTATTGAAGAAAATTATAATTAAATGCTGTTCATATAAATATACGTATAAATACCTACACCAATGCATAATATTTTAAAAAATAAATAGTATTCAAAATAGTGTTTAAAAGAGGATATTATTGAAAATCGTCTAAAGCTCTTTATATTTTAATCCTTGAAGCAGAATATTTTACATTCTAGAGTATCAGAAAAACTTGTATAAAATCCTTTTTTCGAATGTAGGTACAATAATTTTCAAAGAGAATATTTTTGATCTTATTGCATTCACATTGGAATGTTAAAACATTGGTTTTTTTATTACAGTTCATAGTTTTCAGTTTTTGTTCAGACTTTTTAATATTCCGTTCATTTTAATCGGATATTTTCATTTATATAGGAAAGCTACAATGAAGCTTTATGTGCATCCATATTCATCACACTACGATGGTGTTCTAAAAGAATTCATATATTCATATTTTAGTTATGTTATGTAATGGGATAAATGTTATTAGTTTTAATCCGATTTTAACGATGTGGTGGAAGTCTTTCACTAGTATTAAAAAGCTGAACTGATTAGAGTTTAACAATTTTTTTTTTGCCAATTTAAATTTCTAAACATTTTAAAGTCAATTTTAAGTCAACACATTATCAGTATATTCAACTGCTCTGACGTAATAAATAAAAAACATTTCTAAGTTAAATTTTATAAAATAGAATAAAAAAGAAACAAACAAAAGTTTGATAAGAATTTTTTTTTATAAAATTAAATAATTTTTTTTATAGAATCAGTGAATTATATAGCGTCGGTGGTGTAATGGTCAGCATAGTTGCCTTCCAAGCAGTTGATCCGGGTTCGATTCCCGGCCGACGCAATACTTTTTATAAAATTTTTCTTACGAATTTATTTTTTTTTTTTAGTAAAATTATTTTAGTACAAATTTTAATTATTTCTATTTTTAACACAAGACAGAAAATGCTCAAATATTTTGTATAATTGAAGTAATATAATTTTATTTCACTTCTTCGTATTAGATTTCAAAAATAAGATGACTTAAGCCACAATAAAATTAGAAAGTATATAATTTTAGAAAGGTAGATTCAGTCAAATTGATTTACAAATTTAACGTTTTCTTCATCAGTAATTTTTTTTGCGCAAATTATTTTTAGATGTTGTATTTTTTTTTGTAAATATTTTTTGTACTTCCAAAAATATAAGAAAAAATTTGAAACAAAAATAGACAAACATCATTTTGATAACAAGAGTTAGTAGAATTTATATATTACCAAGAACAACAAAAATAAATAAATGGTTCATTGATTTAAGCTTTTGTACAATTTCTTTCATTCTTTTCCTTCTTTCAAAGTTTAAAGGCAAATGTGTACACAATATTGTAAAGGATCAGAAGGTGACCTTATATTTTTATAGAAAAAATAACATAAAAAAAAAACCATCAGAATAAAACTCGAAAATTGAAAGATTAAAAATTATGAAAAACCAGCATTAAATGTCGGACAAAAAAAAGAAGTCGTTTCATTTTTATTTCCTTTTTGCATTAAAACATAAAAAGAAAATGTCCTTTGGTAATTTAATCTCTGTCTATTTCTTTTTCTTTCAATTTTTTTCTGTTTTCTCAATTCTCCAATAGTCTCAAAAATATAATTAAAATACCAAAAAAAAGGTTCAAATAGAAATTCGATCTTAAGTCTATATAAAAAAAAGGTGATAAGAATACGAGAACAAGATTAAAAAATGGTGTGTCCTCTTAACTCTCTTAAATGTATTTTAGGAAATATTAGATACGAAATTACTTCTTTAAAGTGTTACATTCTAACCTTTTGTCTTACAATTATTATATCTTCTATATATCCATCTATTTATAGTTGAAATTTAGAGACAGGTTTTCCTTTTTATATTTTTGTGTGAATTGTAGGTGGTAAATAGGTGAATAAATGGTATGTTTAGCTGATATCTTTAAGTTTCTAATTCAAATATAAAAGAAGAAAGAAAGAAAGAAGGAGGGGGAAACAAAAGTAAATGGTTATTTTTATCCTTGTGTTTTGTAACCAGACAAAAGAGTCTAATAATTACAGGATTAATTTAATTTAATGCCACGAAAGAAATTCAAAGTGTCTTTTAGGTTAAGTAGAACGACAGATAGGAAAAAATATGGGAAGAGTCACAAATAAAAATAAATTAATTTCAATTAAAATCGTTTTTTTTTCAAATTTTATCAATTTTTATATTTTGAGCAAAAATAGAATTACGTATTGACGTTTTTCCTTTATCCTTTTCCTTTTCAAGGACAATCTATAAAATATATGTGTCTCTATAAAATAATTTTATGCATTTATCAATATATGTACGTATGACATAATAAATAACCGGATATTAAAGAACATGTATGTATCAAATAAGTAATTCAATTCAATGTACCAATAAATATTCCGTTGGTAAAATATTTTGAGTTACAAGATCGATTCAATCAGGAAATGGACATCATCATAAATAGTCAAATATTGATTGAATATTCTCTATTTTATTTTACAATTTTTGTAGGTTTAATAATTGATTGAAACAAGTGGAAAATATGAAAAGTTTATTAAAATTTTCATTATTTTATATAATTATCATTTTCTTCTAGTTTAATTGTTTATAAAATAATTTGAAAGTTTATTTGTTTAGTGAAGTAATATTGTTTTATTGTAGTTTTGAAGAAGTTACAGAGGTTCTATTAATAAATCAGAGGTGTGAGTTTTTTTATAGAAATAATTTAATATTGAATTATTTATATTGTTGGATGCAGAATGATGATTTAAAATATAATTAAAAAGATTGATAAATAAATTGTCAAGTTTTAATCAACTATATGTACATTTTACTTAAATTTCATTAATACTTTTTTTTTCCGTCTGAAACCACAAAAAACAATACAGAAGAGAAAGCTTTTGATAACATAAAAGTATGGAAACTTTTAAAATACTAAGTATAATAATGTATTCTGTATTTTTATCTTTAATGCACAAAAGCACAATTTATTTATATATGTTTATTGTGATACTTTGTTTTCTTTTATGTTGATGAAGACATACAAAAATATATTTTACATTAAATGTGATTAAAAATAGTAAAGAGAAATGAATGCATAATGCTGTGTGAAATAAGTTTATTTTATATACATACTTAAATTAATCTCCATTAGATATAGAAAACTTTATTTTGTAATGGAAAATATTTTGTATAAAGGAAGATATGAATATTAATCCTATGCCTGGAATATCGACTGAACAACAGTTAAAGTTTTATGTTTAAGTTTCGTCATTAGAAATATATTTAAAAATCAGAAAAAAATTGATTTTCTTATATTTTTTTAATGCAGGCAAATTAAACAACAAATTAATGAATTTCAGGAATATTAAAAGTATTAACAATTTTAGATAAGTCTTAACAAAATCACTAATAAAAAATGAATTAAAAAAGATATAAAGAAACAAGTTCGTTTCAGTTTTTTTGAAAGTTGGCAAGTCAATCTGCTTTATCGGTCTGAATTTAAATAAAGCACGGTATTCCATATGCGTCGGTGGTGTAATGGTCAGCATAGTTGCCTTCCAAGCAGTTGATCCGGGTTCGATTCCCGGCCGACGCAATACTTTTTAATATTTTAAATTTTCATTACTTAATTAATTTTAATTTTGCCAGCCAAATTTACCGAAGAAGCCATTGAAATTGAATTGACATAATTTAGATAATTCGAGAATCTAAATTTAACCAAGAATAAATAGTTCAGTCCAATCATTTAACTTTTTTTAATTATTAAAAAGCAACGCTACTTAATCTGGTAAAAACGAGATTAACCTAAATTTTAGTATATGAACTAAATCGCATATAAGTTTTTATTTTATTGAAGTAAAAAGTTAAAATAAATTATTAATTATAGGATATTGGCAATAAGAAAATTACAAAAAAAAAAAAAACTAAATAGAATTTTTTGTATTCAATATTTTTCCACATTAATTGAAAAAATTGTTTCGCCGATAAAAGTTTCAATCTTTAAATGATGAACTCACAAATTATAGAAGTTTATGAATTACATTATATCACCTTTATCATTTTATTTTCTATCAGACTCTGTAATTTATATATTTTTTTTACACATTCGTTTCTTTTTTTCGCCTGAAGAAATTTCCACAACATTATTTTATATTTTTAAAAAATGTAAATTTCATCGTGCTTTATATGTTTTGTTTTATGTTGGTTACTTTTGTAATTTATTAGATTTGTTTTTTTTTGTGTCAGTTACAAGACAACTGAAAATTGCATTTTGTAACATTTTTTTTTATCATTTTGATGCATCCTCGTAGAGTGGTTATGTAATTGTAGATTTGTAGTTACCATTTCTATTTTTCATTGTAACTTTATTTTTTGGTTGGAGTTTATTATTTATATTTAGAAAAAGTATTCTTTGTTTGTGTTGTTTGTTTTGGTTTTAGTTTTATTTTTAGAGAAAAACACAATAAATTTATAAACTTTTGTTAAGGGTGTTGTAAGTGAGTGTTTTAAAAGTTCAGTTTTTTTTTGTCGTGTATATAGAGATGAATGTATAAAGATTAATGATGATACTATTTTATTTTAGGTTATTTTTTTTTTCAACAAACTGAAAGAATAAAAATAATTCTTATTCTTTCTGTTTTTCAGTTGGAATAATTTGTAAAAGTATGACATATGACCAAAGTAGATTTTTTTTTTGTGGGAAATAATTAATTAATTCAGAATGCTAAAATTGTATTTTTAAACAAAAAAAAAAGTTTTTAGAGTTCACGCCCAGTAGAAAGGTTACACAATTTTTAATCCTTTTTTTGTATTTTTTTTAATAAGGATTACTTTTTTTATTTAAATAAATGGAATTGGTCTTGTTAAGCTTGTACTGAAATGAAACATGTTTATTTTGTATGACTTTACAATTCACAAATTCTATTTAGACTTGTAAATTTTTTAAAGCCTTATGAGTTCAATTTCAATCTACAGAACTTTAATGATTAATAAATTGGGAAAAACTTACCCAAAAATAATCCGATTTAAATCCTGGTATTCTTATATGTGTACTACCAACTTGATGCAAAAAATCAAAAAATGCATCCATATCATCAAGACCTCTGATACCTTCATCAAGTGTTGTCATTACTTTGGTTGCATGTTCCGCTAATTCTTCAGATGTCATTTGATCCTCTTTTGTTTTTAATTCTTTGAATTTAGAAAACATTGCTAAAATATCTGAATGTTCTTCAAATAATCTAAATTGGGAGAGAGAGAGAAAAAATGTAATAGAAAAAAGATTAATAATAAAATATGTATAGGACTTTATCATAAATTGAATTGAATTTATATTAATATTTTATTTGAGAAAAGAATAAAGATTATAATTATGATCAAATTAATTTATTTATTTATTTATTGACAAAATTCTTATTATTTTCTTATGAATTTTTCTTAGTTTTGTTTATTTATACCAACAACAAACAATAATTCATATATAAAAGGATCCACTGATACAAATTTAAGTGCCAAAGAATAAATATAGGAAATAATAATATTTTAAGAGATTATTTATCAATACCAGAACACAATATTATTTCATATTGTATTGATTACAGTTGGATAAAAATCAAATTAGAATTAATTTAATGGATTCTTCAATATTGTTTTATTATACAAAGTGAAAGTAGTAAAAATGGTGATGGTATAAAGTTAGTTGTATAGTTGTAGATACAGATCTTAGTGTGTTTCTGAAAATATAGTTGTTTACGTTTAATCTTTAACATTTAAAATTTAAATAAATATTTTGTGGTTATTTTGACAGATTTAATTATCGTTAAATATTTATGTGAAAATTAGATGAAGTTAAAATTTATGTCAATCTGCTTTATCGGTCTGAATTTTAAAAAAGCACAAAACTATATATGCGTCGGTGGTGTAATGGTCAGCATAGTTGCCTTCCAAGCAGTTGATCCGGGTTCGATTCCCGGCCGACGCAATACTTTTTTTTAACTTTTAGTAATTATTCTTAATTACGATATCAAAGATTTTCATTTTTAATGTGAATTAATTTATAGTTTTTATTTTAATTTTATCTTCAAAGAACAAAGAAATAAATATTAAAAAATTTCCCTTGAAGGTTTAAATACAAAATCTTCAATTATTGATTCGAAAGATGTCTGGTTTTAGTTAAAAAAAATTAATATTAATATTAATTATAAATTTATTTGTGGTTTGTCTTGAATTAAGTATAGACAATTGAGACTGTACTTAAAACTAAAATCATACTTTGTTTCAGCTGTTCACATGCCAAAGCCAATGGTATATAACAGAAGAATTCACTTTAAAGCATTAGCTTAGTTTTCAGTATTCCTAAAGTTAGTACATATATCCTAATGTATGTGTATATACACAATATAACATGCTTTAACACAACATTGAGTTTAGCAATTACACAGAATTCATTATGCTGTAATAGCATAAATTGAACGAGCAACATCTTACATCGTTCACTTCATAAATATTTAGTTTCAAAAATATTCAACGTCATTTCTGATTTATGTGTGGCAAAATGTTTATTGAATATAAAATTAAAACATTATTATTTTGGTATATGTAATTATGAAAGATTAAAAAAGATTTATGGATATTTTTTGGTAATAAAATAATTTCAAATAAAAAAAAAGAAAAAAAATTGGTTTTTGTTTAATTTTCTTTTACAGCATTTTCTTCTCAGATCGGTTACTGTCTCATTAATGTTATTCTTTGTAAAAAGAAAATAGATAAAATGAAAACCGTAGAAAATAAAATAAAAATTTTTAATGTATTTATTTTTACCGCATGGTATCTAAACTTAAGTTCATAAAAAAAGAGAAAGAAAAAATGAAATCTAAATGAAGAAATATTATTGAAAATAAAGAAAAAATAATGAACGCAGATGAAATTCATTTTTTTTTTCTTGTAAAGAAATTTTGAAAATTTTACATAGAATTATAAATATGTCTATTTATCCTCCGAAGTCGGGGGTGATTGGGGGTATGATATACAAAATAATAATATTGAAATAATTTTCTTTTGTTGATTAATTTATTATTACATTTTAAGTGGATCGTCTGTTTTAGAATTCTTATTTTCTTTTGAAGAAGAAAACATAAGTTCAGTTAAAGATTCTTTTGTAAAAAAAATACAAAAAGTGAAGTTGAATCAGTTTAAGGACTTCAATTTGCGATTATTTCTAGCAACAAACTAATTTTAATTTTTAACAACTCAATTTTTAAACACAACGTAAACTGTTCAAAATGAAAATCAATGTATAGATTAAATTGAATAGATTCCAAAGAGAAATAAAAACTTTGCAAAAAATAAAAAAAATACAATAATTAAAATGTGTTCAAAAAAACCACAATTATTGTTGTATTAATTGACCCCTTGTATCAGATAATAACAATAATTTAATTAATTTACAATTTTTAAATTATTATATTTAATTTTTTCCCATCAATATTACTGTTTTATTTTTTCTACATGAAATATGGGAGAATATTCATAGTTTATGAAAAAGAATTAACAGAATAATTTGCCTCTAATCCAGCATACATAAAAGCTTATAATGCATTTTCATAAAACCACGACGGTTTTCCAGTTCTTACATTAAGAAAATAAAAACGATCTTTTTATTTTAGCAACGTTAACACACTCATGTTACCATCATCAAGTAAAACATATAATTTGTATGTATATCCTTTTATGTATTATGAAAGATTTTATTTTTATTACATACACTTAAATTTACCACACAAAATTATACGAAATGATTTTCTTGTTTAACTATTAAATGTACCTATATATTCTATGTCTGTTTCTGTAATTTTCTACATTTTATTTGACTTCTTTAATTTGATTGTCTGGGAAGATACTTATAGAAAAAACTTCAAAGTTCATCATTTTTATATTGATTTTCAACAAGTTTTTATACTCGTACACTAAAGTTAACTTTGAGGAGTTTCTTTTTATTTTATTTTTTCTTTTCAAAAGGGTCTTCTTTTATTTATATTGGTTAATGTTGGGAGTAAAACAAAAAAAAGTTGAAAAATTTAACATTTCATTTTATTGGAAAACAAAAATAAAAGTTAAGTTAAAAGTTAAGACATAAGGAGAAAAAATAAAATATCCAGAGGTTTCCATGGTAACTCAAATAATAAGTAGGCGAATTCATCAATTGTTTCATCGTTTAACAAATAATATGAAAGAAAATCCTAGCCATTTGAGATTTTACAAATTTTCCATTTGTTTCGTTAAATAATTTAAAATCAATGTAAAGTAAAGTAAGGACTCACTGATAAATACTATTATTGTCTGTGATCATAAGTCTTTGGCTTTACAATCAATTCATCTTAACAATATTGCGAGACAAATATATGAGCCTACTATATATTAAAGGATTAGAAATAAGATCACCCAAGGTCAAAATTATGTCTGTCCATTTGTAATATCTTCTACAGACATATTCGACAATATATTGGAAATTTTTAAAGTTGATAATTTTCTTTAAATCTACAATAAAAATAAAAAGCTTCTACATTCATTTTTAATTTTCCATTTCTTTCCAATATTCCTATAAATACAAAAGGTAAATATATTTAATATTTATCTATCGGTTTTTTTTTTCAATATTCAAGTGAAATAATATTTATGAAGAGACATTTTTTTTCTTCCTTTTATTACTTAAAGCAATCATAAATCTTTTTCTATTGATTGATATAAAAGAAAGAAAGAAAGCAAAAATGTAATAAAATAATAAATAAAGGGGAAGAAGTAGAAATACATTAATCTGTGTTATTATAATTTTATGTCTTGTCTATATTTGAAATGTATCGATATATGAGGATCGATTTTTTTTTTGATATTTTCCTTATCAGAAAATAATAATAATAAAAAAATCGAAGTAGTAATTTATTTGTCTTTATAGGTTTTTAGACAAAAATAAAAGTCATAGAAATGAAAAGAAAGTCAAACATTAAATAAACAAATACGTTTTATATTATTATTTTAGTTTTTATATTTCTTGATGGTTCATAACGAAAAGAAAATTATTTTGTAAATTGAGGTTAGACATCTTGTCTTCATAGGTCTGGTCATATATGAAAAGGTTAAAATCTCACTTAAGATAAACTGATAAAACAGAATAAATCTTTCACCATCACCATATTGTTTGATACAAAATTTATTAAATGTAAGTTTTGTAGAACAATTTATAAATAAATCTATTATTTGACATTCTGAAATGTCTATAATAATTTGTATATTAAAGCAAAATGGGGGGAAAAAAAATGTGTTGTTAATAGAAATCTATATATAGGACTTATGATGACCCACGATTAGTTTAGAATAAAAACCAATAAAAAATCAATAAAAAAAGGCACGAACATAAAAAGTACTTTCGTTATTAGATTCACAGTTTATAAATTTATTATATTGTTAGTGTTATAGAATAAAAAGTACAAAAGGTGAAAAGTTATACAAATAGAATGACGTCAACAACTAAACACATTTACACATTTTTTATTTTCTACTTGAAATTGTGTTTGTTTTTTTTTTTTTGGTTTTTTTAACTGAAATTATTTCATTCACTAATGTAATTGATTTTGTACTAAATTTAGACTTTCAAGAAAATTCTTCTAAAAATATTTCACAATGAATTGATTAAGAATAAATTTTAAATTACTACTTTTATGTTCTTCGAATTATCAAGAGATGTAGAATGTCAGTTCAGTTTTAAAAGTATTTCGTTTAATTGTAGAAATTGAATTTCACTTTTCTCTATTTGTTTTTTTTTCTGGGAAATGACTTTCACTCCATATACAAACACAATGATTCTCATTGACCCCATTTAATGAAGAAAAGGTTTTTTTATAATGGAATTTAATTACTTTGCAATCTGGTATTATGGAAATGGTAAACGGTCTTAATCTAACAAACAAAATACAAAATTTTTCTCTATCCACAATGCGTTTTGTTTGCAAAATTTTCCTACTGGTTGGTTATTTATATTCGTTTTAATTTAACGCATAGTCTAATGTTTTATACAATTCTTTCATTTATTATTCACTTAATCCTTAGAAAACACTTAAAATAATTATAATTTTCTTTATACACATTTTTTATTATTTGACAAAACATTTTTTTAAATTCCCTATTCAATTAACGCACCACCCCATAGAGTGTTCAACTTTTTACAGAATTTATGCTGCGGGTAAGTTGCCATTCAAAAAAAATTCTTTATTATCATTTTTATATTATCTGAAATTTTGTAGGCAACAAAAAAAAAAATAAAATAAACGACGTTACAAACAATGATACCGTGTTTTATTTTTTCTTCTTATTTTCATTAAAATGATTTAAAAAAGAAACAAAAAAAAAGACAGAACTTTTTCGTTCGTTATCATTTTAAATTTGTTCTTTTTTCTTTTTAGCTTCTTCGTTTCATATTTGTTTACGCCTTTCTTATAAACACGATATACATACATTTGTACAGGTGATGGTTTTATATAAGAAATTTTAACATGTAAAGTGTGACGTCAAAGTTAGTTAACAAAAATATTATTTAACAAATAAAAAAATATTCGTTTTTTTTTGATTTAACAACTTTTGTTCTTTATAAATTTGTAAAGACTAAAGACTAAAGACTAAAGCTTATTTATTATTTATTTAGAGCGGGAAAATTATGGAAATTATCATCATTTTTGTATGTTTCTTATCATTTAATTATATATATATTTTTGAGTTAATTAATTAATTAAAAACGACTTTGAAACCACAAACAACAGAAAACATTTTTCTTTTAAACAAATTTGTGTCAAGAGCAACTGTTTGTTAATGGTAGCCCCTGTGTGTGTAAATTTTTCTAATTTTAGCTTTTATGCTTTCAAGAAAAATTTTGAAACAAGAAAATAATTAAATTTTTTTTGTGCTTTTTTCTTGTGGTTGTTGTTGACGATACAACAATTTCACAGTAAAACAAACAAATATAATTTTCTTTTCTCACGATAATTTTCTATCTGGTTGTGGAGGTGTGTGTGTGTGTATTATATTTTGTTGTTATATTTTATTGCCTATATTTATTTATTTATATACTAAAATTTTTGTGTTTAATCTGCCAACCAAACAATAAAAATATATATATATGGCGTTTGATCTTCTTTTGTTATAAGTATGACAATGAAAATATTTTGTTTATTATTATTTTGAGTTAAAATAAAAAAGTAATTTTTGTTAATTTATTGCCTGTACTTGTGATATCTTTTTTTTGTCACATGTGTTATTTTTGGTTATGTTTGGTATGAGTTTTTGATTTAGTTGGCATAGGATTTTATATAATGTTAGGTTCATATGCTGATTATTTTGTGTTCATAAAAAATATAAAAATCACTTTGATTTATATTGTTGAAGTTACAAAAATAACGAATGGTATCGGATATAAAAATAAAATGGGTGAGGGGGGCTGTTGATTTTGAATTTATTGAGAAAAGAAAACTATAAATTATTGTTTTTTTTTTGTTGCCAAACGTGTACCAAAACTATACGCTTATATTTACAATATAAAAATTTTGTATAAAAGTGTCATGTGGAACTCAAATAAATTACACCATTTATTTATATTAGTTAGATGAGTGATGTGGATTTTAAAAGTAACTATTTTTAATAGTTACCTTTTTAATTTTTAGATATTTTGGATTAGGGTACACATATTATGAATATAGTATACATAATGAACGTTATCCTGACCATATCTATGTTGGAAATTTTCATAACTGTTCTGTGGTAACGAAATCAATTATTTTTAAATAATTTTATTGCTTCAGAATTAGAAAAATAGACACAATTCATAAGAGACGGTTGGGACACTTCTTAAGTTCAAGGTAAAACGAAATTATCTATTTTCCAATAATCAATATAAATCCTGTTTATTTAAATATACCATGATGACGGTTGATTGTATGTTTATGTTCGATATTACAAAAGAATTGAAGTAAATGAATTGAAATTTTCAAATAATGTCACAATATAATAGTAATAAGCTGATTTGTTTAATCGAATACCTTCGAACATTACTAATATTACCTGTATTGCATTAACTGTACTATTCTTGATTAAATTTTACTTACATTTCTATTTAATTGAATTCTGAAGTCAAAATTGTATCACAAAGATTTTCAGTTCAATTAAATAATTCAGTGTTGTACGATGTTCTTAAAAAACACAATAAAATTGTTCAGTTTTTGTCTATTAGTTTATTTTGGTAATTGTAATAATTGCCTTCCGAATTATGAACCTCTGTCTCAAAAAGGATATATTCAATTGTTTCAAATGAACGTCAATCCTTTATCATTAAAATCTACAAGTAATTTGTCTCTTTTTCCATTTGATATTGAAAATATTAATCGTGAAAGCTGTAAAGAATTGGATTTTTATCTTATCAGAAATGAAATGAATATTTTGAATAATTCCTGTTGGATTTATGTTACAACTAATCAAATAAAATTCACTGTTTTTGCCCAACCTACAAACTTGGAAAAATTTGATTGTTATGACAGTGAAAAGTCGAAAAGTGTTAATAACCGTTTTAATGATCCAACTACTAAACAATTGATTTACACCGATTATAAGCATATCTTTTATACGTGGAGATGTGATATTGGAACTATTTATGATACAAATAAGAATAACAATATTACAGTTGCTGGTATTTGGAACAAATTTGAATATAAAAATAAAGTTGAAAAGGAAAGTTTTGATTTTATTTTTAATAATTGGAAAACAATAAAATCAGAAGATATGCAAGAATGTGTTGTATATTTTCAGTTGGGAGAACAGAACATGGAAACTCATATAATTAAATGTAAAAGTATTAAAGAATGTGAACAACCAATTGTAAATGATTTTATTTTAATATCCGAAATTTCTGTTATTATTATTTTAATGATTGTATTTCTTGCAATTTTAAAAATGACGAAAATTGTGGTAAATTATTATAACAGCTTCGTAAGACCATATTCTTTTCATTAGGTTTACCATTTTTTTTTCTTGAGAATTTTTATGAATCTGTAGTTTATTTTATGAAAACTTTTGATTTAATAATATAAGAAGAAAATTTAAATAGATTAAATTAATAATTAATGTGAATTAATTGAATTTGAAAAAATTAATTTCATGATTAGATTTAAATATTTATTTTAATTCTCAATTGAAATTATAACGAATAGAATTAACTGTGTTTATCAAACATGTCATATAAAATGTATATCGCAATACCCATAATACCCAATAATTTGGTAATTTCCAATCACATTATTTCAGTTAAAAGTAATTGGTGTTGTAATTATTTTGCTTTTGAATAATAATTCTACCAAATTAAATTTTTTTTAAATAATTTTGGAATAAAATACCCACAAGTCTTGTAATATAAATTAAATGTGCGTATAAAATTATTTTTTAATACAAATGACATATTAAGTTCCAAATTATCTCAGAAATATAATAGTCTTATGGGATTTTATTAACAATATTTCAGAAGCTATATAAGCTTGGACCAAGAATAAATTTTCAGTTCAATACTTTGTATTTATATGTTTAAGATGTTTTTAATAAATATTCTAAAACTAATCAGTATTTGTGTTTGTATTAATTTTGGTGATTGTAGTAATTGCCTTGAAGATTATGAACCTCCATCTGAAGAATATGATTGGTGGAGTGATTTTTTTGTCAATCCTTTATTATTACAATCTGTGAAAAATTTTCCAGTTTACCCAGTTGATATAAATCTAAAGTGTACACAAATAGATCCTTATCTGTACAGAAATACATTTATTAGTAATTCATGTGTAATTTATAATCATATTGAGGAAATAGAATACTATTATAGTTCAGTTGTAATAAATCCAGAAAAATATGGTTGTAATTTGTTTAAAGCTTATCCGGAGCTGATATATACAAATTATATTAATATGTTCCTTTTATGGAAGTGCTATTTTGATTTATTGGATAAAACCAATAAAACTTTCCTTATTTCTGGTAAATGGTTTAAATTTAAATATAAGAATGAATTAGAAAAAGCAAGTTTTGATATTGTATTTGATAATTGGAAAGAAATACAAGAAGGTGAAATACAAAAATGCCAAATATTTGGTCCATCTGAGATTGCAAAATCTAAAAATAAGTTAATTAAATGTAAAAATATCATAAAATGTGAAACAATTACAAATACAAAATATTTTGGTTTAATTATATTTCTTTGCATTACTTATTTTAATTTAATTATTATTGTAATTTTAAAATTTAAAGATATTTTGTAAATAAATTAATTTCCTAATTATTGATCAAAATTAACTTTAAGTTTTGATTGTCTTAAATATGACAAACATTTTTTTACATTTAAAATAATAAAAGAAATTTTTGTGTAAATCTAAGAGACCAATTTATTAATTTTTTTCTTTTTCTGCATTTTAATATTTGCCTTAATGTTTAAACTAATGACTTTGATATGCATGCATTTTTATTATAACAATTTCTAATCACAGTAAACGTTTAACACAATTAAGAAACACTTTATTAAAATAATTAACTGTAATTGACAGTATGTCTGTGAATTATTCTTATAAAAATATAAATATTGTTCAATTAAATTAACAATATAATTTGTATTTAACACAATAAATTATTAATAAAATTTTACTGCAATAAAAATTCTTTGTAATTATTTTGGGTAAAAAAAACATATTTTAGTTTTGAATTAATTTTTTTTTTGGAAAACTCAATTTAGTTATCTTCAATAACCAATTTCATAATAAGGATGTGAATACCATTAATTCCATCAATTCCAATTGATGTATGATAGTCACGTTGAATACATTCCATGTTTAACATGTTAAACATTTCTACAGAAAACAATTTACAAAGAACAAAAAAACAAAAAACTAGGGAAAGAAACAGATTAAGACAAAACACACTGACATGTTCATCCTTATAGAATCTTAGAGTGAATTTAAGAAATACCAACATTTCTTACATTATACTTTTAACGTAATATTTTCTGTTCATCGTCTTACTCTTACATTGTCAAATGCATTACAAATAATACTTTGGTTGTTGTTAAGAAAAAATCCAAGGATTTTACTGATTTTTAAAAAATAATGGAAAAAACAAGAAAATAAACGTAAAACGCGTAACATGATATTGAGATTTATAGTCAACATCAAATAAATTTATAGTATATTTCCTTCAATTTAAATTGAATAATCTATTTCTTTCGTATTTCTCGTTGAGATTTCAGAAAAAATCTTGAGCAATTTGTTGAAAAATGCATATGAAAATGTAAAAAAAAGTTGTGTAAACAAATGAGAGCTTTCATATAATATTACACTACGACTACGTATGTTCCACTTATAGAATAGCATAATATTTGTTCCTTGGAATAAATAATAGACGAATATAGAATAAAATTACAAATATTTCTTTCTCCTTTGTTCGTCCTTTTTCAAATTATATTTAATAAGGCTTACAGAACTTAATTTAACATTTGTTTACGTTTCTTTTTCTTTTATAAAGTTTAATAAGAGAGGAAAAATAAGGTATTCTCATTTAATTTAGTGAAATATCTTTACCTTTAATGTGATATTATATTCATACCAAAATGTGTTTTTAGTAAATGTGTCTCTGGTGGAAAATGTAGATAAAGAAAAGAAAAAAAAACTAAATAAGACAATTCATTGTAATTATTGTCACTGTTAAAAACCAAAATACTCAACGTAATATGATATTTGTTTTTTGTTCTAAATAAGAAAGAATTACGAAGCAAAATAAAAATGGTAAAAAAAATTAAAGGGAATTTATATAAAAATGTTTTCTATTTTTATTTGGATGAATAATAAAATTGTTGTGTTGCTAACCAACAATGAATAAAGGAGACAAACAAAAACCTCCTAACCACCCACATTCTATATAAGAGAATACCAACATGATTTCCATCAGCCGTTACAACTACACGACTACTAATACTTTTTCTTTCTTACTTATTTTTCCATTATAACGAAATGCATTTTATGTTATGGTGCTGAAAATATTGTGCACCTGGATTATCATCTAGATGCATTAAAGGAATATAATAAAAATCATAAAAATGAAAAATGAAATGGATTTTTTTTTGTGCGACCATTCGTGCCATCATTTTCATGTTACGTTATAATATAGATAAATCTTATCAAGAATAAAAGAAAGAAAAAAGAAAGAATGAAAAAGAATGAAAAAAATAACAGATTTATGGGTCAACTATAAATTTAATGATGTCATGAATTATGATTAATCGTTAAGCAATAATATAACGATGACATTATGCTAAATTCTTTTATATTTATTGATAGGAAATTTTATATGACAAAAGGCAAATATTTCATAATATAGGAAAAAAGGAAGGAATGGATATTTTGATTTGTGCTTCAGTTTTTCTTTTCAATCCGATCACATAAACCAGAAAACGTTCTAAATTGAATTATTCTCCGTTGACAACTAGAAAACTTACAACAGAATATTTTTAATAAACTATTATTTATTACATAAGGAAAAATATAGGCAAATTATTATAGGATATTTTCTCCCAACTCAAAACATAATAAATAAATTTCACAAGATTATAGTTTCATGGTGAATGTGTGAGTTATCACACACTGTATATACTGTTAGAAATTTAGAAAGTTTCTTCATTTTATTTGCTGTTCTATTTAAAACTTTAAAATAAGGGATTTTATAAGGGTTGATATCTATATTATGTAGTTACTTCTGTATCATAAACTTTTCCTCGGACGGAAAAAGATCTTTTGTTATGTCGATACGACTGTTAGCATTTTTGTATAATCCATTTGTTAAATGACAAATTTACAAATTAAGGTTTCATCTGAACAAATGTAATCAAGTAGACAAAAGTTTAAAGATTAAGGAGAAAATAAATTTGTAAGATTTGTAACAACCAAAAAGAAAAAGAAAAAAGAAAAAACGGACAAATGAAAAGATATCCAAGATTTGTTTATGTAACTTTCTAATAAGGAAATAAAATGGGAACCAAAAAAAAATAGAATGAAGAAAATTCACTAATGCAATTATCACAAATTTTTGTATTGAATTGGTTATTTTCATTCTATTAGAAAATTAATTATTGATTGGAAATAATTAACGAATGTTTGTTTAATTAAAGGTATAGATATTTTTCGTGAAATTTCAATTTTAATTTAAGGTCAATATTTTACAAGTCACTTACGATGTAGTTAGAAAAATATTATGAAATATATAAATTTCATGAATGAAGTACATAATAAATAACTGATGTAAAGTCATAAAAAAAAAGATAATCCTTGAACCCATTTCAAACAAATATTAAATTATTGAGATAATCTTCTTTCGTTAGAAAAAAAAAACAAAAATTGTACTAAAAGTTGTTATGAGTTTATGACGTACTCTGTTTATAGCTATGATGTGTTTTTTTTTTGTTCATCTCTGAAATGAATAACTTTATAATTCAACCAGAAAAAAAATCAATGATTACAAAATAAAAATTCAATGTCAAGAAGGAATATATTGAGAGTATAATGTGTGTATTTTTATCAGTCTTAATTCAATTCTAATACGAAAATCATCAATAAAATAATTTAAATAATTCGATCGGAAAATGGTTTGTCTCAATATATTTTTATTTCTCATTTTTGTGTTGAGGTTTAATTTTTTTTTATTGTTATTGAAATTCTTTAGAATAGAAAATCTTTGGTATTCTTTCTTATTCTACTTGTGTATTTTGTGAATGAATCAATTGGACAAGATATTCCATCAGAACCATTAGAACCAGTAACTGATCCAAATGAATCTGGAGAGAACACAACAATACAAACTTCAACAGAAAATGCTAAATGTTTCACATATTGGAGTAAGATAAATTTTTTTTAATTTTGTCTAATTATTTAAGTAAATAGAAGTGAGTTACCCCGACTTACTGTATAAAATAAAGTTATGGAATATATACTAAATCTGAATAGATTAATAATGTTAAAATTAAAAACAAGAATTTTCTATAAAGTTTCGGATGTTTAAACTTTCAATTTATTTTTCTAACCATAACAACAATTTTAAATCAAAAGATGAAAATTTGAATTTATTTCGACATGAATTCAGTAGAGTGAACCATTAAAACAGATAATAAATTTTAGTGGCATCAATTCGATAGTTACATATACTTTTAAATGAAATTTTTCAACTTACGCCTTAGACAAAGTTATAAGATTTTTCATAAATTAAATAAATTTGTCATGATTTATTTTTTTAATGATTTTATTACCCAATTGTTTATTTTTTTTTTACTATCTACTTATGACATTGGATTGAAAGAGTTCATTAATTAGATTATATTTTTATCGTTTTATTTATATTAAAGTATTATTCTAGAAATACTTTTGGGTTTTTCTATATAGTCATTAGCAATGTTTTTTCAGTGACAACAATTTTGATTTGTTTATATTTTTTTGTTAAAATTATATTTTTGATAATAAATTTTATAAATAGAGATTGATTTAAATTGGTAAATCATTTAAGTTATTATTTATAATTTAATTATTATTTTATATTTATACAAAAAACATTAAAATTAATTTATGCATAATTTTTTTTTTTTAACTTCAAGGACGATTATTTTATGGTCGACGATGTTATTACTGTTGTACAGCACCAAAAGATTCATTTTATTGTTATTGTGATGTTGTATCAAAAGAATATTGTTTTGCACAAAAAACAGAAACTACATTACCACAAATTGGTTGTACCTGGAATATACAAGAAATTTGGTATGAAAACATAAATTTATATATTCCAATGAGAAACAATTTTAATGATTTTGATTTTTTCACATATATTTTTATTAGTTGATGGACGATGACGCACATAAACCAGATAACATATTTAAATGATTGAAGTGAAGAAATAAGAGACTTTATCGAAAAAAAAAAATAAAAAAAAAGAAAATGATGAAAAAATGTAAGAGGAAACTTATTAAAAAATAAATAAAAGAAAATAGGCACAACAACAACAAAATATACAAAAAAAAAGTTTAATGAAAAGATTTTTTATTTTTTCATTTTGAACCGAAATATGAACCAAAACATATTTTTCTTTATGAGAAAATTTTTGAATTGATTTTTATTTTGTATGAAAAATTCTGTCTAATGTAATATTTTTGGCACGTTTATTTTAATCATAATTTTTATACAGGAAATCTTAAATTATTTAAAAGATTAATGAATAATTATTTATTCTGAACTCATCAGTATCGGTATAGCAAAGTTATTATGTTCAAATTACAGTTTTTTTTTTAATCTGTATAATTTTGATGATCGTACGATTGAAATGATGGATAAAGCCAACATGTTTTCGAGTTTGTAAAACTACACAAATTAACTTTGTGTGTTTACAATTTTTATTGAAATCCAATAGATAAAGGTAAAATATTAATATACGGGTATTTCGTGTGTGAATGAATGGATGGAATACAACAAGAATATTTCCATACAAATGAATATTTCATTTAAATTCAAGGTGTAGAAATGTCACTGCTATGAAATTCTTTAATTATTCTGATTCATATTATATTTGCTTTTGATTTGTCGAAATCGATAAATTATAATTAAGCTCGGTATTTGTCAGAAACCAGAATTTGTCACAGACAAAATATTAAAATTTCATTCATTTGGCTTTACATCAATTTATAGTTTTTTTGATGACGTGAAATCGTAAAAGAAGAAGAAATTGCCGTTTAATATATTTATGAATGGTAAATGGTGAAGAAAAAAAAACTAGTCTATTAGACTTATCATCATCATGAATCCGAATACATAAATAAATATGTATGAGAAGAATCTGAAATTGTAGTCGACAGAAATGAAAATGAAGACGATGAGAAAAAAAAACTAAAATATATAAAAGGAAGAAAATGCTTACACCGTGAAAAATCTTCACACCTTTTTTATCCTTTCTTCTTTTTTTTCGTTTCGTTATTATTTTTATTCTTTGTTTATGATTTGATATATAAAAAAAATTATTAAAAAAAAAAGGGGAGCATATAAAGATTTTCGTTACGAGTCATTTATAAGAAAAATATGTAACAATAAAACTTCAACGTTCTCACTTATTGAATTAAATATTATTGAAGCTACAGAAAATTTCACAAAATTATCTTATTTTTGTTTTTCATTTTTTGTAAACAGAAATAAACATTTGAAACAAACAAACAAAACTTAATCGCAGAGCTTCACCCTAATACTCCTACCGTCCCTGTAGAAATAAATAATATGGTCGAATATAGTTCGCCATATTAACTTATTCAGGTTTAAGTGGGTTAAGACGCCATTGTTTGAAGTTTAGGTTTATCGTATTTTGGGACATAAAATACGGACGACATACCAACTCGATTTACAAATTTATCATTTAAATTAATTTATAAGCTTTGAAAAATTATAATTGCTTCTAAATCCAGCTTAAATAAAAAGAAAAAAAACTACTCCTTCACCCTTAAACATTCACCAAAAAAAAAGAAATATGTTCGTTAAATTTCTTTTCAATTTTCTTTTGACTAAATTTTAACATAAGAACAATATGAAAATCAAAAATAAGATGACGACTTCTTTCTTATTTCATTTTTTTTTCTTCGGTGAATTGATTGAAAAAAGTTCATAAATTTAAATTTATTTTGGTGTCGAATAATAAAAATGAAAATTTTCTTTTCAAAGATAAAAAAAAAAAGGAAGGAAAAAAAGAAAGTATGGATACAAGAGTAATAATGATTTTTCTTTTTTACTTCCTTATTGTTTGTATTTTTCTATTATATTGTAGATGTGCTTCATCTTCATCTTTAAATGGCATAACCTAAATATTTTCATTTTGAAAAACATAAATGTAAAATCTATTCATTGTTGTCTCCTTTATTTTTTTTTTGTATTTTGTTCTTCTTTCCCTTTAACTTTCTCTTCATGGAATGGAAACAGATGTATGCTTCAGAGTTCGTTCATATATATAGAAAAAAATCGATTCGTTTTTATAGGAATGAAGGATGATATATTTTTATTTGATGTCAGTATATATGTTGAATAGAAAATAACACCAGGAGAGAGTTAGAGAGTTGAATGATTTTGATTACAAATTTATACAGAAAATTTATTATTATTATGATGAATAAAAATAAAAGAAAAATATCTACTGTGTTTGTTTTATAATTAGATTAGAAGTAATGATAATGATGATTATGATTATGATGATAGTTTATGATGACTAAACTACAATTAATAATTTATTCGAGAGAAAATAAATTGATGAAGAGAAATACGATCTTTTTATTAATAACATACAACTGGGAATATGAATGGAACATTTTAGTATTCGTAACTTTTTGATATTAAATTACTAATTGCTAATCAATCAAGGAATTAATAATAAAAATATATTTGAAGAAATTCATTTCATCAAGAATATTTTATCGAATAAAACAGAACTCTATTTTAATTAATTATCTTTTCATCTTTCATAATTTCTGTTATTTTGATTTTGATTATGATTTCATTTTAAATTAAAACTTATGTTGATTTAACAATTAAAAAGTGAATAATGGAAAGTAGCCTAATATTTTTTTTCTTATAAAATATTATTTATCTGATTATGGTTCCTTGCATTTATTCTAGCTGTTCTTCGAACTCTATGTAACAAACAAATTCAACAGTTTGCTACCAAATATAATTTTTTTATATTCTGTTAGGAATACAAAAATTACAATTTTCATAAATTACATTCACCACAATCCACGACGATTAAACAAAGTTTTAACACTATTATTTCATCATTAACTTTAACAAATGCTTTTGCATTGTAATAATAATAACATATTATTAAAGTAATTAGGAATACCACATTTTGTACAAGACATTTAAAAATTCACTCCGAAGCTAAATCTACATCACATGTACACCCACATACACACATAAAAATTCTTTTTTACCCTTACCCATGCCTTACAGAAAGATAATATTTGGAGCAAAGATAAACATTTAAAATATTATACTTAGAATGACGATGGAAATGGAAATATTACAATTTTTTGCCCTTCTTTTAATTTTGTTAAAAGTATTTTGTTTCTTTTTTTCTATATTTATCTTATTTCCTCATTTTATTTCCTGTTTCTCAAGTTCAAAGAATAAATTTCATTTTGAGCTCAATAAAAATAAAATTCAAGATATTTCACAACAATAATTTTCAATTTGAACTTGAATAAAAATTTCTGCGTAAATAAAATAAATAAAAGACGGTAGATTCTGTAAAAGTAAAGGATGCTCGATATGTACATATTGGCCAATGACAAATCAAAAACAAAAAACCTTTTGATTATGTTTTTCTTCCTGGAATCAATAAATGTTACTCTATTACAAGAATATGTTCAATGAATGTTTTTCATTGAATTTCCCATTGCAACTGTATGTTGTTTGTTTAGAAAATAACATTTGAATTCATATAAAATGAAATAAATGAATTTTCAGAATAGGAAGCCAGTTAATAATTGTTATTTTTCAAAACAAAAATAAAAATATTGAAAATCTTGAAAATGTTTCCCATAATTTATTTTATTTTTTCTGCAAGAAAAAAAAAATAATAATCAGAAGCAGAATATAATAAAAACATTGGATGTAATTGTTGCGTTACACTTTTGTTATTGTCTTTTCTTAACAATTGAAAAGAAAATCAATCTACGTCATCATTATTATTTTTATTTCATTATTATTTATTTTCATTTTTCTATTCCGTTTCAAAAGATCAAAATAAAAATATTTCATGTTACTTTTGTTTAAATTAAACAAACAAAAATTTAAAAGTAGTCACTTCTAGAGAACATTTATTAATTAATTTGTAAATTATAAGAATTTGAATAAAAAAATTAACAAAGCTTGAATACGAAAAAATTTCCTTTTCTTAAAAAGCAAACGCACTAATAGGAAGACGTCACAAAAGTATGCGTTCAAGAATAAAATGAAAAACGAAAAAGTCAAATTTGATTTGATAACTGAAAACAAAAAAAAAACAATATTTTTTTGATGTTCTTACCAAGATTATAACGTGACATCATTGACGCTAATGTTGAGTTGCGCTTTTTTTCCCCATACGCAGACAGATTTTGACAAACCAAAAAAAAAAAGAAGCAAGAATTTTTTCTTGCTTAGTCGGAATTAGTCGGAATGATCAAAATAGATGTAAGTTCAAGATAGAATTCAAAATGTTTCTTCCTTTTTCTTTTTATTTCATATGAACTGATGTGACTTGAATAATTTTATTCGGTTAGATGATTTTTATTTCTGTTATACTTGTATTATTTTCTTCATCTTCTTCTTCTTCTTCTTCTTCTTCTTCTTCTTACTCTTGTTCTTATTCTTATTTTTTTTTGACTTTATGATATCAGAGTTAACTCATCTGTCATTATTTATATAACCAAGGGAGTTTTGTATATATTTTTTTCTTTATAGAGTTAAAGTAAAAGTGGATAGATATCCTTTACATAAATTCAAATAAAACATTTCTCTTATGTAAACTTAATCCTTTCTGATATTTAGATATCGAGATATAAATAGAGTGGAGACGGAGAGTGTTACACCAAAAAGAAAATATTTCACCATAAATGATTTTTTTTTTCTCGTTGGAATTTTTTTTTTCCTTTTTTTTTTGCAAATATGACAAAGGCTAAAGTTGAAAGCTTTACAGCTTTACTATAATTTCTCGTAACGTGGGCACCAAAATTTGAATTTTTTTTCAAAAGTTTTGTTGTATTTTTATCGATAAATTTAAAATGTCGAGACGTATAGAACAATGTGAAAACTTGTAGCTGTATGAATAAAATAAGCAATTTGTATAATAAAAAAAAAGATAATGCCCTACGGTTCAGAATTGCATTATTAATGGTTGACGTTGATTAACATAAATTACTAAGCCCTGTAGCAAAATAATTTCAAAGAATAGTTTTTGATTAAAATTCTAATCAAATGAATCCATTTATTGCATACATAAATTTAAATTAATACATCCGTTCCTATCGCAATGTAACCATATTATTGCATCATGAGTCCATGACGTATTTATTTAAATACAAGATTATTCTTCTCATTTTATTACAAAAACAAACTACACATAAATATAATAAACGAATTTTTTATGTTTCTATACTAAGTAAATCTAGACGAAGAACAAGAAATAAAATAAATATAAAAATGTATACAGCGTCTATTTTTTTTTGGTTTTTTCAATATAACAAAAGAAAAAAGATAAAGTCCTCAAACAGTACTAAAGAGAATTAATACTTAACCTTATTTTTTGATGGACAACATATAGAAGTAACAAGAACAACAAATGAAACTAAGAAAACAAAATAAGAACTATAGGTCTAAATATAGGTAGGTATATTTTGTCATTTAGAAAATAGGAGAAAATAACAATCTTAAGAAAATAGAATATCAAACTCACAAACTTCTATTCCCACACAGTCATACAATACATGCATAAATATAAATGAAAAAGAATCCTTGAAATTTAAGAAAAATAAAGATGAAGAAGCAAAAGTTGAAATTGAAGGTGGGTTGGTGTGGGAAGGGGTGGTGGGGGTGGGTGGGTTAAGAGGAGCGGGTGATTGGGGGATTTGGGGACAACAAATATACAACGTGACATATTACCGAAGGAATGTCTATTTATACATTTTTTTTTTGTTTTTCCATAATTTTCTTATAATGTCGTTATTATTGTTGTTGTTTATAGTGGACTTGTGCCAAGGACTAGTCCACGTGTTTTTTTTGTGTGTTTTCATAAGAAAAGAAAAAAGTGAAGAAAAAAACAAAAAAAAAAATAATAAGGAAATAAATTTATTTTATTTTTGTGAAAGAAAACGGTTCTTTCTAAAGTGGGATGAAGGAGGAAAGGAATTGAATAGAAAAGTTTATGAGTAAATTATTTTTAGAGTTTAGAGTTCTCTTTTTTTTCTTAAGGGATCATATTATTTTTATTAATTCTCTTCCTAAAAATAAAGGAAAAAGTTTTATATATAAAATGGTGGCTTTTTTTTTGGTCCTTTAATTTCCTATTTTTGACTTTTCACGAAGCGTCATAAAAAAGGGCTTATAAAGACCATTTGTTTTTTTATTTATGAGAAGAAAAGAAAATGGGAAAAATATGAAAATAAAAACAAAAGGACAATAAAAAAAAATTGAAGGTGTTATTGTGTAAGGTCAAGACAATTTTACAAAGAAATTTGGGAACTGTCTGCTAAATCCTTTAATAAGAATTGTACGCTTTTAAAATTTTATGAATTGGAAAAAATTTAAATTCAAAAGAAAAGGGGGAAAAAGGGTCAAAAAATGATCCTTTTCCGCATTTTACTTTGTCATTGTTTTTTACTTTATTTTGCTAAGCTTTTGGAAAGCTTTTTGTTTCGGGTTCCATTTTATTTTTGTTATGTGTGTAGGTGCGATCATAATTATTTTTTTTCACAATAAGAATAATAATGATCCAAATTAATGAGACTTTGATTTCCAAACGTAGCATCAAGATAAAATATTTTCATTCCTCACAATATTTTCTTGAATATTTTTCTTATATAAGGATCACGATGATTATATTAAAATTTATGACGCTGGTATTAAAAGTAAAATTTAGAAGACACACGTTTATAAGTAGAAATAAAAAAACCTTTGATGTTTGACTTTACTTCTGTTCATTTGGGAAGCCTATAAAAGAAGCGAGGAAAGAAATATATTCGCTTTTTATTTACAAAAAGAAAAAAACTTAGAAGTAAATTCTTGATTTTAATATTTTTATATTTTTTCATTTTCTGTCAATAACCAAGATTAAAAAAGTTTTTCTGTTCTTTGAAGAAAAGGAAAAATTTGGAATAAAACCAACACCAACATAAAAGTTTCTTCTTTTAAAAGGAAAAATTTTCCTTATAATTCTTTGAATTTAAAGAATATTTTTACACGTTTTCTTCAACGACTTTTTAATTTAATTGAATAAATTTTTTTTTCGTTGATTTTAAGAAAAAAAAAAGTACCAACGTAGAGAATATTATTTGGTCATTTTATTGCTGATTGAAATATTTTTTAAAAAAGTTCCAAAAATTTTTTAAAAGATTTTATTAAGTTTTTAATTCCCCCCTTCTAATCCAGTCATTTTCTTTAAAATAGAATTGATTTTTATTGCAAATGAATTTATTTAGGGAAAGAAAAAAAAATAACTCGAATTAAGTGATTATTGTAGAGAATTCAATTCGATTTGATCCAATCGGCTTTCAACAAAATGACCAAATTCATTTGAATTAATTGCTCAACATGAACTATAATTAGTAAAACATTGCAAGTCAATAATATTCTGATGTACCTTTAAACTTAACCTTTGTATTTGGTCTTAGAGAATATTGCATTTCATTATAGAAATTCATTTCAGTATATTTGGATCTGTCTGTTTATTTATATCATTTACTACACACAAATGTAAATCACATCATTATTTTTTTCATATATCTATAATAATTGTGGCCTTATGGATTCCAATACACATTGCATAATTCTTCTTTGTTATATTCCATCGGTCAAATATTAATTAACCACAATATAGAAATATGTTAATTAGTGCAGAATAATTAAAAAAGCAAATTACAAAAGAGAAAAATATTATACAGGAACAGGATGCACTTTATATAACTTCTGTTTTTATACTAATAATATGTTCTCGTCTAGAGATTTAACTTGCATTATACAGAGTTATGAAATAATGCCAGTATGTATGACAATTATTTCTAAACCCTTTTGTGTGTTATTAAATTTTAAAGTTATTATTTTCTCTTTGATGTTACGTTATGATGTAGTTTCAGTTGTCAAACTCTATTGTTAATATTAAATGTTTAAACAGAAGTCCATCAAAATTCCTTTTGTTTTTGACTTGATAATATTATCTGTTTCAATATGTGTGTGTATTTGGGTATTATGTGGATATGTATATGTTGAGAATATGTTAAATATGACAATAACATATTCTGTTTTACACATTCTCTACACATTATTATTGTCTCGTTTGTTTCTGTGGGTGATAATTTCATTGTGATATGTTCCTCTCTTGTGACAAATTGACAATTTGGTTAACGGTTTATACATGAAAATACCACATACCGGTCGTACTGGAAATTCAGGAATCCTATCCGTAGATAGTTATTTAATAATGTTGCTTCTGTTAATCTTAATATTTCATTTAAAATATTTTTATTTAAATAAATTTTACACATAATTTGAATTCAAATTACGCAACATAAATAGACAACCTTCATTATCATACATTTCTTCACTCCTTCTCCACTTCTGTATTTTTTTATTAAGAATTAACCAGGAATATTAAGTCTCAGCACAAATACATAAAAATATTATTTTTTCTTTCATCAATATTTTACAATTTTGAATTATGAAGTTGATGATTTGGAATGGAAAGCATATTTTTGAGTTCATAGTGAGACTTAAAAAAATGTTTACAAACTTAAGCTGTTTCATTTTGTCAAGTAATTTATTCAAATCACTTTCATTTTAATAAAAATGAAAATTCAGTTTCACAAAAAAATTCAATTTAATTTATAAACTGAATATTTTCATCATGCTTGTTAAAAAATAATAAGTTTTTGAGGCATCCTGTTTTTGTATTTCAAACTAATACAATGAAATGAGTAAACATAAAATACAAAAAGTAGAAAAAACAACAAAACTGAAGTAGATATAGAAAAAAAAAATCCTTCAACTTTATTTCTTCTCGAGTCTTTCAAATATGCTTTACTGTGTTTTTTTTTTTCTCTAGTGATCTCATACGTCTGGATGAAAAGAGAAATAAAAGAAAGCAAAAAAAAAAAAAAAATACAGAAGAAGAAAAATGAGGGAAAATAGGATAAAACCTATCTCGATTGCCTTCAACCCTTAAGTGAAAAAAAGAAAACTTGAAAATTGAAAACGATTTATGAGTTTCATGTTTTTTATATATGTTGGGTAAGGTATTGTGTGAAAATGTACCACATAGATATAAATTTATGGTTAAAAATTGTTTTTATTTCTCTAATTTAAAAATTTTTACTTTTCACAATTCTCTCAGTTCATTTGTCCCCTTCGTCAATATATAATTTTTTTGGAATATAATTTCTCAACTTCAATTACAGAAAAATCGATTTTTCAAAAGAAAAAATAAAACTAAACAACAAATAAAGTAAATAAACTGAACATGTAGAAAGTCGGAACTTCTAACGAAAATACTCACATTTATTCGGAAACTTAAGTCGTTTCAAATAGTCAAAGTTCTCTGCTTTTGCCATAAAAAAAATTCAATTGGAAATAGAAATGGGAAAAAATGTGTTTCTTGTTTTGCATTTTCCAGTTATTTTCATTCTATAAGTTAAAAGTTTTAAGTAAAAACTTTTGTGTAAACATATTTGAATATATTTGAAGACGAATTCATTTTTCATATGTAATTTTTTTTTTGTTATCAGATAATCACCCAGTAGAAAAAAGATTCTTTCTAAATGTAAATATAAGTTATTAGGAAAAAATATAAGAAAATACGATTTATAACTTTGAATTTCTTTTGTAGAGAAGAAAAAGCTTTTTTTCTTCAAAAGTATAAATTATCAGTTCAATATTTGATTTCTGATCGAATGAATTGAAAAATTAAATAATTATTCCATACAATAAATCGCAATAATAATAAATAATATATTTAAGGCACGAAATTGAAGTTTTCACAGTTTCATATTACGATGTGTTTATTTAAATTGTGTTATAGAATTGTGCGAAACTAACATTAAACTCAGTCAGTATATTCCATGTATTTATTCTACGTTAACAAAGAAATACATTTTACCTATAATATTGTTTAAATAAGGATTAAATATTGCATTAAGGGTGTAACGAATTTATAACAATGTATCGTTAAATATTATTTAATGTTAACCATTTAGGTTTACAATTTTTAGAGAAATATTGTGTGAATAATTTCATATGCCGCTTTATATGAAAACTTAATTAGCGTATGCGGTGAACTTTCATTTGTGTATTTGTATAAAGGGTATAATTAAATATTGTACTTTGTTTAAATAGCCACCCATCAACACAATTAATTTTCATGATTTATAGAGAATAATTTATAGTTTTGAAATCCGTTGTCGGATTTTATAAAAACTCAATGATTTTAGACGAGACCTTCCAGTTAGTACACTACACACATTGTCTTTTTCTTAAAAGAATTTTCAGCTTTATCAAAAAAATGGAACATTCCACAATAATAAATCACGACAACCATGGTTTAATAATTGACAAAAATTATAACGATCAAAGTTTTACCAAAAATTGTTTTAAGTTTATTTTTTATTATAAAAAGTTACAAAAATTCAAAAGTAAAAATTATGGAAATGTTTAGTTAATTTCATTCTATTGATTTTTGTACAAAAAAAATAATAATTCTGACCTGCGGTTTAAATCTTTTGAGGCTTTAATTATGGGTAAATATATTTATTTTATTCATAAATACAAAATTTTAGAATTTATTTTATTTTTGTTGTTTGGTTGCATTACATAACCCACAATTTTACCCTTTTAATGCTAAAAGGGAAAAAGGTTAATTTTTTTTTAATATTCAAAGTCATAAATGGGTAAAAGTTAATTTTTTAGTAAATTAATATTAGAAAGTCTTTCAGTTTTAATAAAAATAAACATAATAAAAATACATTTTTCTCCAAAAAAAAAAAGCAAAAATAATGAAAATGAAAATTATTCGACCAATAAGACAAACATTTTATTGGACAGGAGTTTTTTGTATGATCTCCATAGTTTTATATTTTACTTCAGATAACTCATTACTTCCTGTAATATTCTCGGTTAATCCAATTGAAGGTTTCCTTAATTTTTATATCTTGACGTGAATTAAGTTTATTCGAAAATTAACACAAATTACACAAAATTTAATAATTGTTGTTAAGTAATGTTTTGTATGTTGACGTGCCTTAGTTAAATACTTAGAAAACTTTTTTTCAGTGAACTATATATTTACGTCAAGACTTTTCGACTTGTCAGTAATTAAAATTTCTTCTGTTGAACGACATATGAAAATACTCAAAGATATTTAAAGCGTTTAAGAAAATCACAGAAAACATAATTAGGAAAGTTCTTTAAATTAACAAAGATTAGGTAAAACACACTGTGGACTTTTTAGTTGTTACAGGAAAGAATATGCTTTTCCATTACTTTGTTTTTTTTTGTTATTTATGTTTGTATGGGAACTTTTATTTAATTTTTCTTTAGCACGGAATAATTTTGTGAGTCCAATTTCCCAACAAAATCATAATAATAATAATAACGCAATAATGGAAAAAGTTTTGTAATCGATTTTTTGATTTCACTTTCTTTATAAAATAATACAAAATTAAACTTTGAAAATTTTGTATTTTTCTTATGGATAGAAATCCATAACAAATATTTTTTCTTTTTTGATTATTTGGGGATTGATGTTTTTTATAAATATATTATGAATGAATTGATTTATACTTTAATTTTCTGTTTTTTATTTGGTATTTTAACAATTTTATAAAAAGAACTTCTTAGATTTTATTTTTGTGTTTATAAAATTTATAAATTTGCTTCTGCATCGTAAATAACGAAATATTTCTAACAAGAGTAAGACAATAAAAACGTAGTGAATGTTTGCGTCTTTCAATATAATATGAAGAGTAAATTCAATCAAGATGAAAAATAAATTTAAAATTTTTATTATTGATGAAGAAAATGTAAAGAATTTAAATGTGGAAAAATTGTAGAAAAAAAAAATTGTATCGTCGTAAAAATTTATTTTTATGGGAAAAGATAAAATGTGACTAAAATGTCAACCTTTTTTGTTAGTTTTCTAATACTGATTTTAATATGGGAAAAAATACCTCACTATAGGTTTTAGAATTAACTCTGTAAGTTATAAACTAAAATAAATACACATGTGTTATTTCATCACATCAGACTTTTGAAATCAATAAAAAAAAATTAGAAATCATCACGATTTGTTGGGGGTTATTTATTTGTTCTTATTTTCTTCATTACGGTATATCCACTCAAATCATATTCTATCTCATTCACAAAACAAAACAAAACTTTTGTACAAATACATATTATTTTATCTCAATAGATCAAATTTTTGTTGTTGTTGTCTTTTCTCATTTCATTTTCATTTCCCAAGTGAACCTTTTTACTTCTATCCTACTATCTATCTATATATCTATTTATAGATTATATTTTTTACATCACAGGATCGAATTAGTTTATACAGAAATTATTTCATATTTTAACATTTACCAGATAAATAATATCAACTTGTTCCTTTACCACAACACGAAAATTGAACTTTATAAATCTATAATTCGTTAAATTCAACTAGATTGAAATGATCGCTATTAAGTGTAAATTGGTGGAGATTTATTTACAATATTAATAAAATTCATAAACTGAATAATTCAATTAATTGATTAGTGATGCAAAATATTTCTAAAACATTTCAATTTCAAATATTTAAAATTATAACAGAATATTGATTAAATTTCTTTCCATCTTTTTAATTATTATTTTAATTTCTATTTGATGCAGGTAAAATGGGTAACATTCTGATTTATATGAAGTTTTTTTGTTTTTAATTCAATTCAGACAATCTTATGAATAATAATAAATTTTCCTTTCAAAATTTGTTTAATTAAAATTTAAATCATAATTTTAATTAAAAATCCTTAATTCTATTGAAAAATTGTGTGACATAATTTTCGTTTAATAAATGACATCTTCTGTTGAAAGTTAAGTATAAACTAAAATTGATCGATCAATAAATATAAATTTTAATCCGACACTGAAAATGTATACATTTTGATAAAGAAGAAAGTTGAACCGTGAAAAACTCTGACGATATAGTACACTTGGGAACACAAAACTGTTTTCATTGTTTGTTGTTGTGTTATATAAATGAATAAAAAAGAAAAAAGTTGTATTATATAAATGAATAAAAGAAAAAAGTATAGTTGGAATAAGTAAACTTTGGGGAGGGGAAGAAAAAACTTAAAAAAAAAAACAACAAAAATATTTATATAAAGACGGAAATTGGGTTAAAATGGTGGCCTATATATGACGTAATCTATATATTTCTAGATATCCATATGAGGTTACATAATAAACACGCGTTTATTTTTATTATTTGATTTATGTATTTGACATACATTCCAAGATTATTATTATTAAGCAAATGGAAAAATGGGACATTTTATTAGGCAATTTTACTACATTTATTGATGATAAGACGAAATAGAAATTCTTAAAGAATCAATGCTTTAAAAGATCTTGTATTATAATCTCTGTAAAATTTTCTATATGTTGTGACCTCATATTTATGCGTCTCATGGGAACAAAATTATATACTATATGATGGAATAGAAAAATAGTGTTAAATCAATTTATGACTAAACACAAATAGAAAATAAACAGAAAATTCCTTTTACCTTTTAATATTCTTATATTTTCATGTTTTCTTCTTATAAATATTTGATACAATTCAAATAAGTAGATCAACGTCAAAATATGAAGAAAAATATTTATTAATATTATTCTGAATGACTGATATGATATTATATTATCCAGAATTGAACTCTTATAATCATCTTTAATCATTTGTTATGAAAATTCAATAATACATAAAAAAAAATGAAATTGTATAAAATCGTGTATAGGAATTTTATGTAAGGATATGGAAGATGAATCAAAATGAAATATCTAAAGAAGGAAATGAAAGCACATAAGAAAAGTGAATGATAATAAAAAATCGATATTTGTTTATATGAATGAATGAAACTAAAATTCAATTGAATTGAGAAAAAAAAGTTATTTGTGTGGGGAAATTACAATTTAGCTTTTGTTTATATCCAAATCTTTATCGAATACTTTTACTACCTTCATTTGCAACAGAATAAAATGAATCAATACCATAAATAAATACCAACTTATTTTACGTTATATTTTGGTTAAATATTTTAAGATGATTTAAAATATGCATGACGAAAACTATACGCTAAGGGTTGTTTGATGAAATAAACATTTTAACTTTGATATCACTTTAATATTGTCTTTTGACTTTTTTTTTTGTATTTTAAAGAAAGATTATTAAAAAATATAACAGTTGCCTTCTGAAAGTAACGTATTGCTAATATAAAATCTGAATAAATAAACCAATGAAAACAAACCATCGATTATGAAATTCACAGACCTTAGAGACTTCAGAGACAAAGATTTGAAATTAAAAAAAAAAATGGGAAAGCGTTTTTTTTTTAAAAAAGTCCTTCAGATAATATTTATGTAGAGTATAGATTTTTTTTTTCATAAAGAAATGATAATGATATGAAAGCTGAAAATTGTGTATAGGGTGGATACCAATACTAAAATACATTCAGTATTTTTTTATTTTCTTGTCTGTTAAGGATCGTATGAATATAAACGCCTTAAGGAAGAAATAAAAATTCATATAGAAAATTGTTCTGTGTATTAGGAACTTTCTTTTTCTTTTATTTTTATCCTTCATTTTCTATTCTTCTTTCTATTATTTTTTTACATTTTCTTCTTCTTCTTCTTTTATATAAAACGATATTTTTTTACAAATTGAAAATGACATCAAGAAACATTTAAATAAACGGTCTGTGGTTACAATCTTCTCTACTCGACTTGTTTATATACAATACGCCTTACAACGTCAGTTTTATACGATTTTTCATTCTTGTTTTGTATTATAAATGTGTCGATTTATAAATGTATGTATATTCAACTGTATGTGTGTGTAGATATGTATAATTTTTTTATTATAAATTTGTATTCGTTTTCAAATAATAGAAACTTTTTTTTTAAGTTTCAAAGTGAAAATAAAAATAAAAACCAAAAGAAATTATTTGATTGAGTTTGAGGTTTTTGTCGCTTTTCTTTTGTTATCAAATTTTAAACAGGAAATTTTAAATAAAATTCACATTTGTTTATAAGAAATTCTAAAAATATGAAAATTTATCTTTTCTTCAACTTTTTCTAACTATACTCTCAAAATTTGTTTCTTCTTTTAGAAAAGATTTTGATCTTATATGATGCTTCTATACACCCATGTGTTCCATGTGTATGTGTGTGTGTGCGTGTTTGTTATATGTCAAGTGCTTTATGTCAAATACGTTCATGCTTATGTTATATGTGATTTTATAGTGTTATGAAATGATTTAACTTTTAAAATAAAAATTAATGTGAAAAATCTTTGGCAAAAAGTGACAACTGGAAATAAGAATTAATATTTAAATATTAAGAAATAAGCAAATAAGTATCCCTTTGAGATGAAAAGAATTAATATATAAAATTTCTATTTAAAAAATCATTGATTTTATATGCGACATGACCTACTTTTTTTTGTTGTTGTTGTTATAAAATTTAACGTTTTTCCATTTACCCTTTTTTTCATTTTTCTTTTTTTTCACTTCATAAAAGTTCTAAGCTGACTCCTGACAAGATACCTTTATATCCGAAACATATGTCGCTTTATTTGAAAAGTTTCTTTTATTTCATTTTTTATACTCTTCTTCTTGTTGTTGTTGTTGTTGTTGTTTTTTAGAATATTTTAAAAAACAATCAAGAGTTTACATACAATTCTTAAATCACATATTACAAGTACAACATCATAAAAATATGTTTCTTTCGGTTTATTTTATGCGGCATAACGATATATGTACATAAAAGGTGAACATATTTCAAACGTATTTTATACCAACAAATAACAAAAGATTACCTGTACCACAATTTCTAAGTAAATATAGAGGAACAAAATCCTATTATAAAAATTTCCTAGGAAAAAGAAACGCCAGAAATTTTATTTACAGCAAATTTTAATTAATACAATAAAATCCTTTCTAATTTTCTATAAAGAAAATAGAAAATTCTCATTCAGAATAAAATAATCAACGAAATAAAAACTATTTTTTTGGTTCTCTTAAATTTTTAAACAATGAAAATGTAAAGAGTCGTCAAACTTTAAACAAGGAAACTTGTGAATTTAAAAAACATGTTTGTTGGAAGAAAAAAGTAATTTGGAAAGTTTTATAAATCCTTGAAACGTTAAAGGAATAGAAAATAAAAAAATACAATTCAACTGCAGATGCATTGAACAAAGATCAAAGTTCTATTCAGAATCTCAGATTATCACTACAATAAATATGCACAATAATAGATAGAGAATTTACGAACTTTAACACAAAAGTTCAAAGCGTTATTTGAGTCACGTTCATACGATTTCATTTACAAATATGGGATAAAATGAGGAAAAAAAAAGTATCCTCTAGAGTAACCTTCAATGTGAAAATAAAAGTTTTTCAAAATGCATATAAAATTACGTTGCTAACTTTTGTTTCTCCATACTTCGGTGATACCAAATTAGAACAATTTCATAAATGTCCAAAAACTAAATCAACCATATTTAAAAGTAAACTTATTTAAATAAAATTAATATTATTTCATATTAAATGGCAAACCCAATGGAACTCATGACAGGGAAATTTAAGACCAAATTTAGAATTATGATTATTCATGAATTAAATTATTCAAAAGAAACAAAAGTTATTCTTTGAAATTCTAATTTTAGAATATTTAAGAAAATCCTGCATAATTTGATAAATTCCAAAAAAGATAAATGTGGTAGGGTGTGCAAACTAAGACGAAAAATATTGAAAGTTTTGAAATTTCTGTTAACGAAAACCGTTGTTAAATTTAATTGAAATTATTTACAAAATTATTAAAATTAGAAAAACTAAAGTAGGTTGTAACTAATTTATAATATCTGTCTCTCTCTCTTACACATAATAACATAAATTAATAAATTAGTACAAATCAGAATATTACATAAATTAATTCTGTTTACCGTTGCCATAATAGAAAATGTTCAGTAATAAACTATAAACTAAAATAGAAATAAATCCACTATTAATAAAATAATATTCTAATTGCATTCAGCATTTTTACTTTTGTTTTTTCTTTTTTTTAATGTTGTTATCAATTCCCTTATGACAGTCCAACTATAATAATTGCAAAAAATTACGCAACACAATATTTTTATGCTGGTACAGAAACAAAAATTGATTTCATTTATCGGAGCGGGAGGGGAGTTTATTTTCAATGGAACATGAGTTTTTTGGATTGGTCATTTTATGAATTTAATTCAATTTGATATTTTTTCCTCCTCTTCTTCTGTTTTTTTTTCATTAAAAATTGGATTTCATATAAATTTGATTAAATATTTACATAAGATAAGCAATTATATTCTCCTCTCTCTCTCTGTCTCTAGAATTTTGCTAATTAAATTTTTTTTCTCTTTGTAAAACAAATATTTAATAAAACAGTAAAAAAAAATTGTTTTATTTAATTTTATTTTGTAATTGCCAAATGAAAAAATACTCAAATATTTACAAATATTTCGTAGGTCAAGAATGGAATGAAACTGAGGTACCAATATGGGTGGGTAGTGGGTACCAATATGGACTCTAAATGAAAATGAAATAAAACTAAATTGAACGAATTATTGTATGATAGAAAATATAAGAATAAATAATGGAAATTTTGTTTTAATCGTAAAAATGAATCAGAAAAAAATTCATTCTTTATTCTATAAGATTTATTTATTCAATAATCAATATTTCCCTTCACGAAAATATTATGCAAATATACTATATAGAAAGAGAGAAGAAGAAAATGTTGAACTTTTGTCAGATCAGAATGTCCTTCAATTATGATTATTTATCGTCAGCTTTGGATTAAAGTTAATCCATCAACATTAGCAATACTTATAGTCAGAACACAGAAAGAAAAGTGAAAGATACGATACGATGATTTGAATCAAGAAAATGATTAATAATTTTTTTTTTCAAATTTATTTACTTTTCATTCATTTTCTTAGATTTATTTCATTGAATCATTTTGTCATTATTCAAGTTTATTATGCGTTAAGTTCTTCATTATTCTATTGTGAGAATATTTTTAGTAAAAAGTTTAGATAAATGAATATCCTTCCTCTCGAAGGAGGATCAAATATGAAAATTAGTGTATTTAGAGTATTGTAGCCCAATACCGTATATCAATTCTATTTTTGATTCCATTAACATTTGAATGAATTGTCATTGCATTATTGTTGTTGGTACGCATTTATTCCATTTGCTACTTTAATTATCTCTAAATTTATTTATTTATTTAACTCAATAATAATTAATTCAACGTACAAAAAAAGACACAAGACACAAGACTGCTAAAGACACACGTACGCATATAATCAGATTGTTTTTCTTAAACAAATTATAATTAATACAAAAGTGAATATTATTAATTAATTAATTACATTTTAGGCGGTTTATTCATATAACAAAAAATATAAATGAATTAATTTAAATAATGAAGGCAAACAGTAAAGTGTCACAATACAATAAAATAATAATAAATGATTTTCTATTTATTTTGTCGTTTAGGAAAAAAAATAAATAAATTTATAAAACGTTTTTTTTTTTTTTTCATACAAAATCTTTACAAATTTGATATTCAAAGAAACATTATCAATTCTGTCGTTTTCATTTCTACATGTTCTCATTTCTATTTTATTATTTATTGTTTATTTTATCAAATAAATTTATTTCTAAAAAAAAAGAAGCTTTATGTCAAATAATAATAAAATGCTGATTGTTTATAAAAAAGAAAACAAAAAAGAAACTTAGTCTTTTTCTCTATAAAAAAAAATTGTGCTCAACCACCCCCCATTTTATAAATAAATGAACTGATCCGCCCAACTTCTACCTAAACAAAAGAATACACACAATAAGTAACAAAAATTTCTATTGATGAAGAATTTTGTTGGGGTTTTTTTTTGCAGCGTGTTTGTTTAATTTTTCGCATTTAAATTGTTTACTTTAAAAAAGACAGTGGATAATATTTGAAGGATATTTTTTTTCCGTTTTGAGTGCAAAAAAATAAAGTGTTTTGTTTTCCTCTTTAATTCCAGAATAAATATCATAATAACCCCATTATTTATTATGATAAAGACCGTGAACTTAATTAGGAATAATCGAAATATTTACATTGAAAATTTAAACGACACGCTTTTCAATATAAATTGGAATTCATCCAAAATGTAGATTCATAATAAATTGTAAAAGAAAAAAATAAACGATCTTAACAAAGACTTTAAGATTCCAGTAGAAAAATTTAAAGACCGAGAAAAAAATAAAATAATTGAAATAATGATAAAAATGATAAAATTATAAAATTGTCTTCAACTTTTTTTTTGAATTAAAAAAAAAAACGTAATAAAGAAAAATATGAAAAACACTAATTCATGAAAATTTTTCCTTAAAATAAACACTTCATCTTGACTTCTCATAAACTTTGTTACAAAGTTGAGGTCACCCATTCATTTTCTTCCGCAACAATAAATAATTTATAAAAAAAAAAAAAAAAAGAAGAAAAACCAGATGCTCACATTCATTATAATTTCATTTTCCATATAAAAAAAAAATTCTTTTTTTAGAAAACTTAACTGATTGGAATATCAAATTATTTTTCTTTCACAGTTTTATAATTTTATATTTTTTATTTTTTTTTTGAAAAAAACAGAAGTCTATTTATTCTCTATTTCGATCTCTTTCACTCTATCTGTCTCTTTCGTTTCACTTAATTTTATGAATTAATTACAAACATTAAAAAAAAGGAGAAACAAATTCTTATCTATGAATAATTTAATTTCAAAAAGTTACATTAAAAAAAAAACACATTTCCGTTCGCATATTTTTTTGAAATAAAAAAACACTTTGAATGGACGTGCGCGTAAAGTTTACTTTAATATTTGTGAGATAACATGACGTCATAATTTTTATTATTTAAATTTTTTTTTTTTGTTTTCTATGACGTAACAATTTTTGTTTTTTTTTATTTATTTTTGAAGAATTTGTAAAATAAAGTCAAAGGAGAAAATATGAAATAAGAAATTTACATCAATATTTTTATTAAATTATATAATTTTTTCTTATAGCGTCTTCACACGATGTATCAAAAGATATTAAATTAATTTATCCATCATCAGTGCTAAATTTAGTGTAGAGCCTACACTATATAAGTGTTTAGTATGTCATGTGACAAATTGAATTATGAATTATTGAAGTTCATGACAAAATACGGCATTAAGCTGAAGTCATTTTTATTTATAGATTCATCTCCTGAATTATATATTTTCGTTTATAAAAAGACTATAAACTAAGCGACAAATTTTAAAGAACTTCCTTTGAATCAAAATATGAACAGCTGATACTTTATTTATTTATAAATTTTAATAAACATAAAACTATTTAGCCAACATAAAATAATTGACTTTAACTAACCAGACATATTCATAAATAATTTCAACATAATTTTCGTTCTTCTAAGAAGTAAAAGACAAAGTTGAAGGAAAATATTAAAACGGAAAATAAATTCGCCTACATATTAGAGGTAAATTTTTGTCTATGCATAAATTTTATTTTGTTTTGTTACACAAAATCCTGTCATCAAACACAGAGTTATTCATTATTCAAATAAAAATACAAAATCGTAAATAATATTTCATATTTTATTATTTGAATAGAAAAAGAAAATATAAATAAAAAGGAAAATATAGGGACAATTTTTTATTCTCCTTCTTCTTAATGTCATTACTGTTGTTTAATATTTTTGGTTAGGGTTATGTTTTATGGTTGATAGTTTTCCATTAGACGAGATTAATGATTTTTGATCCCTTTCTTTTAAAAATATATATTTTCTTGCAAAAATTGTTGACATGAAATTAATATTTTAGGTTTTGTTGTTTGTGTTTGTGATAATAGAAAACAGATAGATTTATGTCGAAAATTATGGATTCAGTAAATGTTTTAAGGAAATAGAATAAATAATTTTTATTTTTAGAATAAAATCATGATAGATTGTTAGTTATTATTGTTTAGTAAACAATTTAGTAAACAATGAATCTTAAGTAATAAAATTAACAAGGTTTAATCAGCATTATTTGAATATTATTTATACAATTTTTTATTAATTATTGTAATTTTTCAAATAATTATAGAATAAATTCAATTATATTTTATTAAAGTTTAAACAATTTTTTTGAGAAGAAAAATGAATAACATGAAATTTACTGTTGCCAATTAATTAATATTACGAATAAAACGCAATAATAATTCACTGATTTAAAAATAATGATTGAATCATGTAACAATGGCTAACATTTTACTTTTATCCATTTTGTGAATATTCAATTATTGCACTTAAAAGAAATTGCCTCAATTTTACTACAATCATAAGTTATTTCATCATACAGGGAAATCCATTAACTTGTGATGCACTTTTGTTATCTATGGTGAGGTTTAAACATTTATTCTCTAAATCTACAATAAAATCTATATTCTCTGAATTTGAATTCATTGAATGAATTCGAAAACTTATCAGACAATAAAATTTAGTGTAAATGTACAGTCTTTATTATTATTGTAAAGGGGTTAACCTTTTTACATTTCACTTATTCCAAATTACACAAAGATTGCACAAAGAACATTATATATGAACATTGCATTATATGTGCATACACAAGACATCTATTTATACAGAAACTGAGATGAGTAATATTTAAATAATGACGTCAAATTATACGAGAATTGTGTATGTTGAATATTTGGTTTACTTTGTAATTGCTTTTTTTTGGAATGCAGTTTTATCGTATTTGCAAATCTAGAGCAATCTCAATAAAACTTTAAGTACACTTTACCATTCTACACTTAATTATATTTGATCCATTTATGAATTATTGATTTGATTCGGCTAATTTAATTATTATTTCAAATTTTCATCCTTTGCAGAAATTAAATAAATTAATTTAATCATAATTCAGTGGGTTTAATACCCGGTCTGATTGATAACATATCAGACAGTGAAATCGTGAGATAAAACCCCCATGTGTTTATTATGAAATGTTTAATTAATTAATTTAGTTAACATGTTTGTATGACTAAATAATAATATAGAAGTAAAATAAAATGTACTCACTTAATAAACATGCATATTCCAGTTGTTTCCATTGCACGACTTATTCCTTTCCATGATGCAACCATAGAATATTTCTGTTTAGCTGTTAATGGTAATCTTGGATCAGGAGCAGCTGGTGGTGGTGGTTCACATGGACCCATCATATTACCACCATCTGATTTTTGTCCCGAGGCTAATTTGCCAAGTTCACATCCCATGACTTGTCGAAGTTTATCTAGTTTTGGTTTAGAAATTTTAACAAACTTTTCTTTTACCAAATTTTCGTTTTTTTTTTCTTTTTTTTTTTTAACTTTTGAAAAATGAAAATTTAACGATAAATTTTTCTTATCAAAATAATCAACATTTCCTTTTTATTCTTATTACTTTTTTTTTCTTCCTCTTTTAATAAACACTTTTTTTTTCTGTATGTCTGTTTTTTTTTCTTTTTACAAAAGCATATTAAAACTTAGATTCACTTTAACTTTAATTATACTTTTTATTTTATTTTATTTTTTCTTCTTAAATAAACAAAAGAAAAAAAAAACCACTTTATTCTCACGTTTATGAATAATTTAACAGAATTTAGGAAGCGTACACAAAAAAAAAACTTTATTTACTTTGACCTAAATATTTAATAAAAAAAGAAAATTATGGATTAGAGAAAGATGAAGAAAAAAAGAAAACTAAGGAAAAATCAATGAAAACACTTTTTGTTTTTTCTTTTACATTTCTTAATTTAAAAATAAAAATGAAAATGAAAATTTTAAGAAAACGTAAAAGAAGAAAAAAAAAAAATAATAAGACGACACAAACTCTTTTAGTATTTTATTATAAAGTTTTTTTTTTCTGTGCTGAAGTTGCTGTTGTTGTTGTTGTAAATTTTTTTTTTTATCACTGATATGATTATCATTTATATATATATTTTTTTATTAATATACATGGAACGTATGGAAAACGAAGAGAATGTGAAGCAAAAAGAAGAAGAAGAAGAGGGAAAAGAAGAAGAAGAAGAAAATAAATAGAGGTGCCTTTTAGTGTTGTGAAATTTGATTATTTCAATTTAATTGTATATGTGTGTGTGTGTGTGTGAATACGTTTAGTTAAACCAAAAAATGTATTGAGAAATACTACAACAACAACAACAAAATTTGTAATCTTAATCAAATAATGTAGGTATACAATAAATAATATACAGAAAAAAAATAGAAGAAGAAGAAAAAGAAGAAAACTGTTTTTTCAATGTCGCGGCAAACAAAAAAAAAAACAAAATATTTAGAAAACGTGCGAATAAATTTTTAATGTTTTTTTCCTTTAAATCATAAAAGATGTATTTTTAACTAGAAAGAAAAAAAAATACTAAATTTAACTTCTTAATTTTGTTTTTAGTTTAGAAAAAAAAAACCACAAGATTTATTGGACAAAAAAAAAAAGAATATTTAAAAAAAAAAAAAAAACAACCTAATAAAATTAGAGATTTTATTTATGGAATTTTTATTTGATTTTAGTTTCCCAAATTAAACGATCTTCTTCAATTCACATTTAATTTTTTATTAGAAAAAAAAGATGTTAACAGATTTAACATTATTAATTATAAAATATTATTGTTTAGTAAGTTAAACTTAGAAACTAATTAGCGTCAACATTAAAATTTTATTTTGTTATTTTAGAAAGAAACTAAACGGAAAAATGTAAATAAAAAAATAACATAAAACTTTAAAACTTTTAACGTTCACCGATCACAGAGAAAAACCAGAAAACCTCGATAATGCGAATACTTTTTATTATTGAACAAAAAATACTTTTTCTTCTTGTTCGTAAATTCGTCATCATCTTTATAATTTTTTTTTTCTCTTACAAAATAATAATTCACAAAATACACAAAACACTTTTATTTCTTCTTGTTTTTCATCTTAAGAATAGCGAAGAACAAAAAGTAAAAAACAGAGCAAAAATTGTTTACATTCCGAACATAATATCTTTGACTGTTTACACAAGAAGTATTAAAGAAAATGAAATGAGAATAAAAAAAATAAAAAAATTTATAGAGGAAAGATAAGAAGAAAGACAGTCAGAAAAAAAATATAGAAGACTTAAAAGAAGAAGAAGAAGACGACTATGAAGAAATAATAGAAGTTTTTAATTTAATCGTTTTCACTTTGACTACCACTGACGTTGATGTTTTGTAATTTTTTAAAAGATTTTTATTTTATGATGTTTTGTTGGTTTTAGTTTATGATTTTTCTATCAAAATGAATTAAATGAAAAACTGAAAACTTTTAAAAGAAGGAAAAAGTAATAAATAGGAGAACAATTTTATTGAAAATTTAATTTGTGAAGTGATTCTTATTTAATTAATTTTAATTCACTTATTACTTTTGTTTTTCATATAAAAACAAAAACAACAATTTGGCCAAATATTTTGATAGAATTTCGCACAAAACAATCTATTCAATCAAATTACAAAAAAATTGATAAAGATAGAAAATAAAAAAACAACTTGAAGTTCCAGAAGAACAATTATAATGAGAGGTACAAACACACACACACATGCACATACACAAACAGATAAATAGTTAAGTTCACTTTGTCTAAAAACGTTTTCAATTAAAACAAGAAAAAAAACATATTCGTTTGGTAGCAAATCACCGACACCTAATTTTTATTTAATAAAAAAAATATAATTAAATTTTAACGCCAATTATTATTTTTTGTTTTGTTTTGTTTTGAAAAATAAGACAAAAAAAACTTTAGTTTCGTCTTTGCATTTGCTTCCATTTTCAAACCTAAACTGTCTTACGTCTTCTTACTTTGTATGTCTTGAAGTATAAAGTTGTAAAGTATTATTATTAATTCGTTTCCCATAACCTGAAACAAAAGAGAACAATAAATGTTAATCAGAACATTTTCTGCTTGTTTATTTTTTAATTTAAAAAAAAATAAACAAAAATTTCCAAAAAAAAAAACAGAACAGGAACAGCAACAACAACAACAAGAACCAAAAAAAAATCTGTATAAAAAATGACGCGATGACGGTAGTTAAAAAAAAAATATAAATTATAATTATTAATCGTTTTCTTTTGTTTAAATAAATGACGATGATTGTGCTAGATTTTCTTATATATATGTTTAGTTTATTATCTTAGATGTATTTCTTGTTGTTTTTTGTTATTATTGTAATTTCACACTTCAATCATTTAATTTAATTTCATTTCTTACATCGAAAAAAATAAAATTCCATGAAGTATAGAAATGTAATCAATTTTTTTTGGATAGTGTGCATTAAAAATACGCGTTGTTAGTGATTAACATCCACTTATTATTTAAACTCTGCCAACTTTTTTTGCAATTATTTTTCTATATTTAGATATAAATCTTTGTTTTGTTTTAATCGCTTATCAAAGTGATTGAGGAAATGCAATTTATAAAATAACCGACACTAAAATATTGGATAGACAAAACTTATTCTGTATTAATTATTTTTTTATGAAAATAACAGACCTGCCGAATGACAATAAACTCAAGTTTGTATTCGTTGAGCGTAAAGTTGAATTGAGTTCGTTATGATTTTAATTCAAAACTACGAACACAATTAACTTAAAATCTACATATTGAACATTTGTAATTGACCATTATTGTTGGACGTTTAGAATAATTTCGTGCAGTAGAGTAGATAAATTTTGTTTGTGTAGTTTTAGTATAATATTATGATTTCGTCCTTAATTAATACTTATAATAGTTTATGATTTTACGATATAAAGAGTGAGATAAAATTTAAAGTCTTATACTCTAAACTAGAACTAGAATACTGTAAGTATCTTTTGACATTGAACATTTTCTAAAATATCTTCCAAACAATGTTTGTTTGTTTGTTTGTTTGTTTGTTTAAAAAAAACTATATTCTCTGCGACCTACATTTTTTTTTGTTCAGAAATTAATGCCCCAAAGAGACAGAAGTCATTAGTCAACTAAAAAATATATAAACACGAATATTATGTCTTCTTTACTTTAAACAACAATACATTAGGAAGAAAAGATATAAACACAGATGAAAAAAAAATTAGTCAGTGATCGTCGTCTCATTGTCTCAAATCTCAATCGACACTCATGTACTTGAATATTTATGTTTTCTTTTACTGTTTAGCAGAAAATACAAGAAAAAAAAGAAGAAGATTTATTCCATTAAAAAGTAAATTCATTGCCAATTATAGCGCGTCTGTCTAGTCTAGTAAAACGAAAAAAACAAACAGAAGATATAAAAGAAATAATTTAGTTTGTATAAATAATATATTTTTTATTTAAATTTAGAAAATTCAAGTTCAAGTAAATAATCTTTCATAATGTTTACTTAACCCAAAATTCATATTTATTTAAGGAAATGTAATAAAGAAATTTTTTTGTTTAATATTTTATTTGAATTTCTTGGAATTTATAACGAATTAAATTTAAAAAATTTATACTAACAATTACTGATGACAAATCGAATGAAATTGTTACAAAATGGTTTTTCTTTTGTGTAATCACTTGTTAAGTTATTAATGCGACCTTTAAATAATATACGTGTTATTTTAATTATCATTACGCAAATGATTCATTCTGTTATATTAGTCGCGATGCTAAATTGTCGTCATTAAAAGAATTTATAAAATTATTTCTAATTAGTTTAATTAAATCTAGCATTAAATATGAAATTGTGTATTACATTTAGAATATTTCCAATATTTTTCCAAAAACTTTTCATATCAACTTTTTGAAATTAATTTCTGTAAAGTAAAGAACAATATTCCAAACAATTTAAATTATTATTCTTTATTTTACTTAAATTTAAACTAGAAATGTTTTACATAATTTCCAAAAAAAAAATTCATAAATAATCGATTATTATTTGATGTTCTAATAAAACAACTTCCATTCATTCCTCGTCCCAACATCATTAATATTTAAATATTCCTTTAAATTTGTTAACTTAAATTTCACTTGGATTAACTTTAATTTTTCAAATGTTATTCTTATATAATTTACATTTTAATACAACTCTTGGGATTTTCATTTAAAGTATTTAAATGTAAACGCAAAATAAATATTAAACATTTTTGTATACAAGATAAAATTAAGATAAAATATTTAAGAGAAATACATTTGTTGTAACAATAAGAATAATGAATAAATAAAAAATATTTATGAAAGAATAATAAATAATTGGTATTAAAACAATTTTTAAACAGAATAAATTACAAATCATTTCCATCTATATGAATCAATGATTTTATCAATATTAAACCACATAATATTTCATATAACACACAACTCGTATATGTACGATAAATTTAAAATCTAAAATTGAATTATTCACATAAATGTCATATAATAGAATTCGATGAGTTTAGTCATCCTATCATAAATCAACATCATTTATGCCAAACGTAAAGGTATAATTTATTTCATAATAAATAATTGAATTATAAATATAGAATCATTTATAGGACACTGCTTTTGGTTAATTATCTATTGTGTCTTCAACGTAAAATAAACTAACCAAGAATATTAATCGATAAAGATTTTTTCAATTCAAAAAAAAGTGAACGAAGAAATCATTTAATTTTATTGAAGTTATATTTAAATTTAGATTTCATTAAAAAATGATAAGAATTTTAATTCTTATTTTAAGCATGGGAGTTACAAGCAACTACACAGTTGCACTCAGTTTGTAAATATTTTAATTACAAGTTTTGTGTTTTTATCAAATTAAATTTTAATTCAATTAAATTACCAACATAATTAATAATTATTTGTAATTAAATAAATCTACTTAAATGTATAAATTAATAATTATTAGTAATTAATTAATAAGGTTTTTATAAAAAATAAAAAATTTTAAATCATAGCAAATGAAAGAAATTAAAATAAATTAAATAGAAAATCAAACAGTAAATCAAAATATATACAAACAACTTCAACAACAAAATATTCAACTACTAAATTATTCTTGTCACCATTTTGATTTTAGGAAATAATGGCGTCTCCACCTGAATCTAGCGAATAAATTATAAATAAAAAAAAAGTGTTTCTCTATTTCGTTTTTTTTTTTATTTTTTTTATTTTTGCATGCTCGTATATTTTCACGTCTCTCTTTCAGTTTAATTGAATTACTGATGACGTGACTTTATTTCCATATATACTTTCATGTATAAAGTATATGAAGGGTGGTTTTGTAAAACTGGTTAATAATTACATTTGCATACTGATTAATTGATATGTACACATATACATTCGTACATACATAAACGTACACACGTATATATAAACGTGGATAACTACACATGAATAAAGTATATAAATTTTCATCATGTTTTATATTTTTAAAGAAAATCGCATGATAACTAAATTATTAGAATATTTTAGTGTTATTTCTAGTATGATTTTATTTTTTTTTGTAAAATTAAATAACAGAGGAACTATTTTTCATTCATCATTCATCAAAGAAAAGTACTATTTACATTTTACAACTTAGATATAATATTTGCGTAACTGCCATTTGGTGAATCAAATATTTAATACATATAATCATAACCCCTATAATATATTGATGATACCTGTACTTTGAGAGTCACTTAAGGTTCCCTACTAACATGTTAATTACCCACTTCCTTTAGTAGAATTAATATTTTATTCTGCGATGCAACAAACAGGTTACATTATTTAGAGTATAAAATACTTTCTCTAACATTTTTATATGTCTCTCTGTGTCTATTAAGATTTTAATTTCACATTTAACGTTTAGATATAATAAAAATTCCATTTTTTTAATTTCAAGGATTAGACACACTTTTTATTATATGTGTTTAAAGATCGAAATAAATCAAAACTTAGATCATAATATGCTTTCGGAAAGAATACAGAAAATTAGTTGAATTTCTGGCTGATGGAATACGTTTAATGAGTAAAACTATCTTATTAAGTCTTTTCAATTGCTGTTAATGATGATTACACAAGAGTTGAAAAAGGTGCAGCCATTCTATGAACGGAATGTTCTGTTTTATTTGTATTTACTAGAATGAATTTACTTCAATGATGTGATCATTGAATTAATTGGATCCTTATTTGAATCATTTATAAGAACAAATTAAATTGAATTTATTTAATTTTGTTTTTGTTTTTTTTTATCACAAAAACAATAAACATATCTGTGTAAAAACTTATTCATTTTCCATAATGACATTTTCTCAAACATTTTGTTTTTACATTTTCTTTAATAATAATAAAAATTTAATTATACATTCAGTAAAATTATGATATGAACATTAATAAAAATTTGAGAAGACATTGGGTCATACTTATATCAAATAATATACGCTTAAGTGTAATCTACACTCTCACAAAGAATTAGCAATGGGATATTGCAGATTAAATAGAACGAATTGTTAGGTTCCAAGTAAAAATATTTTTCACCATCATTTACATAAATAATGATTAAATCAATTAAATAATAATAATAGTTTCGGGATCATTTTTTTTATAAGTTGATGTAAGATTAAATTATATTGGATATTTCTAATGAATTAGGTCTGTCATAATTAGTCCTTTGACATTATTATTTTGGATATTTTTCATAAATCAAATTATATAAAATTCCTTTATATGAATAAATTCATTAACTAAATGAATTAAAGTTCAGCTAAAATGTAATAAATTATTTTTTGTTTTTGTAAAACGTAGCAAAAAAAATATAATTTTTATCTCCTCTGGGAACAAAAAAAAACCATAAAAATTAAGACATTAAACTATGGATATGAATAAAGAATATTTTATTATCTTTGTTAGCTGGACTAAAAAAAAACAGATTTAAATTTTCCTTTTTTAAGTTTTTTTTTTTCTAAATAATAAAGTTGTCATAATCATGATTGCGACTAAATTCATAATTTGATTCTATTTTACTTTCTTTTAATGATTCATTATCTTTCTGGTGAATATTCTAATTGTTCTAAATACTCATATGTTACTTCGTATTAAGAATTAATAAAAAATAACTATTCTAAATTATATTCCTGGAACAATACTAACTCTGTTATTAGTTAATGAAAGAGTGAGTTGTGATAATGCAACTTAAAAGAATTTTGTTAATTATCAATTAATTACATGAATTTTCAAATGTATTTTACTAAAATAATGAATGTTGAATGCTGCTTAATAAATTTGTTATATAATTACAACACAGTAAATAGTGAAATATGTGTATGATGATGATTAACTATACCCATAAGTATATTTCATGAAAATACATTTATAGAAATTTATATGTTTAATTTTATTATAAAGGATTCAAAAGACGCATTAAATTTAGAATAAACGTGTATACTTGTATGTATTATTTTATTCTCTATCCTGTTCCTGTTCTAATATTTTCATTCATAAAATTTTTGTTATTAGCTTCAAGTAACAAAGAAAGCAAAATTTATTACGGGGTGTGGTGGCAAAAATTAGTTAATGGTGATCTCTTCTGGTATAAAATGGGTGTACATACGGAAAGGAGAACTAAACTATTGTTCTTTATCTCATATTTCCTCAAATAAGACAAATAAATTTTCCAAGCTTATCATTTACATTTTATCCATTTTAGCTTTTAGGTAACTCCACCTTAAATGAATACCCTTATTTTTATTCTCATCAAATAAATCCATATATACGAATGACACTTACATTCTTTTTGTTAGAAAATCTTTCAATTTGAAATTGGAGATTTTCCAATCTTCAAAAATCACGATGAAATTTGTTACAAACAAAAGAAATTCATATATTAGAATTTAAAGGGGGAAACAAAATCAATAATTGTAAGTACCTACAGTATTGTTATTAACACAAAAGCACTTAAAATTCTTTTTTCACTAAGAAATCGATTTTATTATTTGCGTTTTATTTCAATATTTTCAATATTTTCTTTTCCGTATAGAATATTATTATTCATCCAAATCGTTCAATTTTGAAACTTAAAATTTCCAATATTTCTTATCATTCGTATTCAACAATGTTTTCTTATTTTTAAACTTTATATAAATAATATAATATCACACAAAATAGCATCTGTATTCAGGTCGAGTTTATACCCAAAAGAGAAAAAATGAATAATAAAAAAAAGAAGAAGAAGAAGAAAAATGAAAAGAAAGGACGAAAGGAAAAGTTTAAATGTTACACTTTAATTTTGGGATAACTCAATATTATTTTTTCTTCTCATTTTTTTCGTGAATAAAATTATAGATACTTTTATTTTTTTTTCTTCATTCTGGCGTAAAACAGCAGAGTATGGATGGAAAAACATTAGAAAATATATTCTAACCAAAAATTTAAATCGATGTCTAGAAATGAATGTTTGTCCAAATATGAGAAAAAAAAAATATTCTCCAAAAAAAGAAAACATTCGCAAAAAAAAAATTTGATTGGCATCGATTTTGAAGAAAAATTCACATTTTTTTTTTTTTTGCTTGTATTTTTCTTATACACAAAGTACGAAAAATAATTTAAATAATTGTATGAATATCTTTCTTCTTCATCATCCTATATTTTATTTATTTACATTTTTATATATTTTGTATTATTTTTTTTTTGGTACGAAATAGATTTAAAGTGAAATAAGGTTGAAGTAAAAGAAAGAATAAGACTTTCTTTTATTGGCATTATAAAGAATAGAAAACCAGCAAACGTATATATAAAAAGAAGAAAATTTACGTAGGAGCAAAAGTATATTGACGTCATGTTGCTATTTTTCTTCTACAATTTGATTTTTTTTATTTTGTCTCCTTTTCTTTTTCTTTTTTTTATTAAAAAAGTGAGATTCAATGAGGTGAATGAGGATTTTTTATTAAAATATTTTAAAGGATGTGGGAAGAAAATTTTATTAAAATAAAACAATAACAACAACAACAAAATTATACCAAACATTTATTAAATGAAAATTGGAGCTTTTTTTTTTGTGAATAAATTAATAACAATTATAAATTGAATTAATGATTGCAACTTCGGGAATTATCGGATAGAAGAATATTGGAATAAATAATTAAAGAAAAATTCATTTTAAAAATATGGAAAATGTTGAAATGTTGAAAATTACTTTTGACCAAGAATCAATTTTTACAACTTCTAATTCTATGGCTAGGTTTGTCTTCCCACTTTTAATTTTTTTTTTAATTTATTTCTTTTTACTCGTACCATCTGGATAATTAAATTCATTCTAATATAATTACATGTAGCGAACGAAGGAAGGACATTGCTTGACAAACGATTTACCCAAAATTATATTTTTATAAATTCTTTATTTTGATTAATTGAAAAATAATAATTTAAATTTCATGACTTGTTTTATAACAAAAAAAATTCCTATCATTTATTATTTCTGAAATTGTTTGGTCATTCTTATTTATTGATGAACAAAAAATATATTTAATTTAACTTCAGATTCCCAACAACAACAACAACAAAAAAAAAAACAAAATGAAAATTGAAATGAACGCAATAATAATCGCTACGTTTCGTCTTTTTTCTTTTTTGGTAATATTTTTTTATTTGATTATTTTTTGTAGCTTTGCCAAAATATATTCCTTTGTGAATTTATAAATGATTAACATTTAAAATTTTTTTTTTCAACATATCAAATCTTATTTTAGAATAATTGGAGACATATGAAATGAAAAGCTTTTTCATTGTTTCTTTTGCACAAATATTTTTAAATCCAAAAAAAAAATACTAATAATAAACCGAAATCCAAATCTAAATTTTTCATTCTGTTTCTTTTTTCTATTTAATTTAAATGTTTTCTTTTGACGTTTCATGTATTTTATTCCCATTTTTTATATTTTTCTTTTCTTTTTCTTTTAAAGTATATCTTAATACAAAATCTAATTATTTCAAATCTTTAAATAAAATAAAATTGCTGTTGTTCTTGAAAATTTAAATAAATTCCAATTTTCTTTATTTTATTTTTCTGTCTAAAGAATTTTTTATTCATCATTTCATCATTCTTGACATTTTCAAAATTTTTTTTTTTTTATGTCTGACTGTCTTTCAGTCTATCTGTTGTTTTATTTGAATTTTCTCCCCTAATCATTTTATATTGGATGTCTCGAAGTCTTTCAAATTTCATTCTAAAGTTATAAGACAAGATATTTTACGTACTTAATGTAGCGACCAAAGCAAAATTCTATTTAAAAACCATGAAAATTTCAATAAAGTAATTAAATAATTTCATAACTTTTACAGCTTTAAAATCTGTGTTTCTACATACACAAAGATACTATTTTTTTTTTTTTTTGCTATTCTAAATCTTGTAATAAAATTTAGAATCTATTCTTTTATATTCTGATCACAAATTTTAAGTTTAGCGAATACTTTTTATTCATAAAACAAACACAGGCACAGACACTAAGATCATTCTAACGTCAATAATAATCTAATTTATTTTAATTTAAAAAGATAAATGTCTATCAGTGGTACAAAAATTAAATTTTATTAATTGTTTTCATATTTTCAATCTAATTATTTTAAATTAAAATAAATCTATGGGATAAATCTTATTTAATTATTATCAGATTATATAAATTATTTAAAGGGTTTTTATCTTTTATTTTTATTCACAAATAAAATGTTTATTTTAACGATACGGTCGTTCTAATCAGATTCTAGTTGCTCTTTAATGCACAAAAATTATGTATAGAAAAAAATTGTTTATATAAAATGATTTTTGTTTTAATAAAGAAAATATTACAAATTTTATCATTTCGGTTACAATAAAATGCAAGTATTATGCGTTGCGTAATATTATAAGATCTGTAATTCATAACAGTAGCAGACTGTGTGACCATTCCTTATTAAATATGGAATGAAATCCCTTTTTATTTCAGAAACGATTTCTTTGACCCAAATCAAAATTAATTTAATTTTTTCTCGTCTTCCCTTTACGAAAAGAGAAAAAAAATAATGAAACGTAAGACAATTTTTTCTTTATTTTTGTTGTTTTCTTCTTTTCTTTCATATTATTTTTGGTCAAATTTAAGATCATTATATTATTATGTATATATGTATGGATGTATAAGTTTCTTGGGGTCGTAATAATATTCTATATACATTGACCATTTGGGAAACATAATATTTTATAATAAAGAACTTCCATAGATGTTTTATAAAAGAAAAAAAAATTGACATTGAAAGCTTATTTTCATTTTATTCATGGTCAAATTATTATCTGTGCTTTATTATATTTTTCCTTTTCATTTTATATTGATTTTTTTTCTTCGTATGTGTTTTGTTTGTTAAAGAAACAAAAATATAAAAACATTATTATCACTATAACATCATTATGGACTTCATTTTGAAGAATAAGGCAGAATCCTGATATTTTTCTATTATCACAATTCTCTCCATTCGTTCCAATTTACAAAAATTGTAATAAATTAAATTCACTTTACTTTCATAAAAAGACGAATATTAGTATTGATTTACGAGTAAGAAGAAATTTTCGGACACTGCCCGTAATACTGTAGAAGGCTGAAAATAAATCTATTTAGTTTATAGAACTTCCTGGAGATAATATCCAATGTTATTGTTTTCTTTTATTTTAATAATTCGAATGAACATACTGACTATCCATTGAAATACGTCACTACACGTTGTGGTAACTTTTCAATGAATTGTTCCAATTGTAGAATTTGAAATTTTGTGGTATAACTCGATTGAAAAATAAAAAACATAAAAGATTTTACAAATAAATCAAACAAAGAAAAAATAACGATTACGTATAAAAAAAAAAAAAAGGGATTGAAACAATACAATTAATTATCAGTATCAGATGTGTTACGTGTAGGTGTAAGGTACTGTGAATTGATTTTAATTATAATAGTTGAGTTTTTTTATGTTAGATACTAAACAAATATATTTGCTTCTGTAATGTAGAATTCTAGGTAAATATTTATTTATGAAAATATGAAAGGGTAAAATGGGGTAAAATGAGTAAATAAAGAGGTGGGATATTGTAGTGTAATATAAAAATAGTTACAAATACATTTGGTTTAAATCGTGTTTGGCCATGGACATTTCTAGTTTATTTTGATTTTTAAGTTTTTATATTTAGACTAACTGCATGTTACTTATTCTTATAAAGCACGTAAGAATTTATATGTAATTTTAAAAATAGATTTGTTATTTTAATTGTATTTATACAATTTCCGTTTAAAAATGGTAAATTAATATAAAAATATGGCGACATAATTAATTAAGTTAATTGCTATTTTATTTCAAAATAGTAAATTATTGTTATGCCTACATATGATATAAAGTAATTTAATTTCAATGAAACATTTTAATGAAATTCGACGTAAATTTTTAAAGTTCCAAATAGCAAAGGTCACTAATAATAATTGTCTTTATCATGTATACATACCGATCAGTATGTTTATGAAACCATAATTAATATTTCTTGTGTTACTAATTTTCATTTTTCTTCCATTATTTTGAAAAACTTATAATTCTGGACTACATAATTTTTCGTTTTAATAATTTTGCCTGAAAATTAAAAAAAATGTCAAAAAATATATTTTGAAAACTGTCGAACTAAATATGTTCAATAATTCAAATATTTATGAATATTGCATAAAAGGTATGAAAAGTTTTACTTAAGAATTTGAAAAACACGACTCTAAATATTGACAGTGCCCAATTTTAAAAGTTCAAACCCAACCCAATTTACTTTGAATAATTCCTACTATCAATAATACAGTATTTGCATCGAATTTTGTTGGAAACTTTAAATATACAGAAAATAAAACAAGTTAATTGTGATTTTAAAGGGAATTTTGCACTTCAAATATATTTTTCTTCATCAAAATTTACACATAATAAATAATTCTGCGAATTTTTCTCCAACTAACAAATAGAGAACTAAAAATTTTTAATTAAATATAAATTCCCTTGAAATTTTCAAAATGGAATCCAAACCAGTATTCCTATAAATTACTGACCTCGTCTAAAATTTCTCAGACTAAGAATATAATCCAATATAAACCACCAGGAATAACATAATCTATATAGAGAACATTAAATAATATTTGAGATGGAATTTGTTTGTAAATGACAAATTAATAGCTCTGCACAATTACGTTTCAGTATATTCATGATGAAAAGAAAGATAAAAGCACATTCTTTTTGTATAATCAATTTCTTATATGAATTCGTTATTGTGAATTATGTAAAATATTTTTCAGTAAAACTTTAGCACGTAAAATATATAATAATAAAATTATTTGTGTATGGGCTTTTATAAAAAAAAGGGGTCAACAGCCGACCCAGTTTCTAAAATCTAAAATATTTTAACCAAAGATGGTGAGGGAGGTCAACCACATAAAAATTGTATATTTTATGGCTTATAAACTTTATGTTTTTTTATTTAAAAAAAAAACAAAACGAAATTTTTGTAAAATCACTGAATATTTAATTTGTTGATTCCCCTGAAGGGACGTTATAAAAGCTCATATTGTTTTATGTTTTTTTTTTTCATGCGGAAAAAAGGATTTAATTTTTTTCTTTTGTCAGCAATAACCGCGACAATTTTAATAATATCGCAAATTTAATTAATGATTAAATTGTGTGTGAATAGAACATAAAAGTATTATGTTATTAAATAAAATTCCATTATGTGGATGTCACACACACGCAAAACCAAACTGTAAAAAAGGAACGTATACTAATGTATTTAATTGTGATAATAACTTTCCACAGACAATTATATTTTCCATCCATATTTTTCTTTAAAAATATTTTAAAAGCCACAACAAATGAAATTTTTTACTGTGGTTTATATTTTTTCTTTTGAAATTGTTCATGGACGTACAAAATTTAATTCAAATTGTTTTAGTTTTTTTTTTTTTGTGACAAATAAATTAGAGAGAAATAATCAATTATTTTGTAATAAAATATTTACAGCTTAATTAATTAAGTCTAGTTTTCATTTATTTCGAATCAAAATTGTAATTTTTTTCCTAAACAAATGAGAAAAGGTCTTTACCATAGAACTGATGATTGATAAAAGCCTTGGAGCTTTTATTTTGTAATGTCCATAATTTAAATTTCCGAAACAAAAAAGTCTTAAATTTAATATTTAGTCAGTAGCTTCTATTTCATCTGACTTTCTATAAGTTTACATTTGAACAACTGATCATCGGGTCTTATATAATCAGTAAATAGATAATGTATGCTCTATTTATTATTATTATTATTATTATGGTATGGTCAATTTGTTTTGAAATCTATTTTGCTAACAGCAAATATAATAAAATCTGTAATCTTATATACTCAATTTAGGTTTTATGTATACGTAAAAGATATTTCAGTATGTATATAAATTAGTGTAGGCCGAATAAAAGTTCAACTCATTATTTTTTATATAACTTTACAGAACTAATTAATTATTAGTAGAATAATTAAGTTGTAATTACACTGAACATTCACATCACAGTTTGAAAAGTTTTATTGTGTTCAGACCACTTTATATTATGAAATAGAGCAGAAGTTTTATAATTGTAACTCAAAACTCATAACATGGAATCTCACTGATATTCTTATTTAATTTAAATACTGTATTATAATTTATTCAAATGTTGTTTAATAATTACATAAGAATTATAAAAAGGTTATTTTAATTAGGGATTAATTGATCTATTTGATATGAAAATAAATTAATATCTTACATAATCTAGAAACTATTGGGCATATATTATTACTTAACATTACTCAATGTAAATGATAAACATCCTTCTGCTTTAATTTCAGAGTTCTATATATAAATATTTGACCAACGTAAGGAAGTAGTATTTAGTTTATATTAAGGATATTTGATACAACAAAAGACAAGGATCAATTATTGTTATTATATCGAATTGTTTGGGCAGTTGCATGTCTTGAATAATAATTGTACGCACAGGCTATGTTTTTATTTTTAGTAGCTTATAATATTAATTGTGGACAGTCAATACAATTTATCTTTTGGAATTATGTAGGCCAGTTTGCAAATTACAAATGTGAAGAGAAGGTATTTTAGGAATTTACTTTTTGTTTCGTGTTTTGTATTTTGATAGTGATCCAGTAAATCTTTTTGGTTCATATTTCTTTGTTATTTAATTAATATTCATCTGATTTTGTCAGGTAAATGTCAAGTTTGAATATTTTAAAGAATATAATTGAGTGTGTATTATAATACCTGTATGATCGAGTGTCACTTGATTTAAAATATGTGAATAAAAAAAAGAGAAAAAGAAAAAAATAGAATTCTTTATAAAACGGATCAAAATCAGTCAAGAGTAAGAAGAAAAAATAAAGTAAAAGAATAAATCGTTGTGTTCTATTTATAGAAAATTTTTTTTTACTATACGTAGAATCTGCCACTCCATCATAGGAGGTTTTCTTTTCTTATTATTATTATATGAAAGAAAAAATTGGTCGCTTAGATATAAACCTCATATTATATATTTTATATTTTCTGGTGGACAATAACAAAGGTGAAGGATGACAACCATGATCAAAATATAATAATATTTCTCATTTAACTGGTTGTTCACTTATGTATTTTATGTCCAGCATAATAATTTATAAAGAAACTTTTGTTAGTACAGAATCTTTAACATTGAACTTGATACATCGATTTCTATATAGTAAGAAATAAATGCACATGTGGTTTTTCAAAGAACTGAGTTTAAATTATTTGAAAGCAAAAATATACCCAAGTCATATATTTTATAAAATAATAATGAATGTCGAAATTTATCTAATGATAACATTATCGATATTTGATTCTTTAAATAAATTTTAATTCTTAATACTTTTAAATTTCAATACAGGTTTGCTGGTTTATTATTATAAGTCAAGAATGAAACATTTTAAGAAGAAATAAATATATAGAAGATCATTAAGGAAACATAACTTGGGCTTTAAGAAGGAAATTTATTTAATGGAATTTTGTGACTATATTTAAAATTTCGTGTATATATTATTTCACTAATAATGAGGGAAACTGAAAGGAAATCTTGTAAACGATAAACTTTCATTTAACCTTATAAGAATGAGATTTTTTTTTTTGGTTGAACCATCATTATTATACGATAAAATATATAAGTGAATTCTATCAAAGCTGCAACCAAACACAAAGAATATTTGAATTAATTTAAAGTTGAAAGAAAAAATAAGATAAACCGAAAGGAAATTATTTTTATTCTTTTGATCTTTTTAAACAAAAAAAAAAAGTAAACAAAAGAAAAGGCAAAGAAAATTATGTTGCCAAAGGTATATTTGAAGAATTCAAGAGAGTTAAGAAATAAAAACATCAAAAGACAGCAAAAAAAATATAATAAATCAATTTAAAGGAGAAAAAAAAAATTCGGATGCTTCCCTTTCACCTCATATTTTTTCTTCCTTGTTTTTTTTCCTCCTCCTCAATATCGGAAGCCTTACTATTTTTCCTTCTCGATTTTTTTTTCATGCATCGTGTGTAAAGGGTTTATTGTCGTGTTTCTAATTTTTGTTCTTTTTTTATATTCTTGGTTCACCTTACCTTAATTGGAATTTTTGAAATTAGAATTTTCCTTTTATTTATTTGATTGACTAAATCATAATTAATTAATATGATTTGTTTTATTATTATTATTATTATTTTCTTTTTTGTATTTTCCTTATTATGTGTTTTGTTTGTTCATTTGTTTTGTTTGTTTTTCTTTTATTGTTTTCGTTATTTTTATAAATTATTTATTGACGAGGCCAAATAAATTAAGTGGCTTAAATTATAGACAACCTAACAGAAAAAAAAAAATAAAAAAAAAAACAACTCAACAAAAGTAAAAGGTTAAATCGATTTCTACAAAACCACATCAGGAAAATAAAAGAAAAAAAAATTATAGAAATTTAGTTATATTAAGGGTTCATTGTACAAGTCCAATTCAAATAAAATTTCATTTGAATTGTAATGGTTAATGGAAAATTTATTGGAGGGGTTGGGGTAAAGAGAAAAAGAATGAATAAAAAATTGTTTAGAAATATAAATAAAAAATGTAATTGATTTGTTATGTTTTCTTTCTTTCATTTTTTTGAAATAAAAATAAAGAATTATTTTCTCTGAATTAAAGAAAAAGTCAAAATGGTTAGAATATATTTGAATATTGATGTAGAGAAGATTATCGTAACAAGATTGTTATTTTTGATATATAAAAAGGATTAAATCCAAAAATAAAATTCTGTCATATTCATAATTCAAGGACTATGGAATTTTATTCGTTTGTTATGTCTAACTTATGGAGGGGTTATTTTTTTTTTCATAAAATCATAAAATCACAAAATCAAAAAGTTCAGGAATAATATTAGTGAAAGGTTCGGGTTAACAGAAAAAGAAAATATAAAACGAAAGGTTTAAAAAAAGAATATAGAAAAAAGGGAAAAATATTCAAAACACTCAAATTGCATTCTTATAAAACTTAAATATTTTTTTTTTGCCTCTTCAAAACTGAATAATATCACTTCTACATAAATATGTTTTAAAGAATTTTTTTTGTAGATCATTGTAAAAAAATATCGTCAAATATTCCATCCTAACATCATTTTAACTTTTTGTCTTCCTTACACCCCTTTATCTTTTTTTCCAGCAGCTCAAAATAATATGAAATAAAATATCCAATGTACGTATACCGATGTACAAGTTTATAGATTTTCCTGTGATTTCCTATACCCCATCCTCTACTAAAAGTATAAAAATATGGTTATGTAATATATAAAATATGGATGATTGAAGGCGAATGTAGAAATGGAGGGGTTGCAAAATATTTATATGCCGTCATCATCCACTGTAAAATCCCACATTTCTTTATTGAATTTTGAATGACATATTTCTTACATGAATTTATATCAAAATAAGGTTATATTTTGGATTTCACCCTGGTGAATGGTTTAAACTATTCTTTATAGTAATACAGTTTTAGGTTTAACATAAATTTTTTATGTAGTTTTTAGGGGCAAATTAAAGTTTTCCTTTCGTTTTTAGATTTCAAGAGTTAAGTTCTTTAATTTTATAAATAATGAAAAACTTCATTTTATCCAAATATTATTCGATCCAATTTCTTTTTTTTTTTTTCTCTTCAGGATTCCTTATTGCCCTATGTCTTCAATATGATCATACTCCCTTTATAGCATGAATATCCTTTTAAAATTTTAACTAAATTCAACAATTAAATCAAATTGTTATTCATTTTAATGTTTCCTTTTTAAGAGAAAAAAAATATTAAAATTATAACAACTCTGTATAAAATATAATTAGAAAAAAAAATATTCAGTTATGCTTTCAGGACTTAACATTTACACTAATTAAGTAGGTATAAAACTTATATAAATCAAATTGAAAAAGGGGCCTAAAAATACATAACTTTTATTACCTACTTTAAATATTATAATAAGAAAAAAACGTGCACAAACACACACACACACATATATATATATATATTTATACATATTTATTTAGGTCATTTTTTTTAATTATAAATATTCAATTTTTATAGACGTTATAAAAAAATATATATATAAATTTCGGTTAATTTAAGGTGATGAAAGTAAAACAAATTATAAAATTGAATTTACAAAAAAATATGGATGCTGTGATGTTTATTAAATCAAAAAAAAATATCTACAACACAATATTTTATATTTATGAAAATGTATAACGTCCTGAACATAAGACTACCAGTGGTGTATCCATAAGTTTTTTTTTTTTTTCATTTTAATCTTATACAGATTATAATTCAGATATTACTGACATTTCAATGAAATATTAACGCTGTCAAATTTAAAGAATAATTATTATTCATGTTAAATTTTCTTACAAAAATAACAAAAAAAACTTAGGTTAACCAGCGGGAGATTAAATTTAATCATGAACAGAACGGATGTAGAATAAAATCGATATAATATTTTTGTAATTTTCCATTATGTTGGCAACAATATTTATTTAAATTATTAACTTTTTTAATGATAATATTGCAGTTAGGGGGAAATATTTTGTGTGAGAGATGTCACAACATATAAAGTTCGATTTGATAAGATTTGTTAAGGTTTGATGAGATTTAAATTTTAAAATCTTAGAAAGTTTATTAGAAATAGAGCGTACATCATGTTCCATCAATTAATTGCAATTCTTGATTGCTCATAAGACGTGTAAATTATTTTAATAATACCCGATTTTGCTGGAAATTAGAGATGTGACTAAAGATGTGCAAATACTGAGATCATAAATCTAGAATCAACAAATTTTAAAAAAATTTTAAAACATAAATTTTAAAAAAATCTACGCAACTACAAAGCTGAGTAAATTTTCTTTATTAGTCTGTTCAGTGTTTTTCATTTGAAATTGAACCTTGTTAAATGTCAAAATGTATTTCTTTTATTGAAGTTAAAGCCAGATGGCAGCAAAAAAAAAAGAAGAAACTCACCTCAAATAATATTGCTCAGTGAATATATTTAAAAGTTCAATTCGACAAAAAAAATTTTGGCGTGAATTAATAAAGTTAGACAGAGAAAACATTTTATAAATCATGACAAGCATGACAGAATTGATATATTGTGTAGAATTCTTCGAAATATAAACCCATTTTTATGAAATGAATTTCATATAGTTTAGTTTATTCCGCCAAAAATTATTATGGTTCCTCCTATACAGTGAAATAGTTCGACTTTGTGTGTCGACTTTGTGTATTCAAAAATCCCTTTATTTATTCTTATTCGTTTTTAATTTAGTTTTCTTTAAAAATTTTCCCCACATTGAATTTCATTTCATATTATGAAATAAAAGTCACATTTAGAAACAATAAAAGAAAAATAATAAATCAAAAATGTTTAACCAAAAAAAAATATTATTTGTAACAAGCAAATAAATAAATGAATAAACAAACAAACAAGCATACATCAAAAGAGACTTGCCTATTCTTGGAATTTTTTTGTTTATTATTTATGAAAGAATTTATTCACTTTTTTTTCTTTCTTAAAATAAATTGATTCTGAGAAATTTTTTATTTTAAATACAAATTTCCATATAGCAAAGGTGTTTTCCCCACAATAACCAACATAAGATGGTAAGCGAAAATAGGAGAAAGGAACAGTAAATTTAACCTTAAAGTGGGAAACATTTTTAATGTGAATAAAACCCAAAGAATCATTTGTTCTCACATATTCAGAAGCAGTTATAATAATTCTTTCGATGCAAATATCAGCAGTTATGGTTAATGTTGTAATATAATGAAGGGCCAAACGTGATAATGAATCAATTTTATATTCAGTCTAAAATCGAGAAATTCGTTACAACAATTATACTGGCAGAAGAACTGAAAGTATTAAGCGTTTTATAACACGACGAGAAACAATTTTCTTTAAATAAAAATAATCGTCTGATGTTGTCTATTAATTTTTCATTTATTGTCTTCTTATACCTATTATTTGTCAGGCTGAAGAGAATTTGAAAGAAAATCAAAATGAAAAATTCATTGAGCTAAATACGAACATACAATGACGGGTAAAAAAAATTATTTTATAGAACATTAACACGAAACACGACTAAAAATTATAATGTTAGATGGATAATGGTGGGTTTATGGAGGGTTCGTAGGAAGTGTACGTATTTATTATTAAATTCGGTTTGAATAAAGTTAAAAGATTTAAAGAAGAATGAAGAATGAAGGAAGGAAAACGGGAATATATAATGTACGTAAAGTGTGACTATCAAATTGGAAGATTCCATTTCTTTACTTTATCTTTTTCGTTTCTCATCTAATTTTAATTTTTTTTTTTTTTAATTCAGGGGGAAATTCACAATTTTACTTTTAGGTTTTTCCTATTCTATTTCATTTCAGAAATAACAAATGGAAAAAAATTTGTTTAGGTTTCAACACAATTTCACTTTTCACATTTTATGTAATTCTTCTTCTTCATCTTTTTGTTTTCTTTACTTTAAATTTAAAGACGTTATTATTTTTTTGTTGAACAAAAAAAAGCCCTTTTCTCATTATATAGTTAAATTAGGCTTGAAATTAAATATATAGATGGTTCAGGACTATATGTCCTGTACCTGTACCTGTAAAAGGCATAATATTTTATATCAAAAATTAACATTTCATTAAAAATCAAATTTCAAAAATAGAATTTCTATTGAAAGTCAATAGGAAATAATTAGAAATTAAATACAGAATACATTTGAAAAGAAACAAAAAAAAACACTAAAATATAAGATTAATTCAAGGATTTACTGAATTACTTTTATTTCTGGTGATTCCAACAAAAGATATTTGAATAAAAAGTTAAACTAAAAATAACTCCAATCACTTATTTTCTTATCAATAATAAAAAGAGTTTTGTTTTTTTTTTCTAAAACAAAAATGAAAGCCAAGAGAAAAACAAACAAACAAACAAAAAAAAAAGTTAAGATATCAATTCTAATTAATCATTAACAAACTAATTAAAATTCTATGAAAGTAACACAATCAATATTTCAATATTATTGCGTTTCTCCTATAGCAAAAACACAACAACAAAAAATATCGATAAAACAAAAGAAGAACAACAAAAAAAAAAGGGAAAATGAAAATGTTTGAACATAAACTGAAAATGTGTTTTTCCCAATTTTTCCAATCTCCTAAGAAGAAGAAGAAGAGGAAGTAGGACAAAAATAAGAAGAAACAAAACATTAAACTCTTTGGACCGGACATAAAATTCCCTTGATGTTTTTATTCTTCTTACGTTTTCCGTTTTTAATACAACAAAAAAATAATTATAATTAAAAAACTTAAATTGGATTGTGTGCGGTTTAAAGACATTCACCTTACTCTCATCCAAACCTCATCCTCCATTTATTTATTAATCACTTGAATTTTTTTTAAGATTTTCAAATATAGTCTTTTGATTAATTTATTTCATTATTAAGAAAATGAAAATAATTCAGGTATTATAAAGTTTTTATATTCCTATATTTTTGGAAGTAAATATAAAGAAAGAGAATATTGTTTGTTTTTTTCGGGTTGAATGAAGAGGAAAGAGGGGATAATTTTTTATGATAATTTTTTCGTTTCTTTATTATGTGTTTTTAACACGCTAAACCTCAATTCAAAGAAAAAAAGGAAAAACATATTGTTTATTAGAACATTTTTCTTTTTTTGTTTTATGTTTTGATATAAACAAAAAATATTTTTTTTTTGCCATTTCCTTCTCAACAACAACCCCTTTCATTGGGCTGATTCTTTATCAAATTCTCTTCCTTTATCGATTTTGTTTTTTTTGGTAAAATTCATCGATTGAACTTTGACGTTTTACTTCCTTTGTGTATATTTTTTTTCTCCTATTATTTTTTTTTCTTGTATTTTCTTTTTTTGTGTCAAATTGAAGAGGGTGTCATTATTGACTCTTTCGGTTTTTTTTTTGTATACCAAATCTTATGTATAGTTTGTTCCTGTGTATGAAGTTTGGGTGTGATCTGTATATATGTATGTCATTTAGGTGGGTTAGATTATTTATATGAATTTATTTATGGATGAGTATATTTATTATTATGTTTTTATTATAATAAGTTTGATCCTTGTCAGTTTTCATAAAAGTAAAACCAACAGAAAACTAAATAAAAATTTTGTGACATTTTCTTTGTTGTTGTTGGTTTGTGAATAAGAAAAAAAAAACAGAAGAAAAAACATTGGTATAATATTAACTACTCCCAAAAATAAAAACAAAAACAAAACATAATTCACGTATATAGAGATTTCAGTTCTTGAAGTCAAGCCCTTATACAAGAACATAAGCAACCAAAACGAAACAAGTAAAAGTAAAAAAAGGAGATTTTTTGATTTGTGAATTTATTGAAATAGAAAAAGTATTTTTTGTATGTGTGTGTGTGTGTATTTGTCGAAACCAAAAACAAACATAATTTAAGTTGTAATAAAATATTCCACCCTATAAACAGATGTTCTAACTTTTTGCCAATCTTTTACGTCAATCAGATACTTTTTGCGTTGTTGGAATTCATTTTTTGTTTTTATGTTTTCAAATAAGAAGAGTTTATACGACAATGGCTACGAGGCATTTACGTATAAGCACCCAGCAACAATTGCAATCAGTAATTCACCGCAAGATAACAAAAAATCCTTTTTATTTCAATATTTCAATTTTTCTTTTTCGTTTTTTTTAAAGAAAAAAATGTTAAAACAAAAACCAAAAGCATTGCCTTTGTTATTTTATATTTTAGTGAATTTTTTTTTCGGGTAAAAAGATGAAACAGAATTTAAAATGAAATATTTTATTCTTTTGTTATCGAGATCATCAAAAGTAGGCTCAGCATTTGAAGCCAATGAATTTAAGAAAAGGATATACTTTTAAGATTTCAAAAAATCCTAACAATTTAAAGATAGGATAAATTTAAACATTTTTTATTTTTATTCTCACATTTTTTATATCTTTTATGGCCTTGTATCATTAACCCATCTTGGATACTCAGATTTAAGTAGGTATTACTCCTACTGAATGTTAGCATATTAATCAATACACTGAATATAGAAATGTGTAGGAATTATCATTTTAATCTTTTGGCCTAAGTCTTAAGGCCATAATTTTGAATTTGTCAATTGGACAAGTCAAAAGCTCTAACTTTTCATCACATAATAAGGATGCGTATTGCAAATCAAACATTAAATCATTTTCAATTTTTAAACAAATAAAATACGTGAAAATAAGTTTATTTAAAGAAGGATGTTGTATTTATTTTGTTGTTAGTAATGTCAGTGTAATGTTATTAGTAATGTTGTTAGAATTTTGTTAGTAATGACTAAAACATACTTTGTTTGAGACAGCAGTGCCAATGTTTTGGTGTTATAAATTCACCGGTCATTTTTGACAGTAGTAAATATGTTGAGATGGATTAAACTAATTTTAGATTATAATTAAATAGCCTATTAAAAATATATAATATTAATTGTTATTACCATTAGCAATAGAAAGGGTATTTTGAGGGGAAATTTATTGTATCAGATAATGATAATTGCACGGCCTTAAATGCCCAATAAATCGATTGAAAAATTGTCATTAATTTAAAGAGACACAAATTTATTTCAATAAAAATTTATTTTCTACTAAATAAGAAATTGGGAAAAGCAAAACTAGAAAGAAAGAGAATTTCGTGTCATTGGCGTTTCAATAGCAAAGAAAATAAAATAAATTAAACGAAAGGGAAATTGATTCTTACCATTTCAGTTTTATTGAATATTTTTTTCTTGTCGTTTCTTTATAACTTTTTGTTTTGACTTTATTTATATTTTATTAGATGATTATTATCGAATATCAAGTCAAGAACTGAAAAACAATCAAAAGAAACCTTCTTACAAAAAACAGGAAATAAAAGTTGTTTTTTTTCTTCAAAAAATAAAAGAAAAATAGAAAAAAGTTTTGCTTCTGATAAGCCGTTAATTTATTGTTTATTTTCTTTACCTCATTTATTTAGAGATATTTTACAAAAATTTATTAAATATTTATGATTTTTTTTCAAAACTAAAATATCTGAATAAATCAGCTGTGGGATTTACAACAAACTCAACTCAACCAACTTGTTATTAATTCTAAGTCAATTTCAAAGAATGAAACTCTACACAAAAATGGTAGAGTTTTGTAATAATTCTACCCATGGGAAACTTCATAAATTATGAATTAATGTCAAACATTAAACAAAAGGGTTTTTAATATCCTAAAGTAAATATTCCTGTACAATTTTTACAGTTAAAATTTATATTTTTTGTTAAAAGAACTTTAAAATTATATAATCAAAATTCTAGTAAAGGAAATTAATGAAAAATAAAAATAAGAAAAGAAAGAAAAGAAAATGAAAGGACAAAAGAAAAAATACAATAAAATTGAATTTAATCTGAAACATTTTATATTTGGTAGTAAAGCTACACTGTGACGTGACTAAAAACAGTATAGAAAATTATTACCTTTAAATCGTAAAGGCTTTTGAGGTGTTTTATACATAAGTTAAGTATTGATCGACTTTTTTAAAATGTGCTTTTTTATTTGTGTAACAAACTACCTCTACAATGAAATAAAAAAAAATAGGTCAAAAGGAAAAAAAAAAAATATGGTCAACTGTTCGTTCATTATCTTGACAATAAAGTCATAAATAAATATACCCATTTCTAAAAATAGAAATTTATTTAAAACCTTAAGTTAAGATTAAGGTACATCTAGATATAGGTATAGGTATAATATATGAGATATACCTTGACCTATTCTTGAATTAATGAAAATCAACCCAAACCTAGAAATGGGTATGAAAAGCTTCTTTCTTTCTTTCTTTCTTTTTTTTAAAGGAAACATAAAACAACAAAAGTTGCTTAAGGAAAGAAACCAAAAGGGACTGAAATTGTAGAAAAAATATGTATAAAGTGAAAATAGAACGATTCCTTTTTATTTTAATGTTTGCATGAATTTGATAAAATTTCGTCCTTTTTTTTATGAACAGACCATTAGATAGAATTAAGGTGGAGCTAAAATAGTGAATCCCTTAACAATCATTTAGTGTATGAATTGTATATTTATATATGTGTGTGGGATGACCCACCTAATGAAGGGTAGAACTAGTCATTTTTGTTACCTAAAATTGAGTTAGAAGGACAAGTCTCTAATTTTGTGTTTTTTTTTAATATTCGGTAAATGCATTCAAATTTCGATAAACCTTTACTTGACTTTCTTCTTCCGTTTTTACTTTTTAGTTTAGCAGAAAATTGAATTTTGATATTCTTTTTAGGAAGTCCTAAAGTGTTTGATCCTTTTATCCCCCTTTTTTTCCTTTTATGCTAAAATATTACTGATTATAGGTCGATTCTTATTGAGTATATATATTGTGTTATGTGAATACATTTAAAAATGTTGCAAAATGAGTTTTCATAAAAAAAATATCGAGAGAAAAAATCAAACTTTGAAACATTTTTAAAATTTGCGATATTTTTTTTTTATGTAAATTAAATTTTAACAACAAAGTCAAAAACAAAAAACTTTAAAGTGTTTCAATGATCAATATTTTAACAACAACAACAAAAAACAAATACATCGTTCCATGATATAGACATAGAGTAGACCTCTATATTACCGTAAAGTTATATAATAATTTTTATACATATTTTATAAACGTACAAACAGTATAGGAAACATCTGTCACACAACAAGCACAGATACCTAACTAAACCCATCCATCTATATGAAAAATATAATAATAATATAATATTTTACTACAAACGGGTGGCATTTTCACATTTTTTTTTTAATAATCTTAAGGGAACGGGATATACGTATTTCCATGTTCTGTCACCCCTTTCTACCTAGCTATATTCAAATAAATATTCCATGCAAAAAATTTATTATAAAGGTAACATAAATTTCTAAAAATTGATATTTACATTTTATACTCACAAATAAACAGAATATTTTTTTAATTTTTTTTTTGGGAAATTATGTCAAACAACAACAATAGTAACAACAACGTTGACAACAACACTAACATGATTAAAGGAATTTTCTTAAACTTTAAATATGAAAATAGGATAAGGTTATTCGAATACATTTAATAAATTTATTCTCAGAATGAAACTTACTGTACATTTGAGAATAAATGATTAATGATGAATGGTAACAATAAATTTCTTTTTGTATATAAAAATTTGGTGTCGATTGTAAGTCGACACCAAAATCTCTTTTAAAAAAAAAGAAAAATGTTGTTCTACCCTGTGGAAAAGTTTATGACGCGCTCGGAACATTAAAGGAAATAAAGAAAAACGAAACGAGAGGAGAAAAAGGAAAAGTTATGTATTAAAAAAACATTAAAAATCAATTTAATAAAAAAAAAAATATGAATATAATTTCTTCTACATAATTTTTTTAGATTAATCAAAAATAGACGACCTTATCGTTTACTTTACAACGAATAAACTTTTCTTTAATCATTAAAAAAAAAATCGTACGAACTAAATTTGATTATTGTTTAATTTGTTTCAAAGAATTATTAAATTATGTCATCTGTCTAACAGAACCTGTGTAATTTGACCGTAATTCTTTGACTTGATAAATGGATTCTATAAAGATAAATTCGATTTTTTCTTACCCTTGAAGAGTTTTAATAATGAAATAGAGAAAATGTTATCAACCTCACGTAAATCTACAAAGTTTTATGAATTGCGCTACTTCAATTTAGACATCATATGTCTTTCCTTATGCCTTATAAAATAATCAATGAATAAAGCAAGATGTTGAAATTTATATGTTCTTTTATCATAATCTTGTAATTGACGATAGTACTTAGAATTCACAAAACTCTAATCTAATGGAATATATTTTATAGAAATAAATAAAACAAAAGGAAAATTTATTTTCATTTAAAGGCATTTTAAGAAGAACAAAAAAAGAAGAAGAAAAAGTGAAATTTAAATTCAAAATAAAAAGCTTTTGTTTTGTTGTTTGAATTCAATTTGGGAAAAAGAAAAGCGTATTTAGGGGAGAGAAAATACCTAAGTCTATTGAGAATAGTTCATTCTCTTTTTTTGAAAACAAAAAAAAAAAGAAATAACAACAATAGAATGAAAAAACACAACAATCAAAAACGAAATTCAATTGCAGTCTTTTGTCCATATAAGAATTCTATGTCGAAGTCGAATTGTTATTTTGCGATTGATTTCAATTTATTATTTTCTTGCATTTGTTTATCAAAAAAATAAAACCATAATTCAGAATATTTTCCTGAATCCTGAAAAAATGGAATGAAGCGGAAGAACTTTTATATTCAATTCATTAGTCAGAAATAAAAAAAAAATACTTGATGGTGTGAAACGAACGTCAATCAAAAAAACACAAAATAATGACGTTTCAATTAATCATGAATACTTCAATTTTCCTTGTTTTTAATCCTCTGTCCAGTCCAGATTAATTTACATATAAATACAGTTAAACAAAAACAATTGTTAACGATACTAAAGTACACTGACGACACAATTAAATATTATCAGACAAGTAATAAAAAATAGAAATTTCTATAAAACCACAATAAATTGTGGAAACCATAAAATTTATTTGTCTTTTTTTTTTTTTTTTATATTTAATTATTTATTATTGAACCTAAGAGGACTCACTCTTTGGTCAGAAAACCTTAATACAATATATTTTAGATTTTTGTTTATGTATTTATTTTTTTTTAATTCTTAATTATAATTTTATTTCACATTTCTTGATATGTTTCACCAATTTCTTAGTCATTTCACTAGTTGGGTCATAAATAATATTTTTAACACTTACTGGCATTGTTGTATATTTGGTTAGCTTTTGAATAAGCATATTAATGTTATTTTCATATTTTTTACACTGAAATAATATATGATCCAAAGAACCAATATTTCCGCATTCACATTTATTGTCTTTCATTGTGGAAACCATAAAATTTATTTGTCATAACACCACAAATGATTACTGAAGTGAAAGCATTAAAATACTAACATAAAACTTTCTGATTTCAATAAAAAATATTTATTACATTTGAGAAATCAATATCTTTAATTTTTGTCCATCAGAATTTCTATTTTAGTTTAGAATATGTCTAACAAAAGAGCATCGCTTTTAATATTTTTCTTGAACAAACCAATGGGAATTGTTTTGAAAATTCTATTATCATAGAATAGAATTTAATAAGTAAATCCTGGAATTGAAATCAAAATACACAAATACATACAAGAAATCGGTACAAAACAATAGATCAGTACAAACACAGTGCTTTCTAAAATCTCAATTTAACTTAAATTTATCTATGGCTAAATAAAAACAGCATATAACAATAGTAAAACATTTTACAAGAAAAAATGTATAATTTTTTAAAGTACACTAATTTGATGCGTTAATTTTCCCAAAGAAAATGATAATAAAATACAATTAAAATAAGACGAAAATAAAACACAATCCATTTTGATTGTATACCAATTTTCTATGTTTTTTGATGAAGGGTATAGAAAATGTCAGACTGATTGATTGATTATTCCCTTAATTTTCTTATTTATATTATTTTATATATATTTTTGTTGTTGTTTTAATGCTGATGCTGTTGTTGTTGTTGTCATTGTTGTTATTTTGTTTCTACGTTTTTTCATACTAATCGGTTGACCTACTTATCAATATTATGTATGTACAAAAGGAACAAAATTTATGTGTAAACATGTGTGAGTGGGTGTGTGTGTATGTGCGTATACATTAAATTTAATATAAAATATAGGTACAACAAAATCATTATCTTTTGCTATTGTTTATATTTTATTTTGATTGAATAAATAATTGAGTGCAAAGATGCTTGAGGATTAAGGGTATAAGATGTGTTTGAATTGTGATTTTATTTATTTTATTAAAATAATAATTATAATAAGAAAATGGTGTCAATAGAAACGGAACCACTTATATAATAATATTCAATATTTTTGTTATAAGAAAATAAAATATTTTGTTTTTGTATTTTATATTTTATATTTTCTTAGAATTTTCACAATTTTAATTGGATTAATACAATCTTTTATCATTTTGTTTTGTAAATATTTTATTTGAAACATAAAAAGAAATTCAAGTGTGATGTTAAGAAAATTGAATGAGAAATGAAGATATATACTCCATTCGATAAAATTAATATTTCCATAATAGAAGCCACATGAATCTTGAAAGAATCTTTCACAGTCAGAAGATGTAATTGAAATTATTTTACACCAATATCACGTCGATGTTCATATACTCAAAAGGAATATTATTTTGATTTGATCAATTCATTTTATTTTCTTATAATCTTCATTTAATTTAAACATAGATTCTTTTGAATTGAATCCAACAGAAAAAAAGTAGCAACGTTAATGTAAATTTTAGATTTTCATAAAAGTCTTTTCAAATTATTATTTCTTGGAAATTCTTATCACAAAAAATATATAAATTAGAATTTTTATATTTAGATCAAAAGATGTGAATTTGGAATTGATTATTGTCTGCACTTCAATAAAAATTAATTGAAACAGAAAATAAAATTTAATTTTTATTAATTAATTGAAAAGAAAAAAACAAGAACCTCACATTTTTAATTTAGTGAAAAAAAAACTTTAAAAATTCTGTAACCGTCTAGAAAAAATAAAGAATTTTGTTCAGAATGAAATTTCAAATTAAATCAAAATTTCTATGCATAATACAATTAATTAAATTTCACATATTTACAAACTGTCTACAAATTTGTTAAGAAAAGAAAATTTTATAATAAAAATTTTGTGTCACATCATTATTCATGAAATTTCATTTTTATATAAACGGCATAGATAATCATCTAACTTCTCACCACATTCTTTAATAATTTTCATTTTATAAAAACTAAAAACAACAATAACAATAATAACAACTTAATAATAAAACAATGAATTTGCTTTAAAAAACTTAAATGAACCAATAATTTACCCCCTTTGGAAAAAAAAAAGTAAACAGGAAAAAACTAATTATGGTGATAAAATTATGATCAAAAATAAATTAAGTTATTATCGGGTATTGACGATGAAGATATTGGATACTTAATTAATTTTCTCCTGTTATCAATTTTGTTTCGTTTTTTTTTATCACAATTTGATTGTTGAAAAAAAAATATAGGAAATTGCCATTATTTAGTTGATTGTATACGTAAAGTCAAGTAGTACCTTTACTGGGGCAGTAAATTAAATTTAGAAATTGTAATGAAAAATCATCATAGGATAATTGGATACTTTCCAAGAAAAAAACTTCAATGAAAATATTTTGTTGTGGTTTTATTTTTGTTATCAATAATTTTGAAATTTAAAAAATTTTGTTAATTAAAATTTTATCATCAGAAATGTACAACTCTATAGAATTTTCCACTTGACCATTTTTGTTAATTATTTTAATTTTTCATAATTATTAAATTTAATTATCATCAATTTCAATATGAATTATGGAAAGTTTAATTTAAATCACATTCGACGCAGACACGACACATAAAACAGAGAAAGTTTCCATTGTTATTTTTTCATTTACGTTTTATTATCAAAATGGTTCTTTGTTTCATTATTTTATAAAGTTTTAAATTTGACAGAGAATATAAACCAGAAAATAGAATACAGGAAACAGAGATAAATATTCCACAAATAACTTATATAATAAAAGCCAAAGTATAGAAATAAATTTATATGACGTCAACAACTGATTATAAACTGAAGAAAGATTTTCTTTAACTGAATACTGAACATTGTAAAGATTTCCGTTTTTAAAGTGAGAACAAGAACACTGACAATATTCTTGTGTAAATCGATTATTGATTATTAATTTTATGAACAGCATAAAGTCAAGAGACAACCAAAAAAAAAACAAATTATATTGAACTTGTCATAAAGTTATAATCAAACTCATACAATAATTCTATAATTTCACAATAACTCCATTTTTAAAGGTCAGCTCTTGTGCTCCCCCTTCATGACCGGATTATTACCTTTACCTACGTACAAAAAAATGTTAATCACCTATCATAAATATTTATATCCTTAATAAAAACAAATTTTCATTCTACATTTTGTAAATGATTTAATTTATTTTCTACATTGAGTTAAATAATAATTCATTATAATCGATTTCTTATACAAATATAATTTGTTCATAAGTAAAATAATGATTTTTGCAAAGTTATACGCGTAGGTACTGTATACAAGTTATAAATCAAAATAAAAAATACTAGTCAGTTATTGAATATTTTTGTTAACTTATTATTTATGGAAAACATAAAATAGAAAATAAAAAACGATAGTGATTTTTATCAGAGTACAAGCATATCTATTTATATCTTTTTATTTTGACAAACAAAAAAAAAACACAGACACACAATATGAATGACAATAAAAAATAAATATAAATTGAGGTTTCTGGTTGGTTATTTGTTTGTTTTTCTTCTTCTATTTTTTTTTTTTTGGGTAATCGTTTGTCATCAGTGTTTGTCGGTACTTATAATAATAAAAATAGAAGTCTTTATGCAGCTACTGAGGCCTTCTGGATAACAAATCAATTTATAGTTTATACTAGCTGGTGGGAAAATAATAATAATAAAATTTCAATTTTTTTTTTTTTCTACTTTGATTCATAAATAATAAATAATTGAAGCTTAGTTGGAACGAGGAAAATCTAATCTATTTCTAAATAATTTTTATAATTCTTGTATTTTGTGAATGATTTACGTGGGCCCATCAAATTAGGATTAACCCATCTTTGGGCTTCCTTAAATTGAATCAACTTTTATAAAAATACTCTTCTAAGATTTACTTTTTGTTAGATAAAACCCACACATGCCATTTTAGAAATTTTTTAACTTTATATCTGTTCAGAAATAATAAATTACAATCAATTCTAATACGCAGATGCAACTTTTCTTGTTCTTATATTAGATATTGATTGTCGATCTAAATAGTAAAAATCATAATAAAATTATCACAATAATTCACGAATAGTGTGAAAAACTATTAAAACTTACTATTTGATATTGTAACTTACAACTCGAAATTTAAACTTTAATTACATGAATGACATCTATTTGTGAATTACAATTACAACACAATATTTAAAGGAAAAAGAAATGGTTCTAACCTAATTATAATATACAGTATAGATTTACTATCTATAATGTTAATTAGACACGCGAAATACTTATACAATCAATCACATTTATTACTAATTACATTATACCGAATATCCTAAAACTAAAAGTTAAAGCTTTAACGAGCTGCAATGTTTCATTAACCTACTTCCAAAAAAGGAAGTTACATTTAAACATTTTTTTTTTCTCATTCTCACGTAAATATTTTTAGATTTCTTGACATTGCGAAATTGTTCACTAACGAATTTGTATTTAGTAAGTAACATAATCATAATTCCATCCAACTTGGTCTTGTTAAAAATTGGTCGTCGAATCATATTAAAAGACTCTACATTTGGTGTTGGTTCTAATCGAATAATTGTGGGTTAGTTTTTTTTGTTGTTGTAAATAATTAAATTTTATTCTCAATAAAAAAAAAATCTGTTGAATTGTTAAATCATTTGTTTATTGAAATTTACATTTAATGAAAATAAATTGGATTCTATTCGATACTATTTTTACCCATTTCACCCACTTCTAAGTTAATCTTTAATGTCCATCCGTCATCAAGTTTTACGATCTTTATTTTTATTTTTACCTTTTTCTTTACACTTTTGTTTTTACTTTTCGGTTGTTGCCTTAAATCTTCCTGTTTTCTCTTTTCTCTTTCGATTTCCTTCTACTTTTTTTTTGTGATTCAATTATTTGAGGGAAAAAAAAATAAAGTGAGAGAAAGAAAGAAAAAAAAATTATTTAATTGACAATTTCCATCAGTGTCCGGATCTCTGTCCGGGAATTTAATTTAATTTATTTCTATATTTTATTTTTTTTTTTTTCAGGGCGCATAGGTTTCTTGCTCCTCTTTCCTGTCCCACTTTTTTTAAGGATTTCCAAGTCACAATATAATTTAATTGTTTCATTTTGTTCTGTATTTTTATTTATCTTATTTTTCCATTATGAAAATTGTTAGAAATAGAAAGGAAGTGTCGTGATACCAATTTTCATTTTCATTTTTCTTTCTTTCCTTTCTGTTTTCCTTTTTTTGTTTTTTTGTTATTTTGTTTTTTTTTTTTTGTTTTCTTGTTTCTTGTTTCAATGATAAATTTTTAAAAACATGAGTTTATTGAACTTGAACATTTGTTTAATTTTAGGTTTTTGTTTCCTTTCTGCCTCTTTGTATTAAATTCATATAAGAACAATAAATTCGCTTCATTCCTTTTTCCTTTCCATCAATCAATCAGAATAATGAAAATGAAATTTATTCACGCACGAGAAAGAAATAGAAAAAAAAGGAACACCTTTTAGGTATGAACGAACAACTGGACTGACGTACATTTGTCTATTTCGTTGTTTTTCTTCCTTTTACTTTTTTTTTTCTTGATTAAATTTTTGTATTCGCAGAAATTTTTTAAATTCAAAATAAAGGATGGCAAAAAAAAATTGGAAAAAATAAAGGAAAACCCGAATTGAATTGGATACGGAAAATAAGAGAAAAGAATGAAGCATAACGAAAAAAAAATGCTTTTAGGATTTCAATTTCAACAAATTAAATTTTGAGGATGAAGGATAAAGAATGGAGAGAAAATTTAAGTGTGAAAAAAAAACGCGACCAAAAAATTGACAATTACTTTTTGTTGTTGCGATTGTACAAAAAAAAAAGTTATTGCAAAAGGAGAAATATTGATATGGAAATAAATTGGGTTGATGATGACAATGACAAAATACAACAATTGTGGTGGGAAATTCAATGTAAAGATAAACGTGTACACAAAAAAAAAAAATAAAGAAGAAAAAAAATGCAAATAAGAAAAATATTCCTATTGAGCTTTTATCTTTTATTTTTATTCAACGTTTATACGGATATCTTGAAATTCAATGCAAATATTGATGATTGAGCGTAAAGGTTTTTTCTTTTTGTTATTTTCTTTTTTCTTATCTTTAAAAAATAAAAATTACGTTCTAGGAAATAAAATTGAAAGAAAATTTAAATATTTACAAACAGAGGATTATCGTTCTTTAGTTGGATATATTTTTTTTTTGTTTGTATAAATGCGACGAGAGAGACGAAGAGAAGTGAAAAAGAAGTCCTTTATTTATAATCTAAAAGAACCCAAAATAATAATCATAAAAAATAAAATAATGCGAGTAAAAGAAGAACAATAATTTTTTGTTTTGCAGGAAATTTTCTTTAATAAATAACTTTCTCCCTCTCCTTTTCTATTACCATCCTACAAAAAAAAATTCAAAAATTTAATAATAAAATATTTTTCTTCTTCCTTTTTTTCTTCAATATTAAAAAATACAAACTCGGAAAAAAAAATTATAAAAAAAGTTTCTAAATTTCCTTGATCAACATTTTGTTTTGTTTTTTTTTTTCCTTTGAATTAATTAAAGTCAGAATTTAATTAAAGGCAATAATAACAAAACAAGACAACAAACATCTTCATCTATTTCATTATGCTTCAAAATTTTTCTTCATAATAGAGAAAACTTGAAAATATTGATTATCAAAAAACAGAATCTGTACGTCTACGTAAAATTTCTCTTAATTAGCAATTATGATGAATTATAAAGAAAAACGTCCTCTAAACATTAATTTGATAAAAGAAAATATATAATAGAGAGATTATGAAAATTCTTACCCTTAAAAAATAAACGAAGAGAACAGAAAAAAATAGAACTGTAATGTTATTTTTTTTGTTGGTCAACAATAAATAAAATATGAACAACAAAAATCCATCCAGTCAAAATAAGAAGTAGGTAGAAAGTATCCGTTTTTGTTTAACACATTTTTATACAAATTGTTTTTTGTTTGTTGTGCAATTATTAGTTTGCACAATAAAATAAAACTTTATATTTACGTTCAATTATATATACAACACACACACACACACACATATACGCACGCACTGTTACACTTTCTTATAAATCAATTTTTTTTTTTATTTTAATAAAATCGAATAATTAGGATCCGGACAACGGACACAATTTAATTAAACTCACTAGAAAAATCACGGGTGGTTGTTTTTTTTTCTCTCTTTAGATTTTTATTGCTAATTTATTTTTTTTTTCTAATAAAAAAAAATCGTGATTTGTAAATGAAAATGTTTTTTAATGATTTTTATATATAAATAAATAAATATAAATAATTAGTCACACACACACACACATATATTATTTTGAAATAAATAAAATATATAATTAAAAAAATTTGCGAAATAACACGAGTAAAAAATATACTTAGCCCGCGTTTCACTGTTCACAACGTGAATTAAAATGAAAATAGAAAATGTATAAAAGGCAGAATAAATTCAGGGGAAATTTTGATATTCGACAAAGTTCGTTTTTATCAAAGTGAATATGGAGTAAAAAAATTTATTTTATCAAATTTACTTTAACTTTTTGTCATTTTTTTTTTTTTGTAGATTATTTATTTGATTATTCTTTAATTTCTTTAATTAGAATTGAATTTAAATAAAATGAAATCTACTCTTAAAGTAAAAAAAAAAAAGAATTCTAAAATAAATTTCGACTTCATCTTTTAATAAAATTTTAGTTGCTTTTTGTATTCGGTCCTATTAAATCTATACGCATGCGAATTGAGGCCCTTTTTTCCCTATAAAAAGAAGTAATAAAAAGATGGAAGTGGTACTATTTACTTCTCTAGGCCTCGTTCGTTCGTTCGTTTCGTATATTTCTTCTTTTTTTTTTTTTAGTGTAAAAAAAACTTATATCCTTGCATATTTTTATATGTATTGTTGTAAAACCATTTTTTCCTTTATTTTCCATTCATATGTGTAGGTATTATGTGTACTTGGAAATATCTACATATTCTCGCTATTTAAAAATCTCTAATCAACATATACACAACTCAATTTTTTATATTTTTTACTTTTGTTTGTAGGTAAATTATATAAAAAAAAGAGACGACAAGTAGTACAAGAACAACAACACATAGGTGACAATAAAAAATCGTTTTTTTTTTTTTCAATTTGACGGGATATACATTTTTCTTATTCTTTTAACGTTTTTACTGTTTTTGTCTTTTAGTCGTCTATTTAAAAAATATGTAAACGTATTCTTTAAGAATGTGTCGTGGAGGGGTTAAAAAATTCGATGGCAAATGAATACAACAAAATGATAATATCCCAATATAAATATTTTTACAGGTAGCAAAACTTGCTACTTGCTATTTTTTATTCACAACAAAATAATTGATTTTATTTAATGAAAATATAGCAGAAGACAATACAATAAATATTAAATGTAACTTAATTATAATTTATTAATGTTGATACAATCCTTGTGTTTTTATATTAAAAATCTGTCATTAAACTACACTAAATTGTTAAATAAAAACACCCAACAATTTTTCTATAAAAAGTGAACGATCTTTATATGCGCGATAATTTTTTATTAAAATATATAAAGTTGAACGTTGATATAGGATATAATACCGAGAGGACTTTCTTCATTTTTTATTGTTCGCAATTTAATTTAAAATGAAGAAGAAGAAGAAAAAAAAAGGAAATATGGAAACAGTATCTGCCTGTGACGTCAATTCGATTTACTTGAAAATATAATAAATAGAACAAAAAAAAAACAAATTTTTTTGAAGAGATTCATTGATATTAATTTTTCATTTAAGAATTTATTATATTGTCTTTTGTTTTATTGGAAATTTTCAATTTATCCATTTTATTTTGAAAAAGTTTCATTAAAATTCCATAATTAATTTATTTAATTAAGTGAAGTAATATTTTTGATACAAAAAGCTCGCATACTCAACTTTGAACAATATTGTATGACGTATATGACTCAGACTATGATTAATTTATAATTGACATTTTACTAAAATAAAACAACAGCTTTTTATTTACATTTTGAGTTAAATGGATGGTCAGAAAAAAAATACATTGATTGAATATTTTCACTAGTTGAATTTGATTTGAGTTTTTCCTCTATAGAGTTGCAAAATGTAAAGATTTTTTTTTGAAGGATAAAAAATCAATCTGATGGATAATGATAATAAAAAACAACACAAAAAAGCTAACAAGAAGAGAAACAAATAGAAATTCATTATAATTCCTGCAACTATCTTTATTGTATGTGTGTGAAAGACGTAATTTAGTTTTTGTGCTACTTTTTTATTATCCCGGAAAAAAGGGATAATGAAACACCAATTGGGTTATCGAATGTATATAGGAAAGGGATGTTAATGACTTTTAGTCATATATAATGTTGGTTTTGTTTTTGTCAAGGTTTAAAAAATGAACATTGGGCGCTGTTAAAATGAATTATTCTATAAGGTATGAGTATAAAAGAATATTAAGATGAATATCCTTTCTTTAGCGATAGTTCCAAGAATCCAATAAAATAGTAAAGAAATGGATTATTATAACAAAATAGTCTATCATGTTTCTAAGAATTTTCTCTATGGACCCTGGATTTTCAAGATGGACGAATTCTCTCGCAAACAAATAACTAATGAAATAGTAAGCTAATGAATTATTAAAAATGGTCAAGCACGGTCACAACTATTCTACGATTATTTTAATTTTAAGAGTTGACAATTAATATATAAAGATTCTATATTAAAAATTCCTTTTCATTAAAAATTCGTTGGTTTTCTGTTATTCTTTTATTGTAGCATAAATGTATATGCAACATATAAGATACTGGATATTTTATATTTATAAATTTTATAAAAGGTAAAAGTTAAGATAAAGTTCGTGCTCTTTATATTTTGTTATTATATTTATAATACTATACCCAGTACGGTTAGATGAAAGACTATGGCTAGACATTTTCTTCTTATATAATAAAATACATATATATAACATAATAAAGGTATGAAAAACAAGTGCACTATTTATCTTGATCATCAGAATGTGACGTTCTGTTTCCGGTGTATTTATATATAAAAGTAACAAGAGTGTGGGGTACATTATATAAATTATATAGTGTAAATAAATGCAACATTTTCAGAAGTTTTAAACTAAATAAAACAAATTCTGATATAATGTATGTTTTGTTGTTGACTCTTTAAAGTTTTATTGGTGTGTAATGTTTGTATGTAAAATGATAAAATAAATAATAAAACTATTGTAGAATAGTATTTGAGTATTAATATGATGAAAAAAAATTCTAATTATTTATAATAAAATAAAATATAGCAAATCAAAAATATAAATAAAATTTTTTTTATGAAATTTAACAATAAATAAGTTTGTCTTGAAATAAAAATCAAAAATTATTTAAATAAATTAATTTTAATTTAAGGTTACATTTGGTATTCTCGATTGAAACATACAACAAATTCTACAACGGGGATGTAGCTCAGTGGTAGAGCGTTCGCTTTGCATGTGAAAGGCCCCGGGTTCGATCCCCGGCATCTCCAATTTTTTAAATTTTCCCAATTTTTTTTTAATCAAATAAATTTCCATAACTAAAATCTGAATTTTTATATGATAATAGCCATACACAGTTGAATTCATGAACTTATGAAAATTAATGAATTTTAATTTAAATTATATATGGCATTGTGGATTGAAATATAAAACCGACAAATTCGAAGGGGATGTAGCTCAGTGGTAGAGCGTTCGCTTTGCATGTGAAAGGCCCCGGGTTCGATCCCCGGCATCTCCAATTTTTTTAATTATTTAATTTTTTAATTAAATTAATTTTCCGAATAAATAAATAGAAAGAAAGAAAAAAATTAAACTAAATAATATAAAATTAAATGAAAATCGAAATAAAATTTCTGCGTTTCGAAAATTTGTTGTTGTCTTCTTCAGGCTTCCTGAAATTTTATTCTTCAATAAAAATAGTTGAGAGTAAGTAAATTAATTGTGGATAGTTCAAAAATATTGAAGAAGACACTTGAATAAATTTGTTTTTAATTAATTAAAAAATCGAGAAATTGTTTAAATAAATGAATTTTAATTTAAATATTATTTGGCATTCCGGATTGAAATATAAAACCGTATTATTGAAAGGGGATGTAGCTCAGTGGTAGAGCGTTCGCTTTGCATGTGAAAGGCCCCGGGTTCGATCCCCGGCATCTCCATTTTTTTTATAATTAATTATTTTTTGTAATTAAATTGTTTTTCTAAAGAAATTGTAAATTGTAGAACGATGTCATAATTTTATATCGTGAACTTTTCGAATCGATTTTATATTTAATGAATGACGCATTAAGTGACATTTGCTCTTACTTGTTTTTCTTTTTCTATAATTTTATGTTTCATCATAAAGACTTTATTGTTCAATTAATTTTGGACAAAGTGAAAAATTCAATGAAACGTTAAAAAATATGGTAGCATCACTGAACATTTTGTATTATTACGATAGACTTTTATTTTTGCTTGTGATTTTTATATTTTAACATGAAATTTTGCGATTATTGTTTGTTTTTTTATAAATTTATGGCAAGAAAAATGTACATTTATACTTTCACAATAATTATTATTGTTGTTTTTTTATAATTTAAATTATTTTCGCGCTTAATTGCTAATTAATAAATAGTATAATTCATTATAATTAAAACAAACTATAATTCATGACGTCTTTTTTATTAGTTATTGTTACGAGGAATTTAGTTAAACTGTTAATGGTTCAATTTATTTATAGAATTAAAAGACAAACAGAAATAATAATGAAAGTATAAATTTCTAAAGAATTTAAGTTCATTTTGTTTCATGCTTTTGATCAGATTCCATAAATTGTATTAAATTTTGATGAAACAATTTAAAAAAAAAAAAAATAAAAAATACACAAATAATTTTGTCTTCTTTTTTATGGAATTAGGTAGGAGTTTTAATACCTAATTCTAATAATCTATTAAATTAAGTATATACATTTATCGATAGAATTGATTTTTCATTTTCAATCCATATATTTTCCTAGGTACATATATTAAATTAAAGTAATTTTCAAATTCTTTATGTGTGTAAAATAAATTAAGTCTAATTGAGCGATAAATGTTGTCTGTAAAAAAATATTAAAAATGAAATATGACAACCAAAGTATAATATTATTGTATACAGAGTCGAATCAAATGTCACAGATATTATGGGAATTTCTGTTATGTTTATAATTTATTCTATTAAAATATTGGAGTGTATTAAATATTAAAGTTGGTTTCACAATAATCTTAAGTTGATTGTAAATCAATCTGTGTCATACTTTCAATGAACTATATTTAAAATTTATGTTGTTCTAGTTATCATTTTTAATTAAATGGCACTTAATAAAATTCCCCATTTTTATTTAGAGAAAGAAAGGAATTATAATTATCCTTACAGACATTTTCGTATTATAAATGAAATATTTTATTTAATTTTTAATAAGGATTTCCTAGTAGTATTTAATTGGCCGTACCTATGTCGTATTGAACTAATTTAACTGTACGTACAAATATATTTCAATAATTTCCCGGTATTACAGAAGCAATACAGAAAATTCTTAGAAATTATTATTTATTTCATGTGATTCCTACAAAATAGATAAATTTCGTTAATCCCAAAGAAAAATGACATTCAAATTTTTTTTTTCTTTTCTTAGAAAAATAATAAACTAATATTTAATTTTATTTACAACAATAATAATAAGCAGAAATGATTATTTACAATTACTAAAACGTTCCTGTTGAACTGAATTCAAATTCCGTAATTTTATTTAATCAGCTTAATTAAAACGATTAAGGTTCATTGCGTTTAGTAAATCTATATTTAAAATTTTGCAAAAATAAAAAAAAACAAACATAAAACAGCAAAAAATTACATGCTAATTGGTTGTCGTTATTAGAACGATGATTAAAAATTAGCGGATTAATTTACTTTGCATATGAAAATTTTAAACAGATTAAAAGGATTTTTATTTTGTTCTTGTAAAACAATTTTGTAAATATTTTTTAAATCGATTTAATGATGACGGAATCAATAATATTTTGTTTGAAACAAATATTTTAAGGAATTTCATTTAATTGTAAGACAAATTATAAGAAAATTTCAAAACTATAGAAAAAAAAACGAATAACGTTAAATGAAAGTACAAATTATTTTCTTATCGACTTTTAATGTTTCCATTTGGTATTCTTTATATTCGATTAGGGAATTCCTATGAGTAATTGATGAAACGTCCATCTTTCAACACAATTACAAAGATACTTAACATCAATCTTATACTTATAGCAATAGAATGGAATATAATTAATAAATTAATGGCATATTGTGACGATGATGATTTCAAAAATAAACTAAGACGTAGCATAAATGATGAATTTTTATTCAGTTTTATAGAATTTCAATTTTACTTTAATGAATTTTTTGAAAATCTGATTTTTAATCAAATAATTTGGAAGAACTAACAAAGAATTCATTTTTAATCATTTTGCCTCAGTTTTTATGTTACGATTTTAAAATTTCAAATATATAAACACAGGTCAGAAGTTCAGTACACTGAAAAAAGTTTCATTATAACAGAAATGGGAGTTTTGATCATATAGAGAGATTTTATTCTTCCTGTCAATTTAATTCACCTTCACATTTAATCAGATTATTACATAAAATATATCGATAGAATGATGCTTCGGATGTAGTTACAGTCTTATTGAACTGGTATAATCGGATCGATCAGAAAATTCCATTTGTTTATGCAAAATTGGGCCAACTACATTAGCGCATCACAAAATGCTTGTATATGGATAATGTATAGATCATACTAGACAGATCTCACTAGAATTTTATTCTATAATTGAAAATTCAAAAGAAATAATTTCATCATTCATTAATTATCCATTTTATTCAATAAACTAGAAAAAAGTTTCTAAAGTGAAAAAGAAAAAATAAAATTTATTTCCAAACAAAATATCAATAATAAATAATTGTGGGAATATATTTGTTATGGAAACAATTGAAAACACTTCATAATTCTGTTAATAACATTTTTAATTAAAAAATTAGATTTTCAATTTTTAACTTTTTTTTCTTCTGCGTTGAATATTTTTTTTCTTTTCTTTTAAAATGGAAAATTGTATCAATTTTTGGTTATGAAATTATTAAATAATAATCTTATAGGAATTATATAAGGAAATATAAACGGAACTTAAGTTCGTTATATAAATTTCATCAGGGGTTTGTGGTTCTATTGTATTTGAAAAAAGAATCTTAAATTTACGGTGCGCAGTGTCAATATTTTTTCATTTTTTTTGTTTTTTTAACTTTTTATATATATGAGAGATTAACGAAAGACATTGAACCATACTGTTTATTACACTTTGAAGGTTTCTTATAAATTTTAAGAAAGAAACGAGAAGATTTATTATAAATCTCACTAAAAACGAAAAAGAAACGTAAAAGAAAAAAAAATGTCAAAGAGGAAACAATTATATCTTAATCTTTTTTTTCTGGTACAGTACAAGTACAGATGATATTTCCTCTTTCCATATCCTCATATATTTATTTATAATTTTTGTTTTTATATGAACATTATTCGTGTGTCGTCTGTCAATATTGTCGTGACATAATAAAATATATAAATAAATGAAGATGATCGTTTTAAATCAACAAATTTTTTTTAATTTTAAATGAGAGAAGTAAAATTCTTCTTCCTTTTTCCTTAGACCAAATTGTAGATCCTTCTTATCTTCAACATAATTATTAAATTACATATTTTCTTCGTTCCCTTTACAAAAATCAATGTTTTCGTTTAAGAAATTGTTGCATAAAAAGACTGAAAATATTCTCATTAAATCCATGTGAAAATATTAAGGTTTTTTATATAAACACACCCAGCACACTCACACACATACACATACATACATAGACATTCTATATTAAGGACACAACTAAAACACACACACATATACAGTTTAAGGACAAATGCTGATAGGATGCCGTTATATGTAGATGATTCACATGGATATAATTACACGAATACGACTATACTGGTAAGACACATATGTTGTCTTAATCCGATTCATGTCCATGCAAACATGTGTTTTTTATGCTTTTCCTGTTTGGTATAGTTCAGAGGATATTTATTTATTATAAAGGATCTTCCAGAAGAATACGGCTAAAAGTAAATATATATAAAATAAAACAGAAAAAAATGTACAGAAATGATGGCAGTAAATGGTACACAAAGGATAAAAGAACAAGATTATTAACCGAACGAATAAAAAACAACAAAACGAAAAAATAAAACAAAAAACTCAAGAGGAAAGTTTTACACGCAGGATTGTACTAATTTTTATTATAAAACGCATACGGGTTTCATGTTAATGTTCATGTTCAATTGAGTTGATTTGATGATTGTCTTCCATTTATACATTTTGTTGTAAACATATTTTATTTTGGTTTGTTACAGGTTGGAGTTACTTTTATTTTTTTGGCTACCGTTTTCCTTTATTCCTTTAAATTGTTTTAATTTCGTTTAAGCTTCTACAAATAATTTCCAAGCATTGCAATTTTTTTCTTTACCATATTTTTATACAGTTTCAAGAAAATTAAAGACCTCAATCTTCGAACGAATAATAAAAGGCGGACTAACAAAAAGATTCTAATTTGAATCTAAATTTTTTTTCTAAATCTAAAAAGGTGTGTCGGTGTGGTTTTATCTATTCTGCCACTTTATTTTTTTGTATACACAAAAATAAAAAAAAATAAACAAAGTAGTGTCGAAATTTTTGACTTAATATTTTACTTATGTCGAACAGTTATTTTTCATAGTCAACGTTTTTTATTTTCATTATTTAAATATTTAATTAAAATTTCACAACATTTTTCACTTAAAGGAAATATATTTCTATAAATTTTTAAAGGTTTCAAAAATGTTTTAGGGATCTTCCAACCTGAAATTTGTATCTTTATCAAACAGAGATCTAAAAAATTGTTTTAATGATCCTTAATGGAAACAGGGAACAATTATCAAATAGAAAACAAATGATTTTTTATACGTTAAATAATAAATTAACCCAACTAAATTTAATCATCTCCTTAACTGTCTATTTTAAAAGGAAGAAACAAATCGCGTAAAGAAAAATATTTTACGGTTTAGTAAATTTGGTTGCACAGAAGTATTTTTTTTTTCTTATTTTGTGCAGACATAAAGGGGGAAGGGAGTTTTGTTTCTGTTGTTTTTTGTTTGTTTCATATATACTTTACTTAAGAAATGTTTGTATATTTTGGCTCAGATTTCGGTACAAAACTCATTTCCGTTTTGTACCTCTTTAGTCAGTCGTATTGTGTTCGTTAGTCTAACATGTGAGTGATGGTCTTTCTCTGTTTATAAGACGTTTACAAGAGTTTTTTTATATTTAACGATTTTCGGTTCATGTCTGATTATTGAAAAATTAATGTGATTTAATTTTGTGTTAATAAAAATTATAATGAATCATTGTTGTTGTTAATAACGCGGGTGATTTAATAAATTCAACTGTGTTTGTGTCTCACCACTTACGATAATTTCTATATATTTGTTGACCGTGAAATTGTATCTTTAATATTATATGAAAAGACGTGACAATTTGTGTTAATTACCTTAAATGTGAGCTGAAATATTATTAATTGACAAATTTGGATTAATTTTGGAATAAATTTGTAAGTCTAATTTTTTTTTTCGTTTCTATTTTTAAATGAGGATTTTATATTTGAATTTTAAAATTATATTGATTTTTTTAACTGTTTGTAATTATAATCTGTAATTATTCTTAATATTTATTATTGCGAAATAATTATGCAGTGGTGTACACACCACTACAAGCCGTAAATTGAATGAGGGTAGTTCTTGAAGAAATCATCAGTGTTCAGTCTGTTGATCATTTGGGTGTGAAAATAAAAAATTGTGTCATGATTTTTAGAAAATTCCTTTTTCTAATTGTCATAATTACAATTCATTTTATTTCGTTTATATTTTATAAGGATATCTAAAAATTTTGGGTCTTCATTTTCAACATATGTCGACATATGCCCTATTGCAATTATTAGTATTTTATTTGCTGGTTTCATTAATATAACCATAGGATAATAACACAATACAAATACGAATACAAAAGAAAACGAATACAATAATTTTGTAATTCATCAGTTAATTAAACTCGGTGTAATATTGTGTGAACTCAAACAAAATAATACAATAACAAGACATTTGCATAATTTCTTTAATTATAATTATTTAATATTTTGTAATAAATTTTTATATTGGATGTTTTGTGTGAAATTTAAAATAATATTCTCACTCTTTATATATATTGATATGAATATAAAGTAAAAGAGAAATAAAGCAACAACAAAAAAATTATTCGGTAAATAATTTAAACTGGGAGTAATTATTTTATATAAGATGAATTTCATATGAACGATGAACAGCAGAAAAATCCACATCAATTTTATTGTAAATTTTTCTTCTTTTCAATCCAAAAATATTTACCTGAACAACAAAAATCTTTCACCTTAAAAATGAATGTAAAGAAAAAAAAAGTAAAAAGCAAAAAATATAAAATCGACAGTCCAGTTAAATATCCATAAATTAATTGCCCAAATCAAATCAAATATTATTACTACTCGTGCACAAAAAAGAAGAAACAAAACACGAGTTCAAATTTTCAAATTAAAAAAAAATGTATAAAAACAAAAGTATTAAAAAAAGAATCGTTAACGTCAATTAACAGAAAAAATCTTTTTACTTTCGAATATGAAAACAGAAAAGAAACGAAAATAAAAATTCACTTCAGTGACTGGGACTCAATTCGACGTCTTCCTTCCAATTCAAAACATTCTACGAATTATCTTTCAACTGTTTTATATAAGTATGTGGATGCTGGATGATCCATATATATAATTAAATCTACATTATAGAAATTGAAATGTTTTTCTTTCGTTTATTTTTTTTTTTATTTTGATTTGTTTTAATTTATGATTTTTGTTTTGGTTCAGTTTCTCAAGTCGCCTACCTAAAATTGATAGTTTTTTATTCGTTTATGTTCTTCTGTTTATTTTTTTTGTTTTTTTTTTTTCATTTTACAAATTTAAAGAAGAAACAAATTCATTCAACAGTAGAATTTTTATAGGAGGCGGTTTTTTATTTTTTACTAAATCATAGGCATGAACACGAAAAAAAACAAACTAAAATATGAAATCAAATCAAAAGGGGGGGAAATGAAATGATTTTTATAGCGCGAAAGAAGTTCTTCCTTTTTTTTTCTTAAGTCTGCGGTTTCTGATTCATTCCGTTGAATATTATGATGATCGTGTATCTATAAAAAGAGGTCAATCTTAAATTATATATCCTTTAACCTTCAGTTTATCTTTATTAAAATTATGTTATAAAAAATCATGAACAAAGAAATATAATTTTGTTTGTTTTTTTTGAAATAAAAAATGCTCAACATAATTTTCAACTTTCATAATGAATTCCAATTTAAGTCTAATTATTGATTAAATATTTATTTATATAAATTCTTCATAAACTAATGTAATGTTTTTATATTTGATGCAAAGAAATTTGGTTGAGAAACCAAAAACTAAACAGAAATAATTAAATTACGGAGAAGAATTTCAAAATTTAACTGATTTAAGAAGTTTAAAATGTGAAAATATCTTCAATCAAAGGTGGTGTATTAGTGAGCTTATTACAAGACAACTTCTCTCAAAATATTTATATTATTTATGTATAAGAATCCCCAGCAACAAAACATAAACTCTAACCGTTGTTGTTAAAAAATAGTTTCATAAGTTTTTTTGTCAAAACCAAATAAATATGAACTCTTATTATTTTAACTGCAAGTTCTATAGACTAATTACTTATTTTAGTTCATCATTGAAACAATGTTTTTTTAAACAAAAAAATATTATTCTCATTGAAAAATACTTTCTGAGAAAGCAAGATGAAAGAAAGATGAAAAGATGAAAAAGTTTATCAAGAGTATTATTTCGGGTTGGTTGATTTAATTTTGTTACAGAATCTTAATGGTTTAAAAAACATCCTTTTCGATACAAAATACTGCTTTTATTGTTTTATAATCTAAATACACTCATTTACGGTGGGTCTACGGTATAAGATTTGCAAGGTATTGATTAAAAAAATAACAAAAGACAAATTTTCTATTAACCTTCAAAGGCTAAGAAAACAAAGAATGTTGACTAGAAAGAAACTTATTACTGTAATTAAGTGCAATATTAAATCTGGTTGGTGGTCTAATTTATTGTTAAATCAGACAAAAATATTTTTTAAAAAATTGTACGCCTTTTCTTCTTAGGTATACAAACACATTTAATTAAAACCTTCTATCATCCATATATTTTTTTCTTCCAATCACACCAGAACTTTCATATAAATTGGTGAAGTCCATATCCCTAATATAATCACAATTTTACTTAAATCTTCTATCTAATTTTGAAACAGGAAAATGACCTTTCACAAGTTTCAAATTGAACTAAAAAAAACTATTTTACCAGGTACATAGAATTTGATTTTAATTGAATTTAGTCCTAACTCAATTTTGATAAAATGATGATTTTTCTTTTTTTTTTACACTTTTTCATCTTTTTCAAAATGAATGCATGAACATCATTTTAATTTAAATTTGTACATTTAATGTTAATATTGTAAATGAATAGGAACACAGTAGTAATTATTGAATATTAGTTGGGATTTTACATGGATTCTACTGATTTAATAAAAATTATAACGTATAATTTTTCTTCATTTATTTTGAATATATTTTAACATAGAAAGTAGTTATTCTTTTGTTTTTTAATTATAATTTAAAATTGTATATTTTAAATAATTAGATCAATGAAAGAATTAAAGAAAAAATAAGTAATGGATGCTTTAAATTTTTTAGTATATTTTTCTTATTCAATTTAGTTCTTTAAACGAACTTCTTTATACTTGAAATGTGGATCTTTTGAATAAAATTTTCAATTTCTTGCTATAAAATACCTTGTACATTTAGTTGCCCAAATTTAGGGGTAAACGTTTTCTGTATTCATTTACGTTTCAAAATTGTATTTATTGATTGTAGGAAAAATAATGATTTCTTAATTTAATTATTTTCTAAAAATTGAGTGTTCTACGTATTACTGCAATTTCTTAAATCATAAATTATATAAAAATCTATAAGCATATGCATTTATAAGAAGTACAAAATGTTTAGTTGCCATTCGAAGTAAAGTAAATATCAGCAATATTTTTACCACAAATATAATATTTTACATTCAGTATAATTCACTTGTATTTAAGCACATGAGGTGTTAGGCATACAATTTATCTAAGACCTTTTATATATTATATTAAAATTCATTGATTTTCCTTAACAGCTGTAAAGGATTCAGAAATATTTGAATAGCCAATGGCATAATTTTTATAAAATAAATTTGTCGTAACCAATTCTAAAAACTTGGGAATAGGAAAACGCTACTGTTGAAATTTATTACAATCTTTAATTATAAATATTTGTTATTAATAATAAGAAGAACGTTACAACTATTGCTTTATTGTTTCGCGGTTGCTTTACAAGAATGTAAAAAAAAATCTATTTCTTCATAAAAACATTGAACACTTTCACAACTTAAATTTTTTTTTCTATATAAAATGATGTAAACTAAATATTTTATTCTTACATTTAGATTTTATGGCTTAATTTCTTTTCAATAATGGATGACTATAAAGTTAATTAATTAATTAAATTAAATATAGAACGGTCCTGAATCGTTAATTAATTAATTAATGACACAATTGTATCCCATAATTTTGGAAGTTCCTCCTACAAATTTCCTGGAAATGATGAAGGCAATAATTTTATACTGGAAACTTTTACTGGTATATATGCGTCTAGACGAGCATTTTGTTCTCTATATGTTTAAAATAAAACATTTAAATAATATTAGATAAATTTTATTAATTGTAAGAGAAAAAATTACAAATTTCAGTTGCGTACATTTTATTTTAAATTTTTTAAATTAATTTTCAGTGAACAACATATACTTGACTTTATTACTTTCACTTTTATATGCTAAATCTAAATGATTCTAATTGTAACAATGATTTACAAAATTCTTTTAAATTTTAAAACAACAAAAATTATAATTACAAGAATAATTGAAAGTGAAGTTATAGAACCAATAATCATAATATTGTGTGACGTGTTTATTTCACACTTCTTATTATTTTTACATTTAATTAAAGTGTTTTGATAATTATCTAACATGGCATCATATATTTGGTGATTAAATATTTCACACTCCTGTTCTTCTTCTGTTTGAGTTCGTTTCCAATTATTAAAAATAAACTGAAAACTAGAATTTTCTATTGTGTTTTTATATCCAAGTTTGCGCCAAACTCCATAAATAATGCCAGCTTTCTTATTTTCGTTTTCAGTGCCCAGTGCACAGTTCCACAAAAGGAACAAATTTTTATAATCTGTGAAAACCAATTGTAATGTGGTTTTAGAACTGCAACCATATTTCTTTGGTTCTCGAATTTCAGCTACAAAGTTATATATGATATATTCAGACAAATTACTAGTATCGCATTTGTCTCCCAGAATGGTGAACTCATTTTTCATTAGAAAAGGATCCAATTGTGTACAGTTTGGTTTATCAATGTTAAAAGCCTCAAATGGATCAATTGAAAAATCAATTGTTGATTTCAATAATAGAGGATTTACTTTGAATTTAATCGTTACAATGTAATCCTTCGGTGGTTGTTCATATTCAGGAAGGCAATTATCGCAATTCGCAATATAAAAGCACACACAAAAATTGATTGATTTTATTAATCCTTTTAAAAGCATTTCACTAAACGTATTTTCTTGATTTTTTGTGACAGAAAATTTTATATATATTTTTTCAAAAGAAATGATGACTGTGATGCTCTAAAATAAACTGATCAAACTTTGAAATAATGAATCGAATTGAAATTTCATTTTTGATAAAAGTTAAAAAATAATGACAAATAAGTTGTTTCATGAAATTACGACAATCAATTATTTAGAAGTACAACATATTATAAAAATAATAATTTATAAGTTGGTCAAACTAATTGCCAAAGATTTATTACTGACAAATTGATTCGAACATATTAAGATTAAGAAATACAATCATAAATCTGAAATTATAAGAACTTGTTAAACTGTTAAAATTCAATAAACTTGCATTAAAAATAAACAAAACTAGAAAAAAATAAAATATAGATTATGATATTAATTTCATTAAATGGATAGTAAATTGAATGAGTTGGGTTTTATATTCTTTAACTTATATTAATATAATATTACTTCAATTAAACAATAAGAACATACACAATTTGTTGTAAGTAGTACGTATAATTATTTATAACTGAATTGGGAAATTGAAAGTAGAGTTAAAAGGATACAAATTATATAATTCATTCTTGACATAAGCTTAATTATTATTTCATAAAATAAATTCCAAATAACACAACAACAAGATAAATGCACCAAGTAAAAGCAAATAATGAGAAATAAATATTGAGTGTGAAATATTCAGTATGTGTTTGCTTCTATTATGATTACATGAGCGTTAAATACTTAAGATACCCAAATTTATTTAATTATTTCTAATGATTAAAATTAAAAATGCTAATATTTTGATTACTTATTTATTTATTTTTCAATGTTTAATTGTTATTAATTCGTTTGACATTATTATTTTAATTTTGTATCAATTTTTTCTTCCGTAATAAAATAATCAAACTAATGCCGTTTTCCGTTCTGACAAAAATGTTGTAATAGAGTAGATCCCGTATTAGTGAGTTGTGGTCGAACGGAAAGTGTCCTCGCATTTTTGACTCTTATGGCACCATTTATAAAAACTCATTATTTTATTATTAACTTTTACTTTTATTTTGTTAATAATTATTGAAATTTATAGTTTAGGTTTTTCTGTCAAACTAAAATTCAATTTAATTTATTATTTCAAACTTTTGACCTGTTCAGTAACATCCAAATTCCGGAGAATAAATTACTTTAAACAAAGAAATAACAAGTTTTTACAAACTAAATAAAAGTCAAATTGTGTTTTATCGAGAAATTAGAAATTTAAAACAGAAACTTTTATTTTACATTATTGTGAAATGCGTTTAAAAGGAATAATAATCAGTTTGTGTGTGTGCTTTTATTTTGGAAATTGCGATAATTGTCTTTCTGAATATGAACAACCGCCGAAAGAATTCTATAAATTGAGTCAATTCAAAGTAGAACCTCATTTATTGAAATCTACAAATGATTTTCCCATTGATCCATTTGAGACATTTAATTTTGATGAATCAAACTGTACACAAATTGATCCCTACTTATTCAAAAATGAATTCAAAATTCTGGGAGACAGATTCGTTTTTGATAATTTTTCTGAAAATATCATATATAATTTTGAAGCAGAAATTCCAGAACCAAAGAAATATGGTTGCAGTTCTGAAAGAACCACATTTTAATTAGTTTTTACAGATTATAAACATTTGTTTCTTTTGTGGAACTGTGCACTGGACACTAAAAATAAAAATAAGACAGCTTGCACTATTTATGGAAGTTGGCTCAAACTTGGATATAAAAATACAATAGAAAATTCTAGTTTTCAGTTTATTTTTAATAATTGGAAAGGAACTCAAACAGAAGAAGAACAGGAGTGTGAAATATTTAATCACCAAATATATGTAAATGATGTCATGTCAGATAATTATCAAAACACTTTAATTAAATGTAAAAATAATAAAAAGTGTGAAATAACTACGTCACGTTATAAGAAAAGGTCACCATGCAAAGGAATTGGATAACTAAACTCCAATTTTTTTTAAATCTTGTCTGGGCTCTAATCAAAAATATTATGGAAAGTCAATTATTAATGATCGAATTCTATTTCCTATTTTTCTTATTGTTTTTAAATAATTATAAATTCTGATTTCAGAATAACTTGATATCATACGCATGTTAAAATTCTAAAAAGTATCGATTTGGAATCTAGAGTAAAATTTCAATAAATGATTTCAATATATTTTCACAACAAATTCCCTTTGCGCTTCTTAACAATGAGTGGGGTCACATTAGACGGGAGGCATTCATAACTCCTACGGGACCATTTATGAAAATTCATTATTTTTATTACTTTTGGGACAGTGATTTATCTATTTTATTATTAATTATTGAAGTTTATATTTTTTGTTCACTTCCATTTATTATTTCAAACTGTATTCAGCAAGATTAAATTTTCCGGAGAATCAACAATTTTCAACAAATAAATAAAAATTTAATACAAATTGAATAACAATAAAATTTTGATTCAATTAAAAATCCTTAAAAAACATAAAAATTGGAGAAGTTTTTAATAAATTTTTTTTTAAATTCTTTTGTGAACTGCGAAGCTGATATTAGTTGTAAACAAGAATCAATGATTGATGATTTAAAGGAATAAAAAATAAAATTGTGTGGGTTTTTTACTGAAAATAAATTAAGGCAATTTCATTGTTTTCAATTTCACTACAAATAAAATTTTTCATTACCGAGAAACTAGAGATTTAAAACCGAATCTGTTTAACATTATTGTGAAATGCTTTTAAAAGGAATAATAAAAGCAATCAGTTTTTGTATGTTCTTTTATTTTGTTAATTGCGATAATTGCCTTCCTGAATATGATGAACCGCCGATGGAATACGTTAGTTTGTTTAAATTCAAAGTAAATCCTCTATTATTGAAATCAACAAATGATTTTTCAATTGATCCATTTGAGGCATTAAATTTTGATAAACCAAACTGTACACAAATGGATCCTTATCTAATGAAAAATGAGTTAAGAATTCTGGATACACTATGCGCTATTGATGGTTCTAAGCACATTATTGAATACAAGTTTGATGCTGAAATTAGAAACCAAAAAAAATATGACTGTAATCATTTAAAAGCAACCGCAAAAAAATTGGTTCACACAGATTATAAAAATTTATTTCTTTCTTGGAAATGTTCTATGATAAACAACTCTGACAACATTACTAACTTATCTCGTAGAGTCGTTGGACATTGGCACAAATTTGAATATAACAGTGAAATAGAAAATGCTAGTTTTCAGTTTATTTTTGATAATTGGAAAGGAATTCAAACAGGAGAAGAACAGGAGTGTGAAGTATATATTATCTCGAAAAATGTAAATTATACGCAGATATATTTTTATCAAAACACTATAATCAAATGTAAAAATGATAAAAAGTGTGAAATAAATACGTCACCCAATATTATGATTATTGGTTCAATAATTTCCCTTTCAATCATTATTATAATTATAGTTTTTGTTGTTTTAAAATTTAAAAGAATTTTGTAAATCATTGTTGCAATTAGAATGATTTAGCATATAAATGTGAAATTAATAAAGTCAAATGTTCACTGAAAATCAATTTAAAAATATAGAAAAAAATGTCACCAAAAAGGCAATGGATTACATTCTACTTTTTTTTATTAAAATGTTGTATGCTGTATCTAATCAAGAATACTAAATACTGAATGGTCAATTAATTGTAATTGTAATTCTTCATCATTTTCCAATTTTTCTTATTATTTCTTTTTGTCATCTTGTATAAGCACGAAATGATCGCCATTGTCAAATTAAATGCAAGAATATTAAGACGTGTGGAATAATTATAAATTGTGATTTAGTTTTTTCTTGTAGTAATTTTATTGTAATAAATTTACTGTTGTTTTAAAGTATGAAAACTCTATGCAAATGCATTGACTGTTGTTTGAAATTTTACTAAATTTTTTATTTTATAATGTCAGCATAATTTTTTCAAAATTATTTTAGGGATTTTAAATGTACACAAGTGAAATTTATAATTTTTACAATTAATAAAATTTCTCTAATAAAATATAAGTGTTTTATTTTAAACATAGAGAGAACAAACAATTGGTCTAGATAATATTAGACGTTAGATTCAATGACTTAGGTATACATTAAAACATTGAACACTTTCCCAACTTACAATTTTTTTCTATATAAAAAGATGTAAACTAAATATTTTATTCTTACATTTAGATTTTATGGCTTGCGAACATTTAATGAAAATATAAAATTAAAATAGGTATACAACGGGGAAATATGGGCAATACTTAAAGTGACAAAAGAAATCATGCAAAATACCTAAAAAAAAAAAAAGTATTTAATTTTCTCTGATTCACTTAGTACAATTACTTCCTTAAAGAAATTGTATTTAAATGATCCTATAATAAGGAAAACATTTGAAAATACTACAACAGCATAAACAAAAGGAATCGACATTAATGTGTCCCAGGACATACAGGAATATTTGGAAATGAGACAGATGTTGCGGGAGCTAAGAACGCAGTTTATTTAAATTTGGAGCCGGACTTTAAAATTCCTGTTAAAGATATAAATGCTCGAATAAAATTTAAAATAAGAGAAAACTGGAATGACACAGCAAACAATAAACTTTGTCAAATGAAGGAAAATGTAAATCCTGTTAAAATGGTTGCTGATGATAGACGAAGCCAGATTATCTGGCACAGACTAAGAATTGGTCATACCCAGCTGACCCACGTATATATTCTCAATAAAGACCCAAAACCAAGAGGTCCAGAGTGCCTGAGACGCATTAGTGTTCACCATATATTGATAGAGTGTACACAGTACACAGACAAGAGATAGGATTAAGAAGCAGTTTACCAGAGGTGTTATCTGAAAAGAAGGAGGACTGCGACAAATTTAAGATTTTCCTAATTATAGCCAACCTGTATAAAGCCATTTAATGTTTTAATTGTATTAATAGCAACGTGAATATAACCGAAAGGTTGATTGTCTGGGAAAATAAATAAATTAACAATCTAAAATTAAAATATTTGAGGTTTATTTCTTTTTGATAATGGATGACTATAAAATTAATTCATTTATAGATTAAATTTAACGGTCCTGAATCCGAATTTATCCATTTAAATTTCTATGGAGGTATTGATTTTTCTAAACTATAGATGGAATATAGGACAAAATGTTCAGGATTTTGTTTTTGAATTAAATGTTATAATATATTTTCGATTCCTTCACAATGTATTTTAAAATATGAAAATTAGTTGCAATTTCTTTGTGACGTGCTGATTATACAGGATATTTCAAAAATTTAAAAGACAAAATAATTCGAATAAAGTCGTCTTACTTATTGCTTCCGATATTTCATATTACAATTTTTTTTATCACCGGTGAAGTACCGGTACAGCATCACTATGTCAACATATTAATCTACCTCTTTTTATTAGTGCCTATTATAACATTGATGAAACCGTAATCTAGTTTAATGCAAATTACATAATTGCATCCCATAATTTGAAGGTTCCCCCTACAAATTTGGCAATAATTTTATTTTGGAAACTTTTACTGGTATATACCTAAGGCGTTCAATCTAATACGTCCAATATTGCCTAGACGAGCAGTTTGTTCTCATTATGTTTAAAATAAAACACTTAAATAATATTAGATAAATTTTATTAATTGTAAGAGAAAAAATTACAAATTTCAGTTGCGTACATTTTTTTTTAAATTTTTGAATTAATTTTCAGTGAACAAAAAATACTTGACTTTATTAATTCCACTTTTATATGCTAAATGATTCTAATTGTAACAATGATTTACAAATTTCTTTTAAATTTTAAAACAACAAAAACTATAATTATAATAATGATTGAAAGGGAAATTATTGAACCAATAATCATAATATTGTGTGACGTAATTATTTCACACTTTTTATCATTTTTACATTTGATTATACTTTTTTGATAAACAAATATCGTCGTATCATTAACATATTTTGAGAAAATATATACTTCACACTCCTGTTCTTCTCCTGTTTGAGTTCCTTTCCAATTATCAAAAATAAACTGAAAACTAGCATTTTCTATTTCACTGTTATATTCAAATTTGTGCCAATGTCCAACGACTCTACGAAATAAGTTAGTAATGTTGTCAGAGTTGTTTATCGTATAACATTTCCAAAAAAGAAATAAATTTTTATAATCTGTGTAAACCAATTTTTTTGCGGTTGCTCTTAAATGATTACAGTGATATTTTTTTTGGTTTCTAATTTCAGCATCAAAATTGTATTCAATATTGTGATTATGACCATATATAGCGCATCGTGTATCCAGAATTTTTAACTCATTTTTCATTACATAAGGATCCATTTGCGTACAGTTTGGTTTATCAAAATTAAATGCCTCAAATGGATCAATTAAAAAATCATTTGTTGATTTCAATAATAGAGGATTTACTTTGAATTTAAACATACTAACGTAATCCATCGGCGGTTCTTCATATTCAGGAAGGCAATTATCGCAATTAACAAAATAAAAGAACATACAAAAACTGATTGATTTAATTATTGATTTTAAAAGCATTTCACAAACAGTCTTTTCTTGAATTTGTTACTGAAAACGGTATTTATTTGTTCAAGAAATGACAAAATTACTTATTTCAATTCTATAAGATTTAACTGAATTTCGAAAAAAAATGTTTTAAATAATTTTAAATGAATTTAAATTAAACTTTATAATTTTACTCTGTTTACTTTGAAAGGATAAATTCAACTGACATTTATAGCCAAATATTAAAACAAATGATGAAAAATTAATTTACGAGAATGTATTGCATAGAAGTACTAGATAATAGAAAATCATTTGCTTATTTTTACATTGTCTTAATACAATGGTAGCAGTTTGTCCACTGTGTTAGCCCATAAAGTAAATAGAATTTTTTTTAAATAGACAACCTTTCTATGTTTACAATTTAAATAAATATTCCTAAAATATTGAAATATTTTGTTATTAAATAATAATAATCGTTTAAAAATAAATTTCCATTATTTCCAGTATAATTTAGAAAGATTCGACTTATACTTGCTGCTACTTCATTTTTTTTGTACATTCAAATTCCTAAGAAATATTTCATTTTGTTTCTATTTTCTTAACCTTCTATGATTCATTAAACAAAGTAATAAGATTACAGGTAGCAAAGAAATATATGTTTTATTATTAATGAATTTTGATTTTGAAATAATAATAAAGTTAGAAGCATTCAATCATATAATGCTCGTAATTTACATATACTTATGTAATTTACAATTGGTTTCCAAATAATCACAATTGATTGTACGCATATCTTATTTTAATAATTGTGAAACCGATACTTTTTATTAAAACGAATTAGATTTTTTACAATTTGTACTATTAAATTTTTCCATCCATCCTAAGAAACATTTGCAATGTACAAATGATGGGGTCAAAATTTAAGATTTTTAGTTATTTTTTTTTATCTAACGAAACCAACATGAAATTCTAAAACTTTGATCAGAATAAATTTATTTTGAATTTAAACACAAAACGAATTAAAAAGTTTTATAAAAGTAGATTTAATTATTTATTTCAATTCAAAAATTTGTCTAGAGCCAATAATTATTTACAAAATTATTTTAAATTTTAAAACAACCAAAAATACAATCACAAGAATGATTGAAAGGGAAATTATTGAAACAATAATCATAATATTGTGTGACGTATTTATTTCTAACTTTTTATCATTTTTACATTTAATTATACTGCTTCTATAAAATAATGTCGCATCATATATTTAGTGATGATTGAGTTCCTTTCCAATTATCAAAAATAAACTGAAGAGTAGCATTTTCTATTTCATTGATATGATCAAATATGTTCAAATGACGAGTAAAATTTCAATAAATGGTTTCAATATATTTTCACAGCAAATTCCCTTTGCGCTTCTTAACAATGAGTGGGGTCACATTAGACGGGAGGCATTCATAGCTCCTACGGGACCATTTATGAAAATTCATTATTTTTATTACTTTTGGGACATTGATTTATCTATTTTATTATTAATTATTGAAGTTTATATTTTTTGTTCACTTTCATTTATTATTTCAAACTGTATTCAGCAAAATTCAATTTTCCGGAGAATTAACAACTTTCAACAAATAAGTGAAAATTTAATACAAATTGAATAGCAATAAAATTGTGATAATATTAAAAAACCTTAAAAAACATAAAAATTGGAGAAGTTTTTAATAATTTCTTTTTAAATTCTTTTGTGACCTGCGAAGCTGATATTAGTTGTAAACTAGAATCAATGATTGATGATTTAAAGGAATAAAAAATAAAATTGTGTGGGTTTTTTACTGAAAATAAATTAAGGCAATTTCATTGTTTTCAATTTCACTACAAATAAAATTTTTCATTACTGAGAAACTAGAGATTTAAAACCGAATCTGTTTAACATTATTGTGTAATGCTTTTAAAAGGAATAATAAAAGCAATCAGTTTTTGTATGTTCTTTTATTTTGTTAATTGCGATAATTGCCTTCCTGAATATGATGAACCGCCGATGGATTACGTTAGTTTGTTTAAATTCAAAGTAAATCCTCTATTATTGAAATCAACAAATGATTTTTTAATTGATCCATTTGCGGCATTTAATTTTGATAAACCAAACTGTACGCAAATGGATCCTTATGTAATGAAAAATGAGTTAAAAATTCTGGATACACGATGCGCTATATATGGTTATAATCACAATATTGAATACAATTTTGATGCTGAAATTAGAAACCAAAAAAAATATGACTGTAATCATTTAAGAGCAACCGCAAAAAAATTGGTTTACACAGATTATAAAAATTTATTTCTTTTTTGGAAATGTTATACGATAAACTCTGACAACATTACTAACTTATCTCGTAGAGTCGTTGGACATTGGTACAAATTTGAATATACCAATGAAATAGAAAATGCTAGTTTTCAGTTTATTTTTGATAATTGGAAAGGAACTCAAACAGGAGAAGAACAGGATTGTGAAGTATATATTATCTCGAAAAATGTAAATGATACGCAGATATATTTTTATCAAAACACTATAATCAAATGTAAAAATAATAAAAACTGTGAAATAAATACGTCACCCAATATTATGATTATTGGTTCAATAATTTCCCTTTCAATAATTCTTTTGATTATAATTTTTATTGTTTTAAAATTTAAAAGAATTTTGTAAATCATTGTTGCAATTAGGATCATTTGGCATATGAAAGTGAAATTAATAAAGTCAAGTATTTTTTGTTCACTGAAAATTAATTTAAAAATTTTAAAAAAAATGTCACCAAAATGGCAAATCAATTGTTTGGATTGCGCAACTTCACTTTTTTTTTATTAAAATGTTGTATGCTGGGTTCTAATCAAGAATACTAATATGAATGGTCAATTAATTATGATGGAATTCTTTATCATGTTTCAATTTATCTTATTATTTCTTGTTGTCATCTGGTATAAACCAGACATGATTGTTAAATTAAATGCAAGAATATTAAGGCGTGAGGAATAATTATAAATTGTGATTTAGTTTTTTTGTAGTAATTTTAATGCATTTACTTTTGTTTGAAATTTTCCTAAATTTTTCATTTAATAATGTCAGCATCAGTTTTTCAAAATTATTTTAGGAATATTAAATGTACGCAACTGAAATTTGTAATTTTTTCTCTTACAATTAATAAAATTTATCTAATAATATTGAAGTGTTTTATTTTAAACATATACAGAGAACTAACTGCTGATCTAGGCAATATTAGGCGTATTAGATTGAACGGCTTATGTACGTACCAGTAAAAGTTTCCAGTATAAAATTATTGTTATTATAAATAACAGCAAATTTGTAGGGGGAACCTACAAAATTATGGGATACAATTGTGTCATTCGCATTGAAATAGATTACGGTTACATCAATGTTATAATAGGCACTAATCATAAGAGAAAACATGTAATATGAAATATCGGAAGCAGTAAGTAAGACTACCTAATTCGAATTATTTTGTCTTTTGAATATTATCATGTATAATATCAAAATCCAAGACCAAATAACCAGAGTGGCACTCACAGAAAATGCAAAGGGGAGTTATATTTTGATTTTGAACTCTTGAGAATTTTTTAATTTATCACTTATCAATCAAACCCAAAGTAATGAATATAATTTTCCAATTGCAAATAACCAAAACACAAAAAAATATAGAAGTAAAATATTAAAGTTTGTTGTTTGATCAAAAATTAAATTAAAATTTTCGATCAAATAATAATGAACTTTTTATATTGATTTTTAATTGAATATGTTCTTTGAAATGATCAAAAGAAAAAAAAAATTGTACTATTTACAAACTTACAAATTAATTGAAATGCCAAAACAAAATTTATTTATGTTGTCTATTATATGAAATGTAACTAACTCTAACATCTTTCTAAATTCAATTATAATTAGAAAATAAATAGAAACTAGTAAATATTATAAAATCTATAAGAACATCAAAACACGTCTTCCATAAAGTCTATTAAATACATTTTACAGTTGTACAGTACTACATACATATATACATAATCACATAAAAATTGAAAATTATGAAAACTATGGAAAATGATTTTAATTGAATTAATTAAGAAAAATTATAATTTGTTTGGTGATGTTTGTTATTATTGAAAATAATTATCTGTTTCAATCTAATTTAAATTGAAGGGGTTGTTGTTTTTTTTTTATTTTGATTTCAAAACAATTTTCAAATAAAATAATGAAATTTTACAAAGTTTTTGTTCTTCACTTATCTGATAATATTACCAATAAAATAGTATTTCAATAAACAATTGAAGAAAAGTGAAGTTTACAAAAAGAGGGATAAACATTTAGTATTTAATTGAATCTGTCAAAATTTGTTAAAAAAAAAAAGTTAAAATCAAAAACAGAAATTTTATAGAACAGAATAAATTCATCAAAGTCAATTCTATTTATTTGTTTGTTTGTTTTTATTATTTTGATAGTTTGTTGCAAATATAACTGAGAAAATTTAGTAAATACAAAATTAAACTAAAAGGAACAACAAAACACAAACAAATCAATATTTTTAGTCGTTTATGTAGAAAAATTTGTTACAGAATATTTATAACTTTTGTTCAATTCTATTTCAATATGAACATAGAATCAATTGAACTAAACTTAAAATGTAATACATTTTGTTTATTAATTTGTTAAAAATGTGTGTGCTTTAAAATATTGAAAAATGACAAATTTATGTCGCTTAATCAATGTTCATTAGCTTCATCATTACAGAGCTGTTTCTATTAAAAAAATAATTAAATTTGACATGTCGAAGTTGGATAGAAGACGGAAAGGTGTGTTTGGACCACCAGTTGGGAAAATGTATTCAATGTTTGTTGATGACATTGCAATGTCCGCTAGAGATGCATATGGGTCTCAACCACCACTATAGCTATAAAGACAATGAATGGAACATAAATACTGGTTTGATTTGAGAGATTCAAGTAAATTTGAGGTGGCAGATATGATGATAATTTCTGCAATGAGTTTAGCTGGCGGAAGTAATTTTATATATCCTCGAATATATAGACACATGTTTGTATTCGTGTTGAATCTTTTGAAGATTCAAACATTGTCAGAATATTTTCAAAAATTGGCGAATGGCACTTTGCCATGGGCTTTGGTGAAATTATATCGAAATTTACCAAAAATTTATCTTCTGCATTAGTTGAAATTTTAGTTTTAAATTATGTTGACTCAAAATAATGTTATGTGCAATCAAAATATTTTTCATTGAATTTATGCAAAATTATGAAATTAAAAGTTTTTGTTTCCATCATCATTAAAATATTAGATTTTTTATTAATGCAATTTTATATTTTCTTTACAGAAATAATTATTTTTCTAAAATGCAAATGAAAACTGTGAATATTTCACAAATAAACAACAGTAATAATGAGGTAAGTGTAAAAAAATAAGAAAGTTTGGGTGAATTATATTAGAGTGGATTATGTGCATATAATATTATGACTGCAGTGAATAATTGATCAAAATCTCGTATTCACATTTCTGTTACAAGTGAAAAAAAAAACAAAAGATAATAAATTTTTCTCATAATTTTCTTTTCTAAATGAGATGATTCATTATCCAAAATTAATTAAAGATGAAAATAAAAAAATAATAAAGCAAATATTAATTTAGAAACTGAAAAACAAATGAACTCAAGAAGCATCTGTTAGTGCAATGAAAGATAAAGTTTTTTTATAATTAACATTTTATAAAATCAAAGAAAATCTCTTATTCGTAATGTTATGGCAATTTAAAAGAATAAAATACTTCACTGTAATTCATTTATTAATGTTAATGTTCTTCTTGCTTTATAGATTTACAATTTTATGTAGAAAATATTGCTTTATGAGAAAATATCTTCCTTATCCATACACCAATGTACCTTTGAAGATTAAATTATAGAAGTGAAATAAATGGTTTAACTCTCAAATAACATTAGTGCTGTTGGTTTTTGTCTTAACTTATTATTTAATTTTTTTTCCAGAAAGCTGTTAATGAAATATTTGAGTTCAACCAAAGAGGCGCTGAATCCATGTTTGAAGGTTAGTATTTTTATGTTTTTTTTTTTAATTTTAATTAGCTTGTTCGTAATAAAAATAAAATATCTTTAATAAAATAAAATCAATAAAATTAACATAATTTATGTACAAACTGACAAAACTTAAAGAAGAGAACATAAAATGAGTAAAAAATGTACAAAATTCATATAAAATTTAAAAACTGGGTCAAATCGCGAAATATTTTTTATCCCTCTCTTTTCTCTTTAAAAAAATAAACAATATGCGATTTTCTTCGGACACAAATAAGTTTTTTTTTATTTATTATGGCATATCAAATAACCTGTTATATTTACCAAAATTCTGTTTAAAAAAAAACCAATAAAAAATGTTTGCAAAATTTTTGATTCTTTTTTTGATTTTATAGAATGGACTGATCATTAATTTACGATTATTGATTATTGTTTAAGATATTTTATAGAATTAAGATAAATAATTATGGTTTTTTTATATCTGTTCTATTCGAATTTTCGTTATAAAGATAAAAAGATAAAATATTTATACAATAACTTTTAGTTGGCGTTTGATAGAATTTGATTCAAATCAAATATTGTCATTAAAATAAATTTGATAATAAACTGCAGATAAATAAAATAAAAGCTGATGGTCAATTAATGCGTTGTCGGTTTCACACATTTTCTATATAATTGATTTTTTGGTTTGCACAAATTGTGGAAGTAATTGAAAGTTGAGCCCATTATCTATACTGCCTTATCTAGACTGAAAGAATAAAATATCAGCCCAGTTAAATTTTATAAAATCCAGGAACAATAAAGAAAAAGAGGTGTCGATCTTCTTCTGAATTAAAATAAACCATTTGCATGTACTTTAACCTCTGCAACTTAAAAATAATTACTTCATTATTTTAACAAATTTCAACTATGTTCTTTATAAGACCAAACGTGTCAACATTACATAATATTCGTATATACAAAAGTTCAACGCAAAAACATTTAAAAATTACAACGAATTACTCAGAATTACATCTTGTGCTACAACAGTGGCATTGATATTTCATAAAATATTTCCATGATTCTCGAGTAATTTTTTAAAGTAAAGTTTAATTGCAAACAAATAATTCAAAACACGTGTTTTCTTTGCGTAATTTAAAATATAGTCTGGTGTTAAAAATATTAATTATCCTCATTTATCCATAAATATATATAACGCTTAATTGGTAAGCTCCAGCTGACAATTTATAAAAATTTATTGTTATAAATAGAAAAATGCAAAATTTTAGTTGCTGCAAAAATTTACAAAAAAAAATTTTCTCCAATGATCAATTGATAATTAAATTATAACAACACGATTTTTTTAAAAGAAAGAAAACAAGGAGAGGAAAAAATTTCACCGCAGGAGACAACGTTTTATTTCACATTCGTTATTCCTTTTATAAAATAAAAATTAAGAAGTAGCAAAAAAAAAAGAACAAGAACAAATCAAGAAAACAAAAAAAAAAAATAGGAATCACATGCAGAGTTGCATTAATCTGTATAATTTTTATTTTTTATTAAAAAACATAATAATTGAATGGCAATAAATGTCACAATTAACTCTTCTTCTTTTTCTCTTTTTGTCTTCGTTTTTTTTTGTTCTTGTTATAAAACAGAAAAAAAGCAACAAGCCTTTACGAAATAAAAACACAATAAAACTATCTAAAGAAATGATGAAGAGTTCCGGTTTTGTACATACAGATGAAATAAAAGACGAAGACAAAATTAAACAAAAAAAAAAAATTTTAAAGAAAACTTGTTTAAAAGAATTTCCTTTTTAAATTTGATTTAATAAAACCAGCAGCAAAAAGGCATAATTATAATATTAAAGTACCGCGACAGTATAAATGAGCGACAAGCGATGAGACACAATCTAAAGTAATAATTTTCTTTCTAAAATATTTTAATCATCGAAGCGGTAAAACTTATAAGTAAAAATAAAATAAAATCAAAATGATAAGAAAGAAATAAAAACGTAGACACAATAAGTAAGTTTGAGTTTATTATGAGGTGCGAGGTACGATTATATGAAAAACTTTCTTTCAATATTTTTGTTGATAAACGATTTCTAATCAACATAACAATAATTTATAAATGAAAAGAAAAAAAACCAACAGCATCAACAACAACAACTTATAAAAATGATTATCAATTTTTGTTAACCATCAATCATAAAAGGTAGAGAGAAAGAGACAAAAAAAAGCACAAAATCATAAATAAAAAATAAAAGAAAGACAAAAATTGCACTAAAGATAAAAATATGGTGACTTTCACTATGGTGGCACGGGATTTGTGGATAATTTAATCAAAAAATAAAATACCTTTAACGAAAATCTATTTTTAAACATCAATCAGTGATTATTGATGATTACAATAATAAATAAGAATCAAGGTCGTTTAGTGTTTTTATTATTTTTACATATGATGATCCAAGGTGATCACAGTATTGGTGGATATCCAATTTATTTATTTTTTGTTTTCAACCAGACATAAAATAATCAATAATAAAATTACTTAACCCATTCATCACATTCCATAAAATTGACATTGTTCTTAATTTCTTCAATTAAAAAATTGTGAGGTAACCCTTTTTTTGGTATTTCACAATTTAAAAAGATTTCAACAAGAAATTCAAAAATAAACGATAATCGATGTACACATCAACTCGTTTTAATTGTATAAAATGATTGAAGAAAAGTATCTTTACATGTCTAAGAAATTATTTTGCGTCCGCATGAGAATTAAAGGGTTAATTTTTTATTTTTCATTTTCCCTTTTTTTTCTTTATCTTCTTCTTCACTAAAAATAATAACTTTTGTAGCGCCGCTGTTCAGTCCTTGAAAGATGCGTTCCAGAATATTAATTTATTATTTGACTGACTCTCTTTTTACATGTTGTGTATACGCATTAATCGATTAACATAAAAAACAAAAAAAAATACTATCAAAAAAATGAAAGGTAAATCCTACACATGTATGACCAGACGATTTTATAAGTATAGAATTTAAAGTTAAAGTATAAGGTACAAGATGAATAAATAATCGATTAGGTTTTATAATATGAAAGAAAGATTGGAGTCTTTGTTCTAGTTTTTGTGCTTCAAAAAAAAACAACAAAAAGTAAGAATGGAACGGTTTAATCGGGTCATAAAAAATATATTAACGGTTTTTATCGTTTTAGAGACATTTTTGACGATTACAGGAAGAAATAAAACATAAAGAAATTGGTGTTATCAAAACAACTGAAATGACCTTTAGAACCGGCACTTCACAATTTTGGCAAAAAAAAAACGCTGCGAAAAATAACCCACGGTCTTTATTCTTTTGTTCTGTTTTCTGTTTTTTGTGTCTTTAGAAACAAAATTATATCCAACATAATTATTTCATTCATCCTCCGGGCACCGCGTGCCATAACATTAAAATATTCCTGGTAAGTTGTGTTCGATGAAAGACTTGAATAACAATTAAATTCCATTAACGTTTGGAAAACCTTTTTCTTATTTTGAATTTTTAATTCTTCAAAAAAGAAGAAAACAATTCCATAATTTTTTCTTAAAAAAAATACTTTTTTGTTGCGTGTTGCATTTTTGTATTTTTTACGTTTCATAATCATTCTCAACTCTCATTATTACTTTTCTGTTATGTAGTTCTCTCCTTAGCTCTCTATTCTCTTTTGTGAAGCTGGCTTTAATCTTTAACAGCATATTTATTTTAGTATTTGTGAATGTTTTTTAAATAATAAAAAGAAAACAAAAACAAAACAACAACAATTAATGAAGAATAAGAAGGAAAAACAACCGCGGCTTGAAAACCAGTTTTTTTTTTGTCTTCTTTAAAGTTTCTCTCTCAAAAACGATTGTAAGACTAAGAAGTAACCATTTTGGACGTGCCTTTTTTATCTAAAAATAAAAAAGAGAAGAACCAAATTCAACTTCATTTGTTTTTGTTTCTTTTAAAAATTTATGACTCTGAGAAACCTTATGAATTTTATCAAGTTGTCTTTGGTATTTTTTCTTTCTTATAATAAATAATGTTAAGATTGCACATGTTTTTTTTTTCTTTGTTATTTTTCTTTGGTCTCCGTTTTATATTTTTCTACTTCGTCTATATATATATATATTTTTATATTTCCCTTTTGAAGGCAACAAATTAAGACGTTTTTGTTCTTTCATTTGTATTCAGATTGTATAGAAAATATGGTGTTTCTTTGAATGATTTGAGATTGCATGTGAACCTGTGGAACACGGATGAGCTCATGGATTAATAAAGTTATCTGAAAATCTATCAAAATTAAAACTAAAAATGACTTAAAATACTTTGGATTCAGTCACCTCCTGTCTTATTACCTTACTATATTTCAATTCCAATTGGTCACCAAAAACAAAATCTGACAATCATAATGCCAATCACCTACACTTCTACCTACATATTCGTCTGCATTTTTTTATTAAGCTCTACTGTCTGCATGTTGATAATACGATGCCGTTCACGTTTCCATATGTAACAAATTTCAAAAGAATCAAACATTTAGTAATATATACGGGACTGTAAAGAATCTATTACCATTATACTAGAAACAACTTCCAAAGTCCTCTTAAGTTTTAAGTCTTAACTTTTTACTAAAGAAACATGTTTTTTTCTTCTTTCAACAAAATGGGATTTTTTTTCTTCTTTCTTTCTTTTATTTTTATTTATTTATTTATACCTTTAACAAAAAAGTTGTTTTTTTGAGCGCTTAGAGAGACTATGGAGAGAGATAGAGAGAGAGAGAGCTGGAAACAGAGATAAAGAGAGTGGTGTATATTTTTTTTTGTTTTTGTATAATATTGACTTTTTTATACATTCAATCAAAAGACTTCAGTTAGTTTATTTCAGTCAAACCGATAGGCGAGAATCTTTTAGACGGGATTTTTTTCGATTTCTTTTTTTTCTGTTATTTAATTAATTTTTAAATTAATATAATAGAAAAGTTCCCATTTATGTGCGTTTCTTTCTAATTTCTTTGAGAATTGTTTATTTATTTTGTGTTTTGTTATTGTGTGTTTTACTTTAATAATTTATACAATTTAAAGAATTATAGAACAACGTCAGTCAATTTTATAACATAATTTGTAAAACTTTACAAATTAAAGGAACTCAAAACAATTTGCTTTTCATCTTTTTTCCTTTTATTTATTTACATTTTTTTTTAAATGCTTGGAAATTTTTTAATAAATTTCTTCTATACAAAGAAATTACAAGAAGTGATTCTTTTATTTGTTTTGTGAATTAAAACAAATAAGCAGGAAAAAAAAGTTTAAAACAATCAAAGTGTTTCGGTGTGTATCTTTTGGCCATTGTTTAAAGAAGGTCTTTCCTCTCCTATACCATTTCTTTTTATAAATTCTTGTTCAGTCATTTTGTACGTTTTATCTGTTGTTGTTGTTGGTATTATTTATTGTTGTTGCTGATTATTTTTTCTTTTAATAATTCGCTTTTTATTTTATAAGAAAAAAGTGAATCATCTACAAAAATACAAAAAACAAAAACACAAAAGAAAGAGAAAAAATCAAAAGGCCATTGTGGATTGTGTTTAGTTTCTATTGTTTTATTGTTGTAATTTTAAGATATTTTTTCGTTCATTCAAAAAAAAAAATTAAAGTGAAAATATTGGAAAATATTTTAAATGCAGGAAAAACAAAAGTAAAAAAATAAAGAATTTGTTAGTTTATAACTTGAAGAAAAAAAGCAGAAGAAAGTTATTGGCCAGCCGACACTGGATTATTATAGCAAAAATAAATTTGGTATGTCTTTTGTTTTTTCTTTTATTGTACTTCCTTTCAATTATTTGGTTGTAGTTAAAAAATCTTGATTATAATGATGAATCCTCCCACATCTCTTAAAATTATTCATTCAATTTTGTTTTTTATTACAAATAATCAACAAAAGTCACACACACACACATGGTGGTTACTTAGTCCCAAATATATAAACAGTAGATTTGACACATGTCCATCATATTCACATACTCACACACACACACACACAGTCAGATTAATATTAATCGAACATAAAACGAGATATTTAAAAAGCAATAATAAAAAAAAAGCAACAGCCAAATGTAATAACCTCGCGTCTTATAACCGACCAACAAAAAAAAATAAGAGAGAAAAAAAACTAAAAAAAGTTGTTTCATTTTAATAAAAATAAAGAAAGAATAAAAAAAATGTAAACAAAAGAATTTTCTCTCGCTCAATAAAAATAAAGAACAAAAAACTTCATTTAATATTTAAAGCAGCTCTATTATTGCATTATTCTATTCTTTAACGATACTTCTCTTATTTATTTAATCATAAATAATATTCTTCTATAAAATAATGTGAACGCACCCAAAAATGAATAAAAAATAAAACATAAAAATGAAGAAGAAAAAAAAAGAAAAGAAAAACGATATTTTGCGGGTTCGTCGTTTTGTGTCTTTTGTTATTATTTATTTTTGTTATTTGTATTTTGTTTTGTTCCTCTTCATCGTCAGATCGAAAAAATTTATTTCAAATGCGTTTATAAAAATTGTTAACTAAAATAACAATTTTATTGTTACAAACAAAATAATCGTACAGTATTTATCGTAATAACGTCATTTTGAAAAGATTGAGAAAATTATATGGAATTGTGAATATTGGTAAAAATTATTTATTGTGGTCAGAATGGAACAATAATTTCATGAACATAAAAATAGAAAACCATAAAAGATTAATGTTTATCCATACAAAAAAAAAAGGCAAAATAAATAAAAGAAGAAGAAAAAAAAAAAAACGGTAACTTAAGAACATTATTTAGTCTCGTTGTTTAATATTCAGTCTAAAATCTTAAAGAAAATTGACTTTATATTGTAAATATTTTTTATTTTTAACATTTGTTGTCTTTTCTTTCCTTTTATTATTCTGTTTTTCCTTTTGTATTTTTATTCTTTGATAAAAATCTATTTTGTATTTTGTGGTTTATATTTCAACATCAATCATAAGAAACCCACGTTAGATAGTTGATGATCTGAATATTGATATTGTAACTAATTTTTATTTTTTGCTGCATAACTTCAATTTATATTTAACAAATCAATAGTTTTTTGAAGAAAATTTTTTTAAAAACAATAAAATATTGATTATTGATTGAAAGTTTTTTCAAACACTCATTTTTTCTTTCTTATTAATAATAAAGAAAAGAATTTCAAAAATTTAAATGTAGCAAAATAAGAAAAGAAAAAAAGAAAAACGATAAAGATAAAGAACAAAACAAGTCATACGTTCCGGTCGAGTCCATCAAGAACTGGGCTGAAAAATTTGAATTCAATTTTTTTTCTCTTAAATCATTTGAAAGATAAAGAGGAATTGGATCGAGACAATTTTTCTTCTTTTTCTTCGTCTTCTTTTCTTATTTAACTTAGATTAAATTATATATTTATGATGATTATGGTTCTTTTTTTCTACTGTCGTGATTTCAATTCAAAAAATACAAATTCAATAGATCATGTCTGGTTGTGATGTAAATTGTCTCTAAACTTTTCAGTTGTAACATAAAAGTACACGCAATCCATGTACAAAAAGAGGCTATGGTCTTTAATGATGAATTCTATCATCTGTGAACTTACTTAATCAGTAAAAAAATATTCGATGTTAATAAAGATGTCCACTTAACCAGTGAGTAAATCTTTCAATAGTCCATAACGATGTTGACTTAAACCAGTAACCTCCAGGGGTACATACAAATCTAACGGTTCATAAAAAAAACTAAACAATATTAGAATCCAGTTCAACCTACGTTATAAAAAAATACATGTACCATTACTTCACTCTCGTCTCAGATCAATTAAAAAAAATAATTTACACAAAAACAAAAACAAAAAAAAAAAAAAGGCCAACCAGAAAATTGTTTTCCGTTAGTCAGGCTTCCACTAAAACGTGGGTAATTTATTGACAGAAAACAATAACACTCACACAGATACACACACATATGCATTCTTAAGTGATGACGTTCTTAAATATATAAAATATAATTTGCCGACTGGACCAAAAATCTCTAACACAAAATCTTATTCTTCAAAATTTATTGTTTGTTCAAGACACAACTAAAATACAGTTTTTTTGTTTCTTAAATAATTTTATAATTTATTCTAAAGTTGGTAAGCAAAATTAAGAAATGAAATACAAATAGGAAGTAACATATGAAGGCACACACTCACATAAAAAACTTGAATTGTAATGCCGACATTCAATTACCCAAAACAAAAATAATATTTTTTCTACTTTTATTTATTTTTGGATTTTAATTTAAATAATTTTTTTTCTCAATGGGAAAATTTTTCTTATTTTGTTTTAGAAACAGAAACAAATCATTCTAATTATTTTGAACATATTTTCTTAATGTACCCTCAATAAATATTAGTGGACAAGTACATAATAAGGGTATGTAAACATTGCATGCAACTAGATCCATTCGACGTTACAAATAAAGAAAAATTGAAAACATTCTGTCATATTGTTACACATATTTACCATGTCCAGTCAAGTTACCACAAAACAATCTGTCGTATATAAATTTGAACAATTTATTGTTCATTGAGCAATTTAACCTGTAACCAATTGATTGATAATTCATTATTTACATCTCTAAACTGGATTGTTAGAATTAAGACTTTAATAATATCATGTCATAAATTAACATTGGACATTATCAATTCTGGAGTATTTATTTTCTTAACACTGAACATAATTCCAAATTAATTCAATTTCATTGGTTGTTTGTAAGAGTTGTAACAAAATTCATAAAACAGAACACCTTCTCCATTTCAATACAAAAAACATATAAGAACAACAACAACAACCAAATATAAATAAAAATTGTTCAGTGTAATTTTTTCTAAATATAAATTTATGTTTCATGTTTTTATATTTGAAACTTATGAATATTTAATTAATCGTTAATTTATAACAAAACCATAACGTGTTATTGGCGATATGCATTTTTTTTCTCTTTTTATTTTTTGTAATTTGTTAATATTGTTGTTGTTGTTATTATAGTTGCTGTTGTTATTTTTTTATATGGAAAAAAGTCATTTAAAATAATGCTAATCAACTTTATAATTACACTTTTTTTTTATAAAAAGAAAATTGAAATAATGGGGAATTGTGGAACATATAATAAAAGAGTAGGGAAGAAAGACAGAGATAGAAGATGTTATAAAAACCCATATGTTTAGTTGTTGATTAATTTTAGTGAACGTAAACGTAACATATATAGTGCTGTATGTATTTAATTAACGGCAAACAAATACGCAGGTGGATTAATAATTATTGAATTGAAAATTTAATTGATTTGTATGGAAATTTTATAGAATATATTTTAAAATATAACCAGGTAAACTCGATTTTTTTATCGCTTTTCATTATTAAAGTTCCTTTCGATAATAGAGCGGATTTACATTGTAGTACCCAATCACATTAATGTGAATACCACAAGTAAAGTTTGTAACACAATTTTATAACGACCAGTCTGCTTAAACGAACTTTTTTTTGAAGTGTTCTAATGTTCGTTATAACCAAGTTATCTGATATATTATGCCTCTCAGTAGACGATAATAAAGGGTGAATTTCCTTTAGCACTTCATGGTCGTATAACATCAAAAGAATAATTTTAAACATTTAAAGTATTGTTTTCTATTATTGACGAAACACAAAAAGATGTTTATTTATTTAACTTTTATAGCTAAAAGTTCAATAAAATAAATAATATTTATTCAATGGAAATACAAAGTAACTTCTTTGAAAATAATAAAATAGTGGTATTCAGATAGACAAATAAATTACAAGGTGAAATTTTCGATGCATTGATACATGTATGTATGACACCCACAATTTCCATTCGACCATAAGAGATGATTTAGTTTGTCATTTTAATTGACTTAACTTCTCTTTTAGCGTTTCTTCTAAGATATTTTTTATTAACGCATTGTTCATTCTTGACTCTTTTCACCTAACTTCATTTTTGGGTATCTGAATAAAGAATGACATTTTGTGTTGTTAGTTAATTTATTTAAAGGAATTCTCTTTATTTACCAAAATTCACAAATAATTTCACTACAATAATGTTACACGTTTAAGAAAACAAGAAATTTTGTGTGCAATCTGTGGAACCAAAAATATTATTTTCTTCAAATTCATTTTATTTGATTAATTTCTAATTTCATTTGAATTTCATAATAAAATAAATTTTATTTAACCCGTTTTATGCGTCATGGTACAAATATACCTTCATACCTTATTCAAATAAAATTTAAATCTCTTTAATTTTTTTTTTTTGAGAGAAAAAAAAATGGGAGGTTCTGAATTTTGATTCCGACAAAAAAACAATTTTTTTTAAATCTTATGTCGATGACGTAATCTTTCCTTAAATGGTCACTAAAAAGAAAGTGAATGCACGCGAAAGGAACAACATTTATTTTTTTCATTTGAGTTCATTCAATTTGAGATTATAGATCAAGATTTTTTTGAGTTTAAATATGAAATTTGATTTTATTTCTTCAAAAAACAAAAAATCTAATTACAATTTAATTAATTTCAATTGTTTTAAAATTAAATACAAATAGAAAAAAAATCTTATAAAATAAAATGCCAATATGTCTCTTAGAACAACTTCTGTGTTTGTATTTGATTTATTAAGATTAGATTCACTCAAATTACTCACACTCACACACACACGTATATTACGTGACAAAAATAGTTAGACCACAATTAAAATATTTAAAAAAAAACTAAAAGAATCAATTTAAAACATTTTCAAAGTTTCAAATCTTTTGAAGCAACACAAAAACAAAAAAAAAAGTGGAAAAAGTCAAACGTCAATTTTCTGTTTCAATCCTGTCATTCAAAAATAAAAAATGTGCGATGTCCATAAAAAAAAAAAAATATAAAACAAGAATTTAAACGAGAGAACGATTTTAATCCATGAATTAACTTTTTAGAATTTTTATTTTTATTCCGCATTCATAAGGCTGCCTTCGCGTTTAACTTTAAATCAAAAAACAAAAGAGACAACAATAACAAACATTGTGAAAAAATTAATAAAATTATTTATTTATTTATTCTTTCCTAATTAATTTCTATATTTCTTTAATATGTATAAATATATGAATAGAAGTTGATTGAATAATTATGGGGGTGGACCATGAACCAAATAAAGAAGATATAAAAGAATTGTCTTTAAGTGTTAAATGACAAAAGAATTTTTTTTGTTGTTTTATTTTGATATTTTTATCGATTTTAATGCACGTGTTTTTTTTTCTAATCTGGACAACATTATTATTGATTTATTGTTGAAAAGTGTGTGCAAAAATTGTCGTATATTTCAACTTTATCACAGCAGGATAATCACATGTTTGGTAACACAAGGCACAACAATATATTTTCACACTTTATTTGATTGTTTAATTATTAATGAATTTATACTTGTGTTTAAAATTCAAATTCAAATTCCACGTTTCATAACAAATTATTAAATTGTTCTTAAATAATTGTACAATAATTCAAATTCAATTAATTTATTATAGGATGTGAATTCTTTTAGAATTTTCATAATGGTTTCAATCAATTGTTTTGTTTACGAGATAAAATTTTTATAGAATTGTCATAATTTGTTATTTATAACGAATCAGAATTCGAGTTCTAGACTCATTAAATGAAAAAAATGTTAGAGTCATTTTTTATCTATACGTCCCGATCTAAGTAATTATTGTGATTATTCGGTATTCTGTCAAGGATATCAACTTTTACACAACATGTCATTAGTAGACCCCAGATCTAAAATTTTTAAGGAATTAAAGCCAACTATATGATTTGAAGTAGCCGTATATATACGAAGGTCCTGCGTGCCATTTTAAATCATTTCTTAATTCATAAAGGTTTGATGAAAAGGAATTCATGCGCCTAATAATTTAATTCAAAAATGGACTTTAAGATCAAACTATGTTCGATAGAAAATGTTGTATTCTGATGCATATAACAGTAACAACACAGTTATTTGTGGAGCAAAGTAATCGAAAGAAAGATATTTTACAACAGAATATGTTATTCCATCCGTTTAACCACAGATTTACATCCGTTATATTGCTTATTGACTGTCTTGTATTACACAAAATAATCCAACTTAATAATACACGATCCTTGATTAACATGAGTGTTTCTTGATCAGTTTCCATTTTATATTTTCCTTTTATATAATGATGAAGAATATAAAATTTAGATAAAATACAACACTGTATCAATGGAACACAGGCAACAAAATACAAAGAGCATCAGTCTGTTGTTACCACTTTGCACCTGCTACAAATTTTTATTTTTTGTTATTCTTCTTTTGATTCTTTTGCTTCTTTATATTATTTTATTTTCCCTTTTTTTCTACTTCTTCTTCTTTTTTTTTCCTTTAAATTCTGTTATTCTGCTGACGTGAATAATATTCTATTTTATTGTGTTCCGTTCCGTTTGTTTACCGGACAAACTATAACTTTATAGGTGCATTCTATTGTACTACCTGATTCTTATATATACGAGTTTATTTATGCTAAAGCAGGGCTGTATTTAAAATATTTCAGTGATTCAATTAATAGAGCTTAAAGCTTCTAGAATTATGGATTATTTGAAGGAAAGTTTGAAGGGAAAATTAAATAAATATTCACTGGCAAACTTTCTAAAATAAAAAAGGATTATAATAATTTCTAGAATTCAATAAATAATTTAAAATGAACTGGTACAAAATGTCGATAACTGCATTGGGTGTTTGGTCAATCCTTCGTCAATCAGTGTAAAATCTCAATAAGAATGCAAAATGGTGGAAATTGGATTAACCTTACAATTATGGTAATGATATCAGAAAAGCTGTCATTAAATTTATAGGGAACCTTGTATTGAACAATAAAAGAACTCTATAGAATGACGAAAAGAGGGGTGGGGGGGGGTTGTGAACTGTAACTAAAGAATACAGCACTGACGCAATGTACAAATAACAATGAAGAAGAAGGGTGAATATATAATTTTTAGAGACAACATTTAAATTTTTTTTTTTAATATTAAAACTTTTATTCTTTTGTTTTGTTTTATTTTTTATTTCTTAGGTTCCATTTGAATGATTCGGCTGGGAAAAAACGTTCATTTTTTTTTCACGATGGATAATATTTTTATGATTGTGTGATGTTATTTATCTGCTTGTTTTTGTCATAAATTCATGTGAGTTAGTTAATAGTTATGATGACTCTTAAGAGGGTGTAAAATGAACATTTAGTTAGACTGTTTATTATATTTTTTTGTGTAATTTGAGGTGAGTTTAAGTGTTTATAGGTTCGTCATAAACGAAAGACATTTTTTGTTTAATTTTCTTTCAATTTATGTATTTATTTTAGTCATTATTATATGAAAACTGTGAGTTTTTATCTCTCGTGTGTTATTTATCTTTGTATTTGAATTCCTTGGGGATGTGTATTTTATTTGAATCTTTCATTATTTTATTTTAATAAAGAAAATATACAAAAAACAAAATAATTGATTTTCTTAATTAAATTACAGTTTGTCTGTCACTGTTTATTCATTTTCCAAAATTTAATTGCGTCATTTATCTAGAAGTTCATTTCTATTGTCTGTTCAACTCTAAAACTTTTGTTATTCAAACTTCTAAAAGTGTCTTAATTAATTGAACATAAAAACGAATACAAAAACAAGATTCTAATAATTTAAAATGTTTGCATAAAATTCTGTTATACGATTATGTTGTAAATGCCACAATTAAAAATAATAATACAGGTCCAGTCTATCTGTATGTATAACCGAAGAATAATGATCAAAATTAAAATCTGGAAAATTTTTTTAGCACGCATCTATATAAACTGCGATAATTATGTGTGTGTACGCGTAAATTTTGTTTATGCGATACTCACCATTTTTTATTGATCTTCATAATACCCATTTTTATTAATTAAACGGTCAATTATTATCTTCATCATAAACACAATCATCATCATCATCATCATGATCATCAACATCATGATCATGATCATTATAATAATTAAGTAATCCCTACACAAAATTTAAGATAATAAATGAGATCAAAATTACAGGCAACAAGTGTACATTTACTCCCTTTTCTGTTTATTTTTGCCTTTCATTTTTTTCCCATATTCAGTTTTAAGGTATTATGTTCAAAGTCAATAAACGCTAATAAAACCTTAACCGGAAATAACTTAAGGCAAGTAGAGAATATACATACAGATTAACTTCCCGTCCTTCTAGTCATCATCCAATATTTTATAAATAATGAGAAAAACATTTATAGAGACATTATATTGAATTGGATAAACTTCAGAATTTCTTTTTTATTACAATTTTTTAACTGTTTTTCTTTAATCATTGATTATGTTTGTTTTGATTCTTATATTCTAATGAACAAAAAAATGTTAGAACAATTCCGTTAACCAATAATGGCCTCTGTTGTTGTTATTAGGTATAGGTTTTTTTGTATCTTCTTCTTCTTCTTTTACATCTTTTTCTTCTGTTTTTAAACATCATTCGCATCGATTAATCATTCAATTAACTGTTTTTGTCATAATTATCCAAACACAGATACACACAAACACACACACACAAATACGCTCTTCGTTCATCCATTCATTTTGATTGATTGTAAAATATTCAATCTTCGATGGACAAAACAGTTTATTGTGCGTAAAATTTTTAATGAATTGTAAATTTAAGAATTTAGCATCCGGAATTGTGTGAATTTGTTAAAATGAAAAATTTTTTCGACAAGATGAGTATGAAACGCTACCTGGGCGTGTTAATATAGAAGCACACAGTTAATTGTGAAGAAGACACATATAACAATATTGATAATTTTTCCTTTTATTTAAAGAGAAACAAATTGAGAGAGACAGAGAAAGAAAATGTTAACAGAAAGAGGTTAAAGTGTAAAAGTATTTTTGTTCTTCTGAAAAGTTTCATGTATTCTTTGTTGTTGTTTTTATTAATGATCATGATGATTATAATCATGATCATCATAACGATTATCGTAATTTTAATATAATAATCAAGGATAAAATATTTTAAGTTTATAAAGGCCATTTAACGCGCGTAACATTTTTTCTAAATAAATAATTTGAAACATTGAAGAGGATGAAGAAGAATAGATACAATGAAAGAGAAAAAGATGAAGTTGATGAGGATTCAAATTTAAAGAGTATAATAATATAAGTACCATCATCATAATCTTCATAAAACGTGTTTTTTTTTTCACAATTATTACAACATTTTATTATTTTTTTTATTTTGATTTTTAATTTACAATTTACGTTTTTTTTCATCTTTTTGTTGTGTTTTTTATTGAATTTGAAATTTTATATAAACGTATAGAAAATATTTTAAACCGGAAATAAGAAGATTTTATATTAAAATGTCAATGACGTTATTTATCATGATGATCATGTTCATTCAGGTGATGATGATGATCATGCGTATAACGTTTGAAAGTGCATCAGGAAGTTATAAATTCAATTTGAACTTTTTCATATAATTAAAATAAAAATTATAAATATATTGATGATTTAATGACATCTATTGCTTCTAATTCTAATAAATTGGTTAAAGAAATTCGATTATAGGAGAAAATTACAAAATGAAATTGATACAAAATAATTTTCTTTTCATTTGCCAAAGCAATTTTTTACATTTTAATGTTTCCCATTTTTTTTTATTGTGATTTTTTTGATTTAATAATGAAATGTCTATAAATGTTGCAATTTAAAATTCCCTTTGGGTGTCTTTTAATCTTCCAATTAAATATAAAAACAATTTCATGAAGTAAACAATTTTATTGGATTTTTTTCATTCAAAACGTAAATCACCAAGATTACTTTCGTATGTTCTATTGGAATGTTGTGTTAAGCAAAGATCAATAAAAATATGCTTCCGTCACGATAATTTATTTGAAGGTATAATTAGTGGAAATATTTGTGAAGCGCACAATACTTTGCACGCTCTTAAAATTTTCTATTGTTTATTTAGCAGCAAATTATTTGAAGATGGTTCTACGTTAGTTGAACTGCCTTATGTTGAACTAAATTTTGATAATAACGTTTATTATTTTAATTTCTTCTCTCTTGTATCATAAGATTGCTCAGAACAGATCTATGAGAAATGGAAAAAGTTTTGTGTACATAAATAATGATAAAGTTTGTTTTTGAAACTCAGTTTGTTTCCAATGAGAATTTAATAAGAAAAAATAAAACCCCGGTCAAGATATTTATGTTGATGATGATGATAAAGTAAGACAAAATGTATCTCATCATAATTACAAATGCAAATGTCGCCTATTTTATTAAAAAGTTGCATAGACAAAAAATAATATACTGAAATTTATTAGCCGGATCAGAAATTAAATTACAAAAAAATTTCAAAACTCGTTTCTATTAAAAATCTTAAAAGCAAAAGATGACAGCAGCAGGCACTTTCTTCAACTTTATATTTAATTTTCTTCTATTTTACAGTTGTGTCTTTTTTCTTTCTTCTTCTTCTTCAATAATTTTAATATTACATTTTTTCGCGATGAAAATGAAGCAATAAATAATTATGTATGACGATTGATAATGAAAATATATATATATATATGAGTAAGTACACCCTGATGGGTGGAAACTGGAAACTGACATAAAATAAGAACTTGCATAAAATTGGTGAATATAGAGAATTGTAAAACCAGTTTATATTTTCTAAAAATGCGAGAATTTATAAATAAAAAAAAAAGAAGCAAAAGAAAACAAAACTTGTCACAATGTGCTAAGAAGAAGGCAGAAGGTACAATGATATAAGAATGTTTTCTGATCAATAAAAAAAACAACAATTAGTACGATGAGTCTTATCATTCATATCCTCTTTAACAAGTTTCGTCTTTGGTGGTTTTAAATAGATCGAGTTTTATTTACAGAATTTTTGTACGAACGAGCGAGTTCAAAGAATTTGATAGAATTTTGTTATGAATTTCTTGTTTTTTTTTTTTGGCTTATTTAAAATTCAAATTTTATTTTTCATCTTTTCAATTTTTCCATAAGAAAATGAAAAACCCGTTGATTTCACTTTGTTTACGTTTTATCTGAAGTTTTTATTTTGTATAATTCAAATTATGTTAAATTCATCTGAATGCCAAAGAACTTTTTTTTCTTCAACATTATTATACTTTCCCTTGACGGATTTACAGTGAAAAGAAACATACAATTTCCGTGTTACTCTTATTATTCGTGCTTCTATTAAAAATAAGAAAAAAAAGCATTGAATTTATACCGATGCCTGCCTTGTCAAAATATTTCATTCTTTTTTTTAATTTTGTGACGTCACAAAAAATATTGTCAAAATTCACACAATAACAATGACATGCTTATAACAATTGATTTGATTCAATGTTAATGGTTCAAGTGAGAACATGATGGATAATGATAAGTCTCTAAAGGTTATTTGAAAGGGAAAACTATGAAATAAAAAAATTTATTGTCTTGGAAAGTAATCTTTTCAGATGAAGTGATAATGAAACAAAAACAAGAACTCGCTTCTTTTATCTAAATAAAATTTAATTAGCGTTATGTTAATTCTAGTTTAGTTTAATTTAATGAATATTTGTTAATTAACGTGTTAAGTTGTATCAACTGTTATGGTGACACACGATTCCTTCACATAATGGAATTCAACCCATTTTTTCTACTTCGCCTATGTTTGGACCCAATACAGTGATAGACGTATTTCGATTCTTAACTTTAATTGTTTTATTGCTCTTTTAAACATTTTTGATAAAAATTCCTTCTTTCGCCCATTATATAAGAGTTATTTAAAATTGTGGTAAACCCCGATATGCCTAAACATTTTCATTTTCTGTTATGATTTTTTTTTCTTAGAATATATTAAATTTTAAATTTTATTATTTAATAGAAGTAAAAAAAAAGGTTGATTAATTAGTTTGTATCTAAATGTAACGCTAATTAATTAATTAATAAATTAAAGAGAGAACAGAAAAAAATTAGTAAAGAAAAACTGGTTCTTTCAAACTCAACACAATAATAATAATCTGCGTATAGAGAGAGAATAAAGGCAGAAATAAATAGAAAAAAACATAAATAGAAAACGAAAAAAAAATTGTGTTATAGATTTTATTAAAAATATTTTAAAAGTTAATTTTTAATAATCGAACAACAAAGTTTAATGACATCAATTTACTGTTTTATGTAAGAAAAAAAAAACAACATTGACTTAAATGTTTCTGTTTTCATTTAATAAACCGATATATTTTTTTGTATTCAAGTTTTTTTTTAATCAAAATTTAAATTATTTAAATTTATTTAAATATTTTATTGATTCCATTTGTTTCAAATATAATTATAAGATAAGCGTGATACAAATAAGATAATTAAGATTCCATTGTTAAAGAAGATTAAATTGAGAATTCCCCATATTTTTTTAATCAATTTTTGAAGATTCTGCTTCAATATATTTATGTAGTTATTTGTTATGATCTTTGGCATACCTAGTTGGTACACAAAATAGTAATTTATTCAAAGAGAGATGAGTTTTAGATAGAAACGAGATACTAAGTTTGGTGATAATCTTTTAATCTTATTCTTGTATCAATTATGCTGCATTGGAAATAACAAATAAATATTAAATGTTAATTATTTCTAAATAAAATTGAAATTATTTGAACATACAATAAACAATCATTCTTTCTTTCTTCAATATTTTATTACTTTCTTTCATTCAACTGCGCCGATTACAACATCAGCATAAGAAATTCAACCAAAAAATATAAAAAATTAAATGAATAAATGACAGTAGAACATACGCGTATAGGTTTCAGATCTTGGAGATTCCAATAATTGCTTTAATTTATTATTATTAATGTTTTTTCTATTTTGAATAAGACTCTGAGTCATAACCACAATACCTAATTGCGTATTCATACATTAAACTATTAATTAAATTTCTGTGTTTACGACAGAATTTAAAATTAATAATTAATTATTACTTATCAGATTTTCGATTTAAAAAAATTGATATAGAATTCAACCTTAATTTTATAAAAGTTACAATAAATCTAAGCATAAGGCTTTAAAGTGACAGAAGGCGTTTTAATTAAAAGAAATTGTATAAAATTAATAAGTTGACGTTAAATAAGTTTTTTTTTTATTTAAGATTTTTGGACTTTTTTTTTTTTTTTCATTTTTCTTAATGAGACAAGTTGTCACTTAGACATTAATTATTATCTGCGTGTTGGTTAAATATATTTTGTAACCAGATAGTTATCTGTAGATAATTTTTTTTCTGATTATCTAATATTTTATTTATATAAAAACAAATAAAATCTTTACAAAAGTATTACCTTATTGAACATTGCTGTATCTATTCATAATTTTCAGATTTTTTTTTTTTATACAAATGGATTTGTTATGTGGTAATAAAGTTTTTTTTATCATTGGAATTTATTTTATTTGTGTTGTGTATTTGATTGCATTAAGAGAAACAAAAGTGCAATAGGTTATTGTCTAAATATGCGATATGATAAATGATGCGTTGACTAACAGAAAACATGTCTACCAAAATTGAACTGATGAAAATATGAAAGAAGGAAAACATCAAATCACAAAGTTACAACAAACGATGGAATATAAAACGTTGAAATTGCTTTACTGTAGTTGTTATTTTAAGTGATGAAAAATATTAAGGATCTTCTTTTGCTTATTAGCTTAGTGTAATACAAACCATACCGACAAACGACAACCGATTTTTTTCATTATAATGAAGTTATACTATGTTCTGTCACTAATTCTTGATTTTACAATTATTTGTAATTTGATCCTATGTATCTCATCAGATACATAAAATCTTTATCACAATTAAGCTCTTTTTTAAGTCTCATTTTAAGCTTCAAAATATCTATTTCTTAAGACTTCAAATCTCACACATTTCTTTAGGTATTTATGTCAACGACACAACATCTTTTGATATTTTGTAACACAGAAAAAAGAAACCACCAAAAAACCAAGAAAAAAAATTATTATTTCCCGGCAACGTTTTCATTTTCTCTAATATTTTTTAATTTCTTTTTCTTCCATAAATCTAATTAATCTGCAATAGAAAGAGAACAATAATCATATAAGAACGGTTTTTATGTTTTTGATTATTTTATTTTATTTATGATGAAAAATAAAAAATAAAAAGTATATAAAAAGTAATCCGTGTGAAAAAAATATCGGTCATAATAATTAGAATTCTAATAAAAGTGACATTTCAATACAACAAAGAAATCAAAAGAAAAAATACAAAAAAAATTTGTCACTTATCATACACAAATATGGAAGTCATTAAACTCTTTTAGTTATTTAATTTTTAACACTTTTAGCATTTCATATTTTGATCAATTATGTGTTTCTCGTTTAGGTGTTTTTTTTTTTACATACAATAATAATAAATAAAATTGGAACATAATACTTTTTATAGTCTGATGTTGATTATTAAATAAAATTTACCATATTTAGAATTATACAATGTTGTTACAGTTTTTCTTATTTTATATACAATTGTGTCTGAGATCTGAGATCTATACGCAATTAAAGACAATGTCAACGATAAAATAAAAAATTAGTTCTTATGACTTTAAGTTGCAGTTAATTAATACAATGAAAATAAAATCTTTTCACGCAATATTAAGACTTATGAAATATACAAATACAACTCTTTGTTTTGTTTTCACATCACACGAAATGATTTTTATGTTATCATTATTTTGTATTATTTATATGTTTTGTGATGAAAGTAACCCATGTTGTTCCTAAAATATTTCTTCACTTCCATTTTTACTTTAAAGTTTGAAGTTGTATTTTTATTTTTGTTTTGACTTTTATTGAATCTTTTTACTCATAAAATATTTAAATTATTATTATTTTGATTATTCAAAATTAAAGTTAAAGAAAGGCATGAATCGTAATAAATAAGAAAAAATCTATATAATTAGCCTACAATTTTTTTGTATAATTTTTTATGATTAAAAAACAATTGATGTCAGTTTTCTAGGGAAAGCAATCTAATTTTAATTTTTAATCCGAAAAAATAATATAAAATTGTAAATAAATTTCCCTTCAATGAAATTAAAAAAGAATTAATGAAATATCTTGTTTTTTTTAATTAGGTTATTTACCTAAAAACAAAAAGTAAAATATTTATTCAAATTAAACAAAAAATTAATAATTACTTACACGCTTAATTTTTTGTTTAATTTTAACTATCTAGTACCTACTTTCACTTTTTTTGTTTCTTTGTACAAAATTTAAAAAAAAAATCAAATAAACAATTCTTAAATATGTAGAAGTATAAACTAGCCGTATTATATTTAATAATCAGTTGTTGTATTGTTTGCATATATTAAATAATAATCAATTAAATATTCCAGCATCCATATCAAAACTAGCCAACAGTATAATTAAATTACGAAAATAAAGAAAAAAACACATAATTTACCGATTTTATTGTTATTTTATTCTACACAAATTGTGGGAGTTATTTTGATTAATATACAATTTCAAATTACAAATTTATAAATGTAAACGCTACAAAGCAATATAATTAAATTTTCAGTAGTTGTTTGTTTTTAATACAAGATGGCAGCTCTAAAATACAGACAATTTGTAAAATGTTAAATATTTAAATATTTATTCTTTTCGGTTACTTTTGATTTAAAAGAAAAATATCATCTTTACAACTGAACAATTTAATTTAGAAATTCTTTAGAAATTAATTCAATAGTAAAAATTTAATTCAGAAATAAAAATACAACATATAACGATGAAAACATTACCTTAATGATGATGTCTGACCGTAGGAACCCAAACTTAAGAAAATCTTAACTTAGAGGGTCATTCTTCCATGACACAAATTTTTCACATTTTTATATAAAGAAATAATCAAAGACAAACGTCTTGAAGGCAATTGTTTTAATAATGTATTTCTTACTTTAATTAGATGAAAGAAAAAAAAATCATGTATTTTGTTGTTTCATTTAATAGAAATTCAATTTGAATAATTATTAGATTTTTCTTAAACTTTTTTATTCTGTTATTGTAAATAAACATTTGAATACAATTGAATATTCTTATAAGAAAATTAAAAGAGATTTTGAACTAGATCACATTATAAGACATTGTAAATGGACTGATTAGTTTATGTATATTAAGATTATTTATATTTTCATTTGTTTATTTATAAATAGAACATTACAGTTCAATCATTCAACTCTTTCTTTAGCAAATTAATCTTTTGTATGTTTTTGTAAAATACATATACAAAAAGTTCACCTGTCAAATAATTCAAGACGAACCAAAATCTATGTATTTAAATTATAGTAACTTAGGTCATTAAATATGCAACAAATGTATAAGGTTAAAATTCTTAAAGAAGAATCATTCAGACCAAAACAATTTAAACGGTTATTACAATGTTCTCTCATCCGATATTTCTATCATCGCCGTATAACGATTTAATTAATGAAAAAAAACTCTAAACTCAATTTTTAAGGTAAATTGTAAATCCCACGGTGAATCCCAAAAATAATGACTAAGTGCACTCATACACACACACCTGCAGACCACCAAAATTACTATTACAGATGCATCCATAATTATTTTCTTCTTGGCTTATCCCTGTTTACCAAACCTGACATTAATTTCTAATAATTGGACTGGATTAAGGTAAAGAATTTTAATTTGATATGACAAAATAAAATCTAGTGACCAAATACAACAACTAAACTAACACGTGATGTGTAGTCAATTGTTTTGTTTTTATTTCTTTTTAAAAGACAAACGTAAGTCTTTTCTAATTTCCGTTCATTTCCACCCAAGTGTAACGTTTTTATATAAGAATATATTTTGTGTTTCTTTTCCGAAAGAAAAAAAGAAGCAAAACTATTGTTTCATTAAAAAAAAAGTAATTTTTATAAAGAAAGAAACGTAGCAGGCCGTTTGCTTTTATGAATATTTGAAGAAAACAAAAAAAAAACAATTGAAACAAAACAATAAATGTAAAATGGAAAATGTAACATGCGAAAATGAGACAGAGTGTAAATAAAAGAAGGAAAAACTAACTTCTTCATTATTAAAATGGGGGGGCTCATTTAGACATAGCCGCGCATACATATTTTTTTTCTTTTAGTTATTTTTTAGTATTTGAATTTGTTTCTTATAATTTAGTTCGTTTATGTTCGTTTATTATTTCATTCAAAAAATAAAGCAAAACTTGATAGAAAATCTTAGACTTTTTGTATAAAAATTTGTTTTTTCATTAATTGTTGTTTTTTTTTTTGTTATTGGTAGCTACTTAGTAATTGTACATAATACACACACACATATATATAGTAAAAAAATAAAAATGATACATTTATTGTACAAATATTGAAACGTGACGAATTCTCAATGAAAAGTGAGATTTAGGTGTTTTTTTTTATTATTATTATTATTGTTGTTGCTGTTGTTAGTGTGTTGTTATTGTTGTTGTTGTATGTGAATAAATATTTGTGACGGTGACAAAAAAAAAAATATAAAGCAAACTCAATTCATTTTATAAAATATTATATAGTTTTGTTGTTTCTAGTTATCGCTGGGGTAACAACAAACGTGACATATTCGTCAAATTAAAAAAAAAAAAGTGATTTTAATTTAAAGTGACTGATTGGTGGTGAACTTTTTTTTGTTTTACTTTGTGGTTCCTTTTTTTTTTTCTTTTTTAATTAAAATTTAAAAATTCTATTTAAACAACAACAACAAAAAAAAATTGTATTCAGAAATAAAATCAAAAGTTGTTTTCTTAACTTTTGCTGATGACTTTTTTTTTTGTTCTTTTCATTTATGGATTTGGAATTTTAATTGAAATATTTCTCTTGTTGTTTTTTTTTTTCATTGTTGTTGTCTTAATTAATTAAGACTCTATTTATGAAGTGAAAATTAATTGGAATTTTATTTTGGGTCTACTGTATTCATTTTAATTTTTATTTTTCGTTATAATTTGTTGTTATTTGTGTTGACTTTTTAATTAGTCGTACGTGGCTGGTGTTTTGTATCTGTGAAACTGGAAAGGCTTTTAGTGCCTTTTTTTTCTTAAACGCGCGTCAATCATTTCTATGTTTTTTTCTGGTGTCTTATTTTTTTTTCTTAAACTTTCAATAATTTTTTTTTTTGTCTTTAACCACAAATAATAAAAGAAGAATTTTACAATAAAAAACAAAAAAAAAATTACATAATAAATTTACAAAACAAAAACAAAATAAAACAGAGGAAAAATGTTCCAGCATTAGAACTGTTTATGTTTCTTCTTCTTATTTTTTATTTGTATTTTTATTGCAAAAAAAAATAACAAAAATTGTTGTAAAGAAAATGGAGACATCACTATGAAATATGATTGTCGACAATTGTGAGAATTTTCATCACTTCTTTTGTTCAAACAAAAAAAAAAAAAATATAAAGAAACAACGAGATATAAATCTTCCATAATCCTCGTGCTTTTTTATGTTCTGAATGACACATTTTTTTTTCTTCTCTTTATTTATATTTGCAATTTGCTTAAATTACATAATCACAGATAAATAATGATAATATTTACAAAATGTGTCAAATTAAAATGAAATTATTGTTTAAATTCATTTGACACTTTTGTTGAATTGATGCGATTAAAAAACCCATTCAGATTTTAATGGAGCCACCTAGATACTCATGTTGGAAGTACAAGAAAATTTCAAGTGAAATTAATGGATACTTAGATGACCAATAATAATTTCCTCAAACATCAAATTGAAGAAAATAAAGAATTAGACTTATTAATATTGTTTCCAAAAATAATTTGGACACAAATGTGTTGTACATTTATGTACACGAAAGGGTTAAAATCCGCTTGAAATATGACTCCCTTCATATAATAGAATTCTTGTTGAATAATCTAATCTGAGTGTCAAAAATATAGACTCATGTTTAGAATTGGATTTGTTAAATGAATTCTTCAATTTATGAAATAAATTTTTTGTTGTTGTTTATGTTCCCATTTTTTTAAAAACCAAACAAAAAAATATTTAAAAAAAAAATAAAAAACAAACTTTGTGCCAATTTTTTGTATAAAAATAAAACTTAAAAAAAAAAAATTATGCAATTCCTATGAAATTTTTATTTCATGAGAGAATTTTTATATTTTTTTTTAAAAGAACAACAACAACAACAAAAATTATAATAACAAAATTGCGTGCAAAATGCAATGAAATTATTTTCTATATGTAAAGAATAAAGATAAGAAGAATGGGTACCGGTCAATCAATTTTAATTCTTATTGTCTTCAATTATTTTTTTTTGTCTTATCTCATACTTTGTTAAAATTTTGTACAAATTTTGTACAAACAAAATTTTCCCAAAGTCATAATATTCTCATTTCTTTCACTCTTTGTATTTTTATTCTTTCTTGTAATCACCTCCAATTACCCAATTGAATGAGTTTTCTTCCCCTTTTCCATTTCTTCATTTTTTATTTTAAAAGTTTAATTCTCTCTGCACTGAGAACAGAATTTTCGTCATATACCAAAAATGAAACACAACAACCAAGAATAGAATAAAAGAAAATTTAGAATCAGTGAAGAAAATAAAATTCGCATTATTTAGCGTTATTGTGGCATATTTTTTTTTGTCTTTCATTTTATATTCTTATGTAAAAATTAAATTTAATATTAAATTTCATTAGAATCATCAAGAAAATATAAAAGCAACAAAAGCAACAAATACACAAATAATTCTTTATCTTCTTCTTCTTCGACTTCTTCGACTTCTTCTTTTTCTTCTTCTTCCTTTTCTTCTTCTTCGACTTCTTCTTTTTCTTCTTTTTCTTTTCTATTACATATTTGCATTTTGTTATTGTTATTTTTTTTGGTTGTAAATCAACCTATAAATTGTAACGTCTTTAAAACATTTCGTTAGCATGCAAAAATTTCTTTCTGTTGTTTGCATTTTTTTTTTGTTTCTTTCGTTAAAAGTTGAAAGAATTTTTTTGAATGAACATTTTTAATTATTCAATTTTTCATTTGTTTTTAAGTGAATTATTTAATTAATCTTATATTTAGCATCAATATTTTTTTTGTATCAATTTCCATTCATAAGAAAAAGTAAATTGTAAAAAATTGTGATAAAAAAAAAAGAACAAAAGAAAATAAATTCAATTAAATTTTGTTGTTTTTGTAAATAAATTTTCACTTTGATTATATAAAATTGATTTGAGTTCATTATTTTATTCTCATAATTTAGATTTTAATTTTTATAAAAGAAAATCACAAAAACTTCAGGTAATTTTCTATAAGAATTTTATTCAATTTTTATTAATCAATTCTTATTGTCTCTGTATGCGTCTCTGTGTGAATTCTATTGTTTTTTTTTGCCCGTGTGTTAATTTTCTCTAATACCAACTTTAGGATAAAAAGAAAAAAAAAATCTAATCAAAATGAAAAATGATTTCTTTGAGAAAAATTAAAATAAAAAATTATTATTTTTGGTACAAGTGATTCATTTGTTACTTTTTCTATTTTTCTATAATTATGCGTGTAAGAACAGTAAGACAAGTGAAACAACAACAACAAAAGCCAAGAATAAAACGTGTTTCATCTTCAGGTAAATCAGTGTGTGTACATTACGGCTGGGAATTGGGGGAAGGGGAAAGAGAAAATATACGAGACAGTTTTTTATTCTTCCCCTGTATTTTTTTTTTCTTTACATTTTTTTGGGTTTTTTGTTTTGTTTTTTTTTAAAGATTTTAAAACAATGATTATTTTAATAATAATTTTTGTGTGGATTTAATGTATTTATAACCGCATGAATTATGACTTTTGATGAGCGTTTAAATTATAATTTTGATGTTGTTTTTTTTTCTTTTTACTTTCCCCAAAAATGAAAATGAAAAATGAATTAAAAGTTCATTTGCTTTGAAATGGAAAGAAAGAAAAAAAAAATGAAACAAAAATAGAATTTTGATCCGTTCACAATAATTGCTTTAATTTTATAATAAAAGGATTTTTTGGTGCCACAACTTTACTGTATCCTTCTCTGATTTTCCTAATTTGTTTTTTCATTTGATCATGTAATATTCTAGTATCTATAGAGAATATTGCTTTGTAACATACATCACGGTAGAATTGTTGGTTTTGCTTCAATTATAAATAATAGATCCCGTGTCTTACATGACCCTGACAGTAAAATACAAGACACGTTAATAAGCATAAGTTTAAAAAATGTCTGGTTTTAGAAGACAAAAAAAAATGTACCTAAAACATTTTATCTCGCTTATATATTTAGCTGACTTGATTTGATTTGAAATTAAGAAATAAAAAAAAACAAAACAAAAAAAAACAACAAGTAACTGAAACCCGCCGACTAATGCAAACAATATAATACTGATCGCAGCGGGATTTATTGGCCGAATTTAATTTTTCAAAAGATCAAAATAAACAATCGAAATAATATACCAAAAAAAAAAAACCACTTACAGCAGTTAGATTTGTATTTTTATTTTTGCTGTTTAGTTTTTTTTTTTTTGTTTCTGTTGCGTTTCATTTGTTGTTGTATATTTTTGTATCTAATCGAAAATTGTTAAGAAAAGAAAAAAAAAACCTTGAACGATTTGAACAAAAAAAAAAACAAAAACAGAATTCTTGTAGATATTTATTTAGCCTCAAAGCATACAAAATAAGAAAGAATTATATATTTTTTAGTTGTGTGCTGTGTATTTTTGTGTCAGCTTATATTCTTAAATAACGCACCTGACCTTCTAAACTATATAAGAGAATAAACGTTATTTAGGCAAGTGCAGGGCATGACTATTCGGTTGATTAATTTTACGTTAATTTAGGTACATAGTTAACATTTAATGAACACAAAATTAACGACAATATCAGAAAAAACAAATCTAATTCGTTAAACAATTTATTCGATTAAAAGACGTATTGTATGATTTGCATGCAAAAAAAAAAAAATAATAATTGTTACTTTTTTTGGTTTCCTAGTCAGTTTATTTATTTTTTACTTTTCTTTACAAGTCTTTTGTTTAAACCCGCATCATCGAAGTCAAGACCATAAATTGTAAATATAAAATGACAAAAATTTATTACAATTAATCAAAAATTAGAAAACAGAAACAAACAGAAACAAAAAAAAAAAAACAAAAAGAAAACAAGTTGCAATTTTTTTTAACGCTTCATTCTATACATAATCGTTTGTTTAAAGGCCGTGACGTAACAGTTAATTCCATTTTTAGCATATTACTTCATAACTATAAAAATTATTCAATATTCCTGATTGTGATTGTTTAAATTGATATATTTAGGTATAAGAACAATGACAAATCATTTTTAATTTAAAATATAAAAATCTTATGCATTTTTTTTTATTTAATAAATCTTTCTTTTTATTTAACAGTGACGGCCAGTGAAATTAATAATGCTGTATATAAACCTATACCACCACCAAAGCCTTTAAGTCCACCATATAGAATGCCTCCACAACCACCAGGTGGTTCATCCATTTACGGTGAATCACTTATACCAGGTGCAACCTCAACAGAAGTTGTACAAAATGGTCAAAGTAATATTATGTTGCGAACACATTCATCGAAATTTCCTGTAAGTATAGCATTTTGTTTCTTAAATCACTTTTCATTAATCTTTCTCTATTATTAAAATTAAAATTTTTGAAAGAAAACAAACTTTAAGGTGAAATTTTGTAAAATAATCAAACTTCACTTCACTGTAAAATTTATGTAATCTCCTGTTATTTTATTTTCAATTTTTTTTTTGTTTTTATTTCCATTGTTTTAATGAAGAAATGACAGAACAATGCAAGTCTCTGAGAATATTCACATACAAAATTGGTTTTTTTTGTTTTTGTTTATTTGTTGTTCGTCTTAAAATTTTATTTTTACCTTTAAAAAAACGTAAAGGTATTTTACAATAATAATAAGATTAAAATTCATATCAAGAGAACTTAACATTAAACAAAAAAAAAAAATACACCCATCATATAATTTATTTCAATTGGTCTTCATTCTGACTTTTATTATTATTTTAAGTGAAAGAAATAAATAAATTAAAAATGGAGAAATATAAAAGTAACGGAAAATATTTTAAAATCAAACTTAGACAAACTTTTAAAAGATGGCACTCATCAATATTTTTGTGTCTCTACTAAATAAAACGACCGTAAGCACCAACATGATTTTTATTATTTTTATTTTATTGTAGATTGAACGTGAATTAATTTTATCAAGTGATAAAAATTCATCGAAAATAAATAAAATAATGCAGGAATGTCGGACACCATCAGGATTACGTCGTGCTAATGGTCTACAATTATTACCCAGACAAAGTTCAATAGCTCCAGATCATCCAACATCATCGAAACAAATGCAAGCATGGGTAAATTATTTTTTAATTAAATTCTATTTATTTTAAATAAAAAAAAAAAATTCATAACATTCATTATTTATAAATTGCGCTACTAAATTATCAGCAACGTCATTATGTTCTTCTTTTTTTTTATCCGCTTATTATAAAAAATTACTTTCATTCTTCTTCTGTTCAGTTTTTTTTTTTGCTTGTTATTTTTTATTTAACAAAAAGAATATTTTGTAAATATTTCTTTAATTTTGTCATCATCATGTTTGATGTATACAAAAAAAAAGACGAAAAACGATGAGTAAATCAAATTAAATACATAACATTATAACAATAAAAAATGAAAAATAAAAAGAAGAAGAAAGACTTAAAATAATGTCCAGAATTTCCAACTGAAAATTAATTCTATTCAAAAATAAAACAAACAAAAAAAAAACAAAAATTAAGCCTCTCTAACTTAACCCAACTTCAGTCACCTGAGAAAAAAAAAAAAAGCTGCGCGCGCAAGTGTTAAAACTGATGGTGACTTTGTGAGTGATTTTTTTATGTTTTTGTTGTTGTTTTTTTTTTTATTTAAATAGTCTTTTTTATTGTTTAAAAAAGCAGAGATCACATTTTGAATTTTAATTAATTTTTTTTTGTATTTCGTTTTTTTTTCATTTCATTTTAGTTTTTTTATTTCTTATTTGAATTCGAAAAAAAAGTCTTAAATTTTTTTTTCAAATAAAATTTATCAAATTCTACTTTTCCCTTTATTTTCTTAACGTCTTGTCTTTCACTATATTATGTTATTTAAAATTGTTCCCTTTAAGATCCTTGGGGGCGGCGGCTGATCAAAACAATACCAATACATTCAGTTCCTTTTTCCCATCATCACATAATGACGTCATACATTTTATATTATTTATTTATAAATTTTTTTTGCGGATTGTTGTTGCTTTTTTTTTGTCGTTATTTTTTATATTCTCATAAATATAATCTTTTTTATAAGTTTTATGTCTCAACTTCCTCTTTGTCGTGTCGTTTGTTGGTTTATTTTTTTTTTCTTACGAAGAAACTGAGATGTTCCAATACAGTGAACACAATTATTTGACGCATGTATGTTTGTGTGTGTGTATGTGTTTGTAAGTATGAGAGTATATGTATGGAAGCATGTGAGGTGAGGACTTTTTAAAACGGTCTACGATTCTAACTTAGGTTGTTATTAATTAATTACCAATTCAAACACTGGATTTGATTCTCCCGGTAGGAATTAATATGTTTTACAGTGACGTCTCTTAAAATAAGGGGTCACCATTTTTTTTTTCAGTCAATCGCTTTTTATTTGAATCATTTTTTAAACCTCTAATATTAAGTGATTTCTTTCACTATACATTTTAATAAAAAGGCAAATATAAACACAATGATTGATTTATATTGTATAGTTTATTTAATGGGGGGGAGGTCCATGTTACCATCCGTTTCTTTAAAACTTTCATATTTTCTTCTCTCATCATCACATCAACATCATTTTATATATTCTATTGTTTTTGATCCCAAAACCTTTTTAAAGTTTTTGTTTTATTTTTTTTTTATTCACTTGACCCAAAGATTTCAGATTATAAAGTTTGAAATTTTATAAAATACAACAAAAACAAAAAAAAAATTAAGAAGTTAAAAAAATGTACGCCAATGATGAACATCATCATCATCGAAATCATATGTGTGTATATACGTCATTTGTTACAATGATGGGAAAAACGTGTGTGGTGGTTTTATATATTTTGTAGGTATATTTTAATAGTATGTGTTTGTATGTGTGTGTATGTGTGTATTTTATTTTTTTATTTTGTAAAAGAATCATATTATTCTATAAACACCTTCAGTGGAGTTAACTCAACATAATAATGTTAACCGGCGATGAATATCGGGCGATGGTGTTTTGCTTTTATTTAGTTTTTTCTTCTTTTCATTCAAACGTTTTATTTTTACTTTTATTAAATTCAGTTTAGTTTTTTCATTTATTTTTAAGTTGAAAATAATTAAATAAAAATAAAGTGAAATAGATAAAAAAAAAAAGAAGAAGAAGAAGTAAAGGAGTCTAGAGAATTGAATAAATAATTGTTTAATATTTAATTGGAATTTCTAATTAAATTAAATTCAAACTAAAAATAGTTTTGTTTTTCCTACTCTTCTTCTAATTAATGAAAATTGTTAAAGTGAAATTTATAAGAAAGAAAGAACAACAACAACAAAAAATAAATACAACGTACATGAGAAGGATAAAAAATTGGATTACGTTACGTGTGTTTATTTCTTCTTATATGAATAACAAGAGAAGGAAGTGAAGAAGTTTTTGTAAAATAATTTATATGTGAAGTGAATATTTTATTTTATTTCAATTAATTTAATTTTCTTGTTGTTTATTTTTTTTTTTCGTTCATTCTGTTCATTCTGTTGTTTCTGTTGTTTCTGTTGTTTCTGTTGTTTCTGTTGTTAATTAAACAAAAGCAAAAAAAAACACTCCTCCTCACAATGAAGTAAAATTATTTAGTTTCTTCAAAATTGTTAACAAAAAAAAAAACTAGCAACTTATACAATTATGTTTCAATATTTTCCACTCCCTGAAATTTAATTGAACAAACAAACAAAAAACATTCATCGAATATTTTTTTATCATTTTATTGTTGTTGTTGTTGCTGTTATTTTTTTTCCATTTAATTCCAATAATTGTTGTTTTTGTTATTTATACATTATAAATTTATCTTTTTTCATTTATAGAATATTAATAATAATTTATGTTATGTGTGTGTGCTTTTTTTGTTGTTGTTGTTGTTGTTTCGTGGTTTACTATTTATATATTTATGGCAAGTTTCACGAAAAATTCTATAGAATCCTGTTGTAAAAATGTATATGAAAGAGAGAAAGGATAATATTTAGTAGAAGAATAATTTACGAGAGAAACAAAAAAAAAATTTCTTTAAACCGACATGTAAAAGTTTACGTAAAAATTTTTTTTAGTTAGAATTCTAAACATTTTCTTTTTTAACGTAAACTTTTCTATTGTGATCTATTAAAGAGTTAGGACATTACATTTTTCATAAACTAAAAAATATATTGCTAAAATAAAAGTAATGCGGTCCAATTTAAATGCAATTTCAATTATCACGCAAATTTTCCTGATCGAGTCCAGTAATATTTTCTTAATACAATTGATGAGACTTTTTAAAACTTAAAAAAAAAATTAAAATACAACAAAAAAAAAACATGCAAACCACACACACACATAAAAAGAAAGACAGAAGAAGAAAACAAAAAAAAAATGAACCGTGCGATTATTATAATATTTTCATATAAACAAAATGAAAAGAAGCACCTGTTTAATATTCAAGTTCAATGTCCTAAAACTCATAAAAAAAAAATATATATTTATATTTTTTTTTTTTTTGTAACTTCTCTACCAACAAAAAAAACAAAAAAAGTATAACGTGAATTTCATTCTGTTTCCATTCTATTTTTTTTTTTTTCTTTTTTTTTTATTCGTCTTTAAATAATTTGTAATAAAAAAGTTTTATAAGAAAAGACAAAAAAAAAACAAATAAAATAAAATAATAAATGATAATAAAAATTTTTAATTGAATTTGTATTATCTGATTACGATATTTAAATAATTTTTGTCTTTAACAGTTTATCCACCTGTTAACCCAGTATCACGTTCTATACACATTATCACGTACATTTTTAGAAATATTTCTTTTTTTTTTTACAAGAAAAAAACAAAAAAAAAAAATACAGGATTCATTATTTTTCACTAAAAATTTCTCTTAAGTGAAAAAGCTTCTTAAACTTTTGCAATTTGATAAAAGTACGATTCGTTATTTTTCATCAAATATTTCAGAAAAAAAAAGTCTTTTTAACCTCTAGTCAAATTTAAAAATTCTTCTTCTTCATTTTAATATCTTTTTTTTATTGTTTAAAATTTTTTTAAAAAGATAAAAGAAAAAAGTCTACATAAAAAATGAATTATTTTTATTACGGTAATAATGATTCTTGATTAGAATGACTATTTCTATTCTATTCTATAACAGCAAAAATAAACAACTACGATGTTGGTAAATACCAAAAGAAAAACAAAACATCTAAGAGATTATTATCCTTCCTTAATAATAAAATGAAAGAATATCTGTTAACCAATTGACTTACTTTTTAATTTTTATTGTACAATTTTACACACATTTTAACATTAAACCAAAAAAAAAATAATAAGAAGAAGAAATAACAAGAAGAGGAACAAATTACTTTATTCATTCATGAATAATCTTATAAAAATAATAAGATGCTTCACCATAAACAATTTGTTTTTATTTTTGCTTGTTGTTTGTGTTTATATCTTCTGTATCTTGTCATTTACATGGCTTGTTGTAGGTATCTGGTGATATTATTGTGTTTGCTTGTCTACAACACAAACTAACAGAACAAAAAAAAAAGTTAAATAAAATAAATGTCCACAACTTTCAATTTCAATCAATCACCGTTTTCTGTCTGAAGGTCTTGTGAGAAGAAGTAAAAATAACAACAGAAAAAATTGCAAGAAATTTATTAAATTAAAAAGAAAAAGAAGTAGAAATAAAACGTTAACTTGTCACTTCTTCTCAGGAAGTGGGCGTGGCTGTTTTTTTCTTAACTTTTTTTGGTGATGGACTTAGTTGTCATAGTTTTGTCACAAATCTTTATTATTATTGTTATTATGATTTTTTGTGTGAGAAATTATTGTTTTATGCGCTGAATCATGCGATCATAAAATCTAATGAGTGTGTGTGTGTGTGTGTGCATATGTGTATTTGTGTGTGTGTTTATTTCAATAGGATCGTTTAAACTCAGTTTTTATATTATGTTTTATTGTGGTTTAAAATTAAGTAATTAAGACAAAGTTAAGGTCATGGTTAGATGAGTTTAGTATTTTATATGTTGCATGTCTGCAGGTCAGTTCCCTTCAGTAATAATGAATCTTAGATTTATTACATGTTTTGTTGCTCTTTTTTTTGCTTTAAATTATTTCCGTTTCTTATAAAATATTAATAAAAAAAATATGTTGAAGCATATTCTGCGGGTACCTGTTCATCGTTCATTTTATTTGTTGAAAACAATTATTGATCTAACAAAACTGCTTCAACAACAGACGAGAACTAAATTTTTATTCATTATATTATTTGTACGATATTCCTTTACGTTTGAAGAAAGAATCCTAGACTTGCTCAGCAAAATCTGTAAACAAAGTTCTAGAATTAAAATGCCCACTTTTATTACACACATAAAAATAAGTACAAGAAAGACCTTGCAAGGTCGTCGTCACACTTCATCGTAATAATCAGCATAATATCATCACCGAATTCGACCAATAAATATATTTAGTCATTCTATCATCTTTCATCAGCATCAACATTTTGCTGTCATAAAAATTTGAACATAAAATAAAAATAATTGAAGAAAAACTCATGAATAATTAAAATAAAAATAAACATGAAGTTTGTGTCGCGCTTCATTTTTTTTTATTAATGCAAATCAAAAAGATAAAGAAAAAAGAATAAAGACTTCACTTTAACCAATCAATACCTTGACTGTTAAATCTAATTTACATATTTTGTTTCTTTTTTGAATGTCGATTGAATAACGAAATTGATATTAAAAAAATTTGTCAGGTGTATTTGAATTTTTTAGCCCAACAAATATAACGTTTTAATATGATTTTATGCGAATTGGGGTTTGCCGGATTATTGAACCCATTTCTTAGATTTTATAAACAAAAATATTTAATGTTTTTCTTATAAATTATTAAGTGACAGTGTGATTGTTTCTTATAATATTTAATTTAAAGAGTTCAATAAGCTCCACGTTTTGTATTTTAGTCTAGATCAACAATTATTATTTTTCTTTCATTCAATTTTTTTTTACTCTTTTGGTCTTTTTTTTTCTATTTGGTCAAGATTAAAATAAATCTTTGTTTCGCATGTTCTGGAGCATTGTAATTATCTTTCTCTTTTGGGGATTTAATAGTATTTCGGATATCCCCTGGGTATTGACAGAATAGTCATTATAACAGTCAGGTGAGCACACCTTAATTTCAGTTGATGTCATTTCACAAGTCTATATATTAATGTGTTTGTCCCATTTTTTAATGAAAGCCTATAAAGTGTAAACATTTGGAAACATTTCTAAAATTACTGGTTTTATAATTGCGTAGTTTCATTGAAGCATTTAAATGTAGTATAATTCTATACTTGTGTCAGGAAGTAAAATTCTAGGATGAAACTATTAAGAGAATCAATTATAAATATTTGCCATTATTTTTTTGTTAAATTTAACAGAAATCTGAAGCACGAAAAAATTTCTTTTGAATCAAAGGGTGGAAATATTAGGAAAAAAATTGTATAAGAATTTGAACAGATGTTTTTCTACAACAGGGAAAGTTGCAAAAAAAAACTAAAATAATGTCGATATATATTTTTTTTTAATTTACAGATTATTATTTCTTCATTACAGAATCATTAAGCCTTTAGAGACAATCACTTTCATAATAATTTATGATAATTATACTAATTGAATAAGATTAAAATCAATTAAGTGTTAAATTTATATATATTTTTGGTTATGTTGTTTTTTTGAATTTAAAAAAATAAAATAATGTTAGGAAGTATTGTTGTAAGTGAAGAAATATGTAAAAGATTAATTAGTTGTTAGCAGTGAGAAAATATATAGAAATATATTATAAAATAGTTAAGTTGGGTTGGGTGGAATAAAAATATAGGAAGGAATTATTATGAATTAGTAATACGACATAATAGTTTAAATCTTGATTTTATTATATTTTATATGACCTTTAAATAAAAAAACTCAAATTTCAATTTTAAACTGAATATGGTCAAATCCAGTTGATGGAATAAATATTATTTTATGTAATCGACAGGATTAAACGTTATTCATTTACACATAAGAACTTGAATATATACGAATAATTTTATCATAAATAAATCTATACATTTAGCCAACGAATATTTTATTAAATTAGCATGAATTTCTATGCATTAAAATTAGTAATTTATTTATTATTCTCAGCGTATTATTTTTTTTGATAAAAATCAATTATTGATGAACTCTAAATTGATTTTCGATTGTGTGTGTTTTTTTTTGTATTTAGAAATAAAGTGAAATATGGTTTAAAACTCATTTAATTTGTTCTGCACGATAATGTTGTAGAGAAAATTTATTAATTCGTGTTTGACGGTATTAACTAATTCATTGAAAGGCGTGATTATTTTTTTGAAGAGACTAACGTATAAACAATTCTCTAATATTTAGTATTTGGGTGTGGAAAATTATTAAACCCTTTCATTTTTGTATAGCTGCCCATTTTAATTTATACGGAAATGTGTTATTATGACATTGTTATCAATCACATTTTAGTTTTTTTTTTTAGTATGAGTTGTAATAATTTAACATCTGTATCAATTTCTAAGATGCGTAAAATTACTATTAAGATATATAAATAGAAAAGGTAAAGAAATTGCAAAAATGTTTAATAAAAGTTACACACCAGAAATCTATTGAAAAATAATAATATTCTTTTCACTTTTCACATGGAACTGTATAAAATCGCGATTACTTACCTAATTTTGTTTGAAATTTAGTTATGGATATTTTCTAAAATTTCTTCCAATAATTATAATCTGACCTTTTTCTATATATTTAACTATGCTTGTAAGTGGATGATTACTTTCACAAAAAAAAACAAAAATTCATCTACATTGTGATTCGTCACAAATTATTCATAAAGAACCTTGATTTCATAATAAATTATTTAAAGTCTAATGATAGACAGATTCTTCCTTGTCCGTGTATTTTAAATTGCAATTCTTAAAAAATAAATCCTTGATTTTTATTCTAGATTTATTTTATGAATGAGTGAAACGCAATTTTCTTTCTCACAAAAATTATAAACTATAATAAATATGTATGTTTTAATTATTAAAATAAAAGTGTAAAAGAAAAAACAAACAAACAACAACAAACATAAATTATGATAATTAAAATACAAATTAATAAAAAACAAGTGAAATAAAAATCATAATTAAAGGCAATTTTTATGCATAAGAAACAATTATAAAAATTTAAAGGGAATCTTTAAACCAACAAAAAAAAGTCAAAACAATTAAAAATATGGTGGAATTCGCTCTAGAAAATGTAAGCAAATAAGGAATTCATAAACTTCTATTGTTTAGTTGATTTTTCTTTCTCTATAAATTAATTTTAATTTATTAAAATATTTGAATGAAACTAAAAATATTGTATAAATAAGAGAAAGAGGAAAATTTATTCTATTGTTTAAAGAATTAAAAATATAATCTTGATTTAGAAAAAAAAATTTGTTAAACATTTAAATCATTCTTATAAAAGTCTTTTTTTATATTTTGAACAGTTAAAATCCTTTTAGGCGATCACCTAAATTTTTATCCTCATTAATTTTTTGTGTTTATCGAGGATTATTTTAACTCAAAAATTAAATAAAATTATTAAGATAAAATCTTAATCTTTTAAAAGATTGGTCACGCAATCGCATAATGGCCCAATTTGAAAGCTTTTTCTGTAATTTATTTCAGAATTTTAAATTGAAATCTAAAATCCTAAGAATGAATTAAATTAAATTAAATCATAACAGTAAAATAAGAATTTAAGTAATTATGTAGAATAAAAGTTGCCAAATAATTATCAGATGTGTGAATATGTTATTGTTTTCATAAACATTATCAATTTTGAATTCAAAAATATGTACATTTTATTAATTTAGATTTTTTTTTTCTTTATATGATTTCAGAATACACAATCACAACAATGTCCACAATCTGAAATAATATCACAGTCATCATTAACTGGAGCAATACCACGTGCACCAGCACGTTTACCAGAAGATGTGACCGCATTAGCTGAACGTGAAAATGGTAAAGATCGTAGTGGTATTGGTGATTTAAAGGATACAAATAAAAATGCAGTTGCCAAAACATATCACACACTCAAAGATCTTATTTCATCAAAATTTAAAAAGGACATTAATGAATCGACAGACGGATTGAATAACGTGACAGTACAACAACAACTTCAGCAGCAACCAGAAGAGTATCGTTCTCCATATTCTGCATTACCAGCACATATGCGACAGGGACAAGGACAAGCATTAAATCAATCACAACCAAATATCTGGATGGGACGTCAACCAGCAGAACCAACACCAACCAATAGAATGCAAATGGGGCAAATTGCTCAAGTAGCACAGCAAAGAAATTATACACCACCTGAACCACCTAGAAGTGTTGTTCAACAACAACGTGCTGCATCCCAGCCACAATTGAATATGCCATTCGAAAGACGTGGGTCACAAGTTCTATTAGATCAAATGGATCGACGAGGTTCTTTAGCAAATATTGATGTAACCGATAGTGATGATGGTGGATTCATTTCTAGAGCACGTCGCCCTCAAACAATGTATCAACTTCCACCACAGTCTCATATGGCACAACAACCACAAAGTCCTGCACCACATTTGAATGGTCAATCACATTCGCAGAGAAATTCACCACATGTCTTTCAAAATGGTGCCAGTAGTTCATTGAGCCAAAATTATCAAAATCCATCTCAACATGAAATTTCCATGAATGGAACAAATTCACCACAATATGGTGTTGGTTATCAGCAACAGCAGCAGCAACAACAACAACAGCAGCAGCAGAATTCTTTGCAACAACAATATTCATCTGGTATACAGCAACAGACACAGCAATATCAGCAACAACAACATTTATACCAACAACAGCAACTACAGCAGCAACAGCAAACACAATTTACTCCAGGTCAACTTCAACAACAACGAATCACGGAGGGAATTTTTTCACCACCAAAAATTGAGTTAAGTAAACCGCATCAGGAGAATGGTGGAACGTCGTCAATAAGACAGGACATTCTGAGAGCATCATTTCAAAAAATTGATCCACATAATAGTCAATTATCTCAACCAAATCAAAGCAATGCTGGACTACTACAAAAATATATAGAACAGGAACAAAATCACCAAAAAGTGGAATTGAAGCCAGCACAAAGAACTGAGATACGTCAAACACAAGGTCAGGATCTTTTAAAACCAGTTTCTGGATCAGCTGCTAGTTCAGATTATGATAAAAGTGGTAATCAAAGTTCAAATGTAGATTCAGGCAGAGGAAGTGCAGCATATTCAAGTGGACGAAAAGGTGTTCAATTAGATACAAGTCCAGAAAGTTCTGATTCTTTACTTAGACCAAAGGATAATGATACTGAATGGGTGGATATTGTTGATGCAGAACTAAGACACATTTTAGAACCAAATATGCAAGGGCTTTCAATTCGTCCAGAAAGTACTGTTTCCGGTAGTGTTTCCTCAATTTCCCCTCCATTACCACCGCTATCGCCAAATGAGAATAATAGATATAAGCAACCTCAGGTAATTCCATTCTATTATTATGAATTTTCAGTACTTAATATTTTTAAAAAAAAATTTTAGTCAAAGGAAAGTAATTCCAAACAAGAATATGGAACAGATAGCTACAATCGGCCTGGACGAAGTTCTGGTCCAATTGGTCCATCAAGAGCCGGATGGCCTGGTTCCTCTGTTCAAAAACAGAGCCAACCTCGATCATCCACTAAAAAACAAGAACAAACTTTATTGAAACGACATTGTAAATTTTCTAAATCACAGACTAACAACTAAAATAATAACTAATTATTTGAAATGTTTTCAGTGTTTGGTTTGGACAACGATTTAACATCAACAACAACACGGTCACTAGATTTGGATTCACTTCTAGGCGCTCCTTGGGGTGCAGGACAATCAGTTAGTGATTCAGAAACTGATACTCAAGGATTAAGACATATAAGAAGTCAACTTGAAGGTCTTGAAAATATGTAAATATACCATTTTACGTGAATTTAATTCCTTATACTAAAATAAAATTTTTGAATTTTTCTTAGGTACAGTGAAGTTCTGCGTATGCTTGGAACAAGAAATCCAAACAATCGAGTGAATGAAAATCACTTCCGCGGTGGAAATGGATCCAGACGCCGACATGGAAGTTTATCATCACTTCCATCAAGTTCTGTAAGTGGAAGACCTATAAGAGATCGAAGACGAGTAGATGATAGAAGAAAAGTGAGGGATATCAAAGTAAGAATGAAGATTAATGTCTAAGAAAATTATTTGTCAATAATAATGTTTGTATCCTTCAATTTTTTAGGGAATAAATAAAAGATTTCAGAGACTGGAATCTCATGTTGTAACGTTGGCACGCAGTGTAGCTCATTTATCTTCTGAAATGAGATCTCAACATCTGGTGACACAAGAATTAGAACGACTGAGAGATGATTTAGCAGCATTGAGGTAAAGAAATATTTTTGATTTAATTTGTTCAGAAGTAATTAAAATATAAAATTTGTCTTAAAGAGCTCAAGCTGGACGACCATCTACAATGTTTAAAGGAAATGGCGATCCAGAACCACTCAATTTAACAAATCCTAAACGTGTGAAGAAACTTACAAAATTTTTTGGGGAAGATCCTCCACTAATGAGGCTTTTCTTAAAAAAATTAGGATATGAAGTAAGGCTAATAATTATAATTGGCGTATGGAATTCTCATGTAAAATTATTTTTTACAGAAATACGCGGCACTATTTGAAAATGAACGTGTTGGTATGATTGAATTGCCTTACCTTGGAGAAGAACGATTGCAAAAACTAGGGGTACCACTAGGGCCTCGTCTACGTATTCTACAAGAAGCACAAATTTCTCTTTGTAAAGATACAACTTTATGCATAGTTTAATGTATTTACTTCAAATTCTTTTTAAATTTAATTTTTAATTAAATTTAGGTTCCATAAAGAATTGTTGTGACGTTCTTTTTAAAATTTCTCGTTTCCATGGTGATAATTATTTCAATGAGATCATCATTTATTATTCCATTTTTCTTTTTTGAAATAATTATCATCAATTTCGATAAAGATTTTTTTCTAAAATTTCGTCACAAAATCCTTCGTTGAATCAATTAATAATTATTTAAATTAACGGTATAATATTAATTAGAATTTCAAAATTTTTGAAATAATTTAACATTTTTTTCTTTTATATAAAATAAAACATAAAAAATATAATGCGCTAACCGTCATTTTTCGGCCGGATTGTGCAATCATATACAGGTTAATTAAAAAAAAATTTTAACTTATACACTAATTTTTTTGGTTTACTTTTATAATTTAAAAAAGAAAAGAAAGAATATAAACAAAATTTTCTTCAATTCAACAATAATTTAGTAATAATTAAAAATAAATATATAAATAAAATGAATAAACCAAAGATTCATTTTTTAAAGACATTCAAAACAAAGTTCTATAAAATAATTATTGTGTGCAACATTTATTATTGTTGCATGCAACTTTTATTAATGTTGCATGAAACTTTTCTACATTAAAATTTTTGTAAATAAAATTCAAATAATAATTAATGAATTTATAATGATAATTTATATTTTTAAATAATAATTAATAACATAAATATAAGATTTTTTTTAGACCATGTTTCATTGTGAATATTATTATTAAATAAATATAAAATGTATAAATTAATAAAAACGGATTTTTGTAATACATTTTGAGTTTTTTTTTCCAGTGAAACTAATTTATTTATATGATTTAATGGAAATCAAATATGAAGGATTGATACCTATTAAATGTCATCACAAAAACCTAAAAAGGGAAATTCTATTAAAACGAAATAAAATAAAGAATTCACTGATTCTTAAAAATAAAACATTATTTTTATGTAAATATTATTTCTATACTGAAGACAATGAATACAATTAATATTGTTTACATTTCTGTTATCTTGTACTTTATCCATGAATATAGAAATTAAATAATAAAATTAAAAGAAATAGTTTTCAATAAAATCCTATTTATAAAGACGTGAATTTGATTGATTGATTGATTCAAACAAACAAGTTATTTATCTTTCATCATATAATAAATCAAATTAATGTAATAGTAATTGGAATTAAATTTCATAATTCCTGCATAAATATTTCGTTGCCGAAAGGAAAAGTTTTAAGTCTTAAGTGTGAATAGTACAAACATGAAGTGGTTTTATTTTATTCTCTCAATTTATTCAATAAAATTAATAGTTAATGGAGAATATTTAACTGAACAAATTATAACTAATTTAAGTAATGAATGGAATATTATTCAATTATTTTTTAAAGTTTGTATAATCAATAAAACATGGGATAAGTTACAAAAAAATTAATTAGAATTATTTTTGTGCACAGGATCAACATTCTGTTTCTGTTCTTCCATTAGGAAATTTAATAGAAAAAACGAATCAATTTTTTTCCGCCGGAACAATAAAAAACAACATAAATACATCATTCTACATGTATTCAGATATTAAGTGCGTTAAAATACTGAATTTATGTATTAATTTGAACAATATTTACCCTTCGAATATTATTTTTCAGAAATTTTAAAGTTGCTTCATCTTTAAAACAAAGTTCTAAACAAGTTTCACTATCATTAACTTATGGATGTTTTATTATTGGTACCAATTTTCAAAATTCAAAAACAATAATTGAAGAAATTGGTAAAACCTGTGAAACCCAAAAATTAGCATTTCTTTTTTTTAATTCTACAACATCGTCTGCCAAAGATATGATAACATATTTGTGGAAAGAATTTCAAATGCTTAATTTATTGGTGGTAATCAATGAACAGAATATAAATTTATTGGAGCATTCTGGTAGTTCAACATTAATTTATAATCCATTCGCAATTAATTCCATTACTGGAGATCGGGGAGTTCATTATGAATTTGAAATTACTGCAAATGATCAACACTACTTTTGGAATATTATTGAAAATATTTTAAATAATCGATTAATCGATATGTTTGGTTATCCTCTGAATATTTTTATTTATGAATTTCCATTAATTGCGGAAAAAGTTATAAACAAAAATGGTGAAATAATTCGTTATAAATATATTGATGGAACATTATTACATATTTTCTCACAATATATGAACTTTACACCACATTATATTTCATCTGATTATTCATTTGAATTATCAAAGGATTCATTAAGAGGTAAGCTCAGCAAATGTTTTTATAAATGTTTTTCAGCGACTTCAAAATGATTTTTTATTAAATTTCATTATGTAATCATAACCATAATATGTTGGTTTAAATTTAATGAAAGATTTCCGTTGTACGTGGTAAATCATAAATTAGTTCTAAAAATTATTACAGATTCATTAAAAAAAGTTGAAAATGGTGAAGCAGAATTGGCAGCAAACGGAAGAATGATGAGTATTGATTATGGTATGAATAATTCAGTATTTTTAAATGCAATTGACGTTGTTCCAGTTTTTTATATTACACCAATTACATATAAAATAAAAAATTTAGACGTGTTCATGTATAATTTATTTGATGATTGGACTAGAATATTATCAATAACATTAATAATTATTGTATTTTTACTTTGGGTATTAAATCAAATTTTACATCAATTATTAAGCTTTATGGATATTATGAAAAATGTAAGCGATTTTTTTATTGTAACAATTTCAATATTAAATGGAATTTCAACAAAATCACCAAAATGTACAAATCTTCGAATATTATTTTTATCAATGTTAATTTATTCACTTGTTATATGTAATACATATCAAGGTACAATAATTCATCAATTAAATTTTAAAATTTATCCAACTGAAATTAATACATTAACAGAATTGTTAGAAAGTAATCTTAGTTTAGCATATATAGATTCATTTGTTAGATTACCAGATTCAAATCAATCAATTATTCATAATTTAACATTAAAAAATGAAATAATTGTTAATTCATTAGATGATGCTTTTGAAATTGTTGCTTATAATAAAACGGCCGCATTATTAATACCTGAAATGTTTATTGGTCCATATAAAGCACAAATGTATGATCGAAAAACAGGACGTGACCTAATACATAAAATACCAGAAATTCTATTTTCATTTCCGGTAGCATTTGTTATAGCAAAAAAAAGTCCTTATATTAACAGATTAAATTTAATACAAAGAAGATTTAGTGAATATGGTTTTTCCTATAATGAAATGCAAAAATCAATGGCACAAACACAATTGTTTTATATTCGTAGAACTAAACATGGTTTTATTGATGATATTCCATTAAAATCAATTACATTAAAAGATATGTTACTTTTATTTAAATACTGGTTTTATTTATTGTGTTTATCTTTAATTATATTTATTATTGAATTATTAATTCACTTTTTTTTGAAATATCAGAATCAGAAGAAAAAACCAAAAATTTGATAAATATCAATATTTTATTATTGTTTCTTGTTTATTGTTTGTATTACTTGAAATGTGTTTTTATTTTTACTTGTATAATCAGAACATGGGTATATTTGGAATTGATAAATCAAAAAATATTATAAGATCTAGGCCGTAGGAATAAAAGTATGTTAACTAATTTTTGCTGTTATTACTTTATGAAATTAAAAATTCCATTAACCAATTTTATGAATTTATAAAATATTTCGTGAGTAATAAAATAACTAACTAAAGATTATTAAAATTTAATTTAAAATTATTTCTTCGAAAGTTAAAATTGTGTGAAAAGCAAGTTCGAATGAATTTGTTCTTAATCTTTGTTTACCATTAAAGTTAGTAGGTACATAGTGTAATTACTTTTTTAATCAAATAAATTAATAAAGACTTGTTTGTAAAATTGTTTAGTTTATTTTTTGTATAAAATACATAATTATAAAATTTAAATATTCATATTTTTTCCTTTTTCTTAATTTTTCGCTAATCTAATTTGTGTAACGAAACAGCATTTATTGTGATGTGGATCACTCACCGACCATTCAATATCAAATGTACCCTGTTTTATTTAATAAAAAAAAAATTTGAATAAATTTAATGGAACAGTTTTTTGTTATAAAATTATAATTACGGTTGGATATTTTTTAGCTGCATAAAGTGTGTAAGCATACGTTTGTCTTTGATTTGCAACAACTGGGCATGTTGTAAGAGTACAACCATCTGCAGTTATATCGACAAATGGTAATCTATTACTAGCTGATACCCAGTAAACTTTATTTGAAAGTGTTTCAGCACTGAATTCTATTAAATATTGTTAAAAAAACAAGATAAATTATTTCATTTAGAAATTCAAATTAGAAATAACAAAGTAATAATAAAAATCAACCTGGTGTAAATTCATATTCAATTGAAACACTTCTACGAAGTTTAACTTTGCATGCTTGACCAGAACTTGCTTCTCTGCATGGTGAAATTCTTACTTCATGTATTGTACAATTATTGACTGTAAAGTAAAGAAGTTTTATATTTTCATTATTAAGAAGAAAAAAATTTTTTACTGATTGTTCTGATTAATAAATTTAAATTTTCAAACACACGCAAAATCTTATCTCCAGGCAGACAGACTATATTTTATTACTACACACACATAAGTGATAGAATATATTATCGCGCTCTTCCTACATAAAGAGAAGAAAACTTAGACTTTCAAAATTACTTGTTCAAAATCTAGTTGCTGTACGAAAATATCTGAATATCTGATTTTTTTTGTCTGTTACGTTATTTGAGTAAGCCAGCTACTATTTACAAAATAAAAATAAATCTTGAATTTTGATCCTTAAAGAAAGTCTTTAGATTTGAATAGAAATGTATCAGAAATTTATGGCACATACAAAATTCAATAATTCATGAATACGCAATTCTACACTCACACATCTCAAAAAATAATCATATAGTTTAGATTTTAATTAATTCTATTCCTAAGTTACACAATATTTTTCCAATTAAAATTATTTATAATCATTTAAAGATAACACAAAATAAAGCAATAATTAAAACTCATAATTTTGAAATCATATTTTTTTTTAATCATCTTGAACTTTTTAAATTTTCACTGTAACTTAATTTATTCTTAGAACTAACAGAAAATCCATTAAAATTTTGTACAGACTGAAAGTACAAAATTACCTTGTTCTGGAAAATCTTTTGCACATTCTTGAAAATTTACAACTTCAGCAGAAATAATTCCGATAGTCACAATTAAAATAATTAAACTTTTTTGAATCATTTTTTTCTTTTGTTAATTTTAATTTAAAGCAAATTTTAATTCAATGTTAATTTGAAGAAAACTAAACTGTAACTGAAAAACAAATCTTATAATATTTTATTTCTTAAACATTTTTTTATTCAGATTAAACATAAAATATAAACAGAGACTAATATTTTGATTTGGTTAGCTGGATTACATTGTGATAAACTGATAACAGAACAAGTATAATAATGCTAACATTTTTATTATCAAAGAACTTTAAACAGTGGCGGCACTTAATTATACTTAAATTATTAATCACTAATTATCACAATTTTTCAGTTCAATCAACTATTTTTAACAATTAAAATCATCAACAAGAAGACCAATTAATTAATAAGAATTAATTACCGTAACAAAATTGAAAAAGTCTTATCAATATTTAAGTGAACCAAATAAAGTAAAATTTATCATTTCTATACCAAAAAATAAAACAAATGACTTATTTATCGAAATAAAAGTCAGAAGGTGAAGCGGCTTCAATTGAAATGATTAGGAAGAATACATATAAGGGCAAAGGCCCGTCCCGAACACAATTTCCTTAACACACTCCTGATAATATTTTTAGTATATTTGATAAGGGTCTTCATTTATCTTGGGTCAAATACACAATATTGATAACATCCTGTTAATTTCTTTAATTTCTTTGTTTATCATTCTTCAAAATAAAATTAAATTAAATAAACAAAAACAAACAAAGTTTTTTAAAGAGGAAAAACTTTTACACAAGCCTTACGCATATTTTTTTAGTTAGTATATTTATTTTACAAGGCAAACAACCTTTTGGTCTTTCGTTGAGTCCTACTACTTTTTACGCATTGCCTATGCTCTATATAAAACATACAGGTTTTTTTTATAGAAGAATTGTTCAGTTAAAACCAAGTTCTGCACATCGACCAAGGTTCATAGATGTCATTTATTCATTCCACTCTAATTACATATATAATTTTTACATTGAAAATATTCATAAAAATATTCAACAAAATATCAAAAGAAGAGGAGACTACTAAGTTCGTTGAATTTTGTTTTTAAAAATTTAAATACAAAAAAAAACAACAAATAATTAATCAAATAAATGTATAGATATACCGAGTACAAGTGAACTTATATATACAATCATTGTAACCTTTCATCTTAACGACACAATAAAATATGATTAGAAATTAAATATATAATAAAGAAAAATAATAAAACTTTTGCTAAATATATAATTTGTTGTTTGGTTTGGCGCATTAAATAATTAAATAAAAATAATTACATTAAATTCAATTTTTATATTTTCTTATTTTTTTTTTTTATTTATTAAAGTTCAAAGTTAAATATTTTATTTTTGTTATTTATAAACAAATTATTTCTTCATTCATTTTATATTGTAATTCTTGTTTATTTTAATTAATTCTACTAAAAATATATTTTCCATGAAATTTACAATAGCATTCATATGGAATTAAAAGTACTTCAGAGAATTATGATAAAAATTGTTTTTAAATAAAATTATTTATTGCAGCAATATTTCTAAAAATCGAAAAAATATAGAATGCTGAATTTATAAATAAATTTAAGATAAATTTAAGGACAAACATCTACCCAACTGTTTATTGTTTTACTTTAATTCATATTTTCATTGAATCTTTGTAACAATACTGTTAATTATTTTTTAATCTGAGTACAAAAAAAAAATTTAACGTTCCAAGTCCAGCGCCAGATAAACAACAATACATACCCGATTTACTAAACTATCCATTTTCTCTTTGTTTGTTTGTATTTCTACTAATTTCAAATCTTAATGTGATTAAAATTATTATAATATTTCGTACAATGATAGACATTATATTAAATTAGAAACAAAATAACATAATATGGATTAAACGGCAATACCTGATTCAAGAACAACATATACCGACTTATTAACAAAAAAGAAACAACAACATATTTTTTACATCTAATTTAAAATCAAAATTCCAACACCTTTTATTAATTTATCAGGATATATATTTTATTCAATGGATTGTTGTATTGCCATGCTGTCGGCTGGAATTAATTCATTTTTATTTTACCAAGAACAACAACAACAACAATATGTGGAAATAATGACATTACATAAATGTTATATGTATCGCACCACTAAATATTTGAACGCATGATACAAATATTATAAAGAATTTCACAAATAAAAACAACAATGGAAAAACATAACATACAACTCCATACAATAAATAATGATAGTAAATGTTGTAATGTAATAATAATTTTTCGATTACTTTCAAATAAACACATTTTTGTTCTTCGAATATAATTTAAATTATTATCACGTGTTGCTTCTGATATTCCATGTTCAACAAAACCAAATTCAAATGAATATAATAAAATCTCATTAAATTTAATTCTAAATGGTGATAATTTTTGTACAATATAAGAACTGTGATAAGCCAATGGACTCTCAGGTATAATATAAAAATAATCTTTACCAGTTTTTGTATTAAAATAATTTGATTTAAAATAATTTGCAAAACTTTTTCTTAATAAATATGCAAATTTTTTTTCTTCTGCTAATTTTTTGATATGATATTCAGTTTGTGTATTATTTATTGTATTTTTCATATAAAATTTATAATAAATGGAATTTTTATCAAGTGTATCAAATTGTTTAAAAACATTAACTGTACTTGTATGTGTAATTATAAATAATTCACTATTTGCAATTTCTGTTATTGTTTTAAAATTTCTATTTTTTGGTTCTGATGTTAGTTGACTTATTATTGTTCCCTGATATGAATTACAAATAATCATTGCATTAATTAATAATGTACATAAAATTATACGATAATAAACTTTATTATATTCTTTAACAACAACACAATTATGTGTACTAAAAATAATGAAAATTAAATCAATTAAAGTTATTTTCTTAATTCCTTCATTATAATTTCCATATTTATAATTAAATTTATTCAGATAATACCAAATTATGACAACACATATTAATGTGAAAATCATTAAAAATTGACCAATTGAATCGAATATTTTAAATATAAAAATATTAATTGATGGTAGTTCCGTATCTAATTTAGCTAATAGAAAAACAAGTTGAAATATTTCCATAGAATAAAGGAAAACAATATTATCTGTTTGTAAATTTGAAATATATCTGAAGTTTGCATTTAGATCAACCATTTTATATTCAACCATTGCTAGACCACCAGTAAGTGTTCCATTGTCCAATACAACTCCATATGATTCACCATAATATTCTTTAACATAATTTACTTTAAAATTCATTGTTTCAGACATTATATACAATACTTCTCCATCCGAATATTTATATCTTTTTATTTTACCATCTTCCAATAAGGGTGAAGCTGTATGTTGCACATCAAAAATCAAAACCTATAAAGAAATTAAACTATGAGAATATAAAATGAATATACAATGAGTACAAGTAATAACAATAATTAGTAGTGGCAAGTTTCTATTCGTTATATTGTGAAAAATTAAATATTTATACTCAATAGAGTTAAATTATGGAATTATCTTAATCCAAAAGACATATCAAGACGATAATTCAAAGATAAATAGTGTTTTTGTTCACCAATTTTTAGGTTTTGATAGTTTCATATTTTTTCGGTTGATTTCAAATTAATTCTGATAATTCTGTATTATTTACATTAATAGGATATTTATGCAAATTATTGAGCCTAGTTAGTAAAATTTTATCAGCAAGCTTCCAATCTGTCATTTCAAAGAAATATGGCTGGCCTCTGTTGCCATTTTCTTGTATAATAAATGGATTGTAAATTCCAATATTTGTTAGAATCCTTTGATTTGAATTCTTGGAAAGTATTTCAAGCTCCGTAAATAGAACAATTATATTTAACATTTTGTAATTAGACCATGCATGTTCAAAGAATTCTTTAATCTCTTCACGAACTCCTTTAGTCAAAATAATTACCCATTTTGCTATGGGATTAATTTTAGACAATTTTGGCAACAAGTCTTTTACATCAATCGCAGAATTTTGAACGATTAAATAACCATTAATTAGGCTAGGTGGATGAATTCCCTTTTGAATATCGGTAAACTCAATAGTTTTTGCGTTTCTATAAGATCGAAATAAATAATTGGTTAAAATTTTTAGACTGTATAATTTTAGAGTAACTAACTTTTGTATTTTGTAGAATTTAACTGCAATCATCGTTTTTTTAAAAATTTGATGAAGTAACATCGTATGAAATTTCTGATTATCATTATCCTCAACACTCACAAATGTTAACACATGCTCTTCCTAGAGGTGCAAAGAATAAATTAAATTTCGAAATATAAATCTAAAGTATTGAGTTTATTCGAATTAAATCTAATCTAATCAAATTCAGTTTAATAAATTCAAAATTGTGTAAAAAGATACAATCGATAAATAAAGTTATTTTTTTTATGTGTCTCATAAATAATTTAAAAAAACTGTAAAGTTATAAGTATAATATATCAACGTACATTAAAATGGTTTTCCAAAATTTTCACAATGCAACAGGAAACATTTTCATACTTTTCTAAATATATATCTGGTAGTTTATAAATCGTAGTCGTAGTTATTTCATATAATTGGATTAACAAAACTAAATATACTGTTTCACTAATAAATAAAAAATTCATTATTGAATGTTTAGAAGACAACTTTTAACTGAAATATATTCTAAAATAGTTTCATTTCATGTTAAATTAGTTCCTCATCACAATTAATATAATTAATTTCGATGTAAGTATATGAATAATAAATGAATAAATTAATTATAGTAGTTGTCACTATACATAATTAACAAAACTTAACAGTATTGATTTATTTATTCTTTTACAAAAGGACACAAAGGAGTAATTCATTAGGGTAGTAACAACATAGATTAACATAAATAAAATTGATGCAAAATATTAAATTTCAATTTTTTTATTTTAACTATATAATGCGGTTCTAAATTTTGTGGTTTTTAATTAACTATATATAATTAGAATATGATGTAGTTAAACATTTCCATATCAGTAGCTATATTATTAAAAAAAAAGTAGCATTAATTAACAGATTATGTATTTTTTAATTGTCATTATCAAAACTTACTGGCCATAACCTCCATAACCACCATAACCTCCATAACCTCCATAGCTTCTATAGCCACCATAGGGACTGTATCCATATCCATAAGATTGTGCCGTGGCAACAGCAATGACTTTATGAAATTAAAAAAAAAATATGAATTAGTATTGCTGTTCAATTAATTATTTATTTAAACACTGTTTGTTATTAAATTTGTATCTTACGAGCAATTAAAACGAGGAGAAGAAGGATTGAATGCATTTTGTAAGTAACTGTTACTGTTCAATTAAAAGAAACTGATAACTTAACTAAGTTATTTCAGTGGCTTATATACTTCAAAAATCTCATTAATATTTTATTGCAAACGCGAAGTCGTTTTTTAAAAGCGTGATTTTGATTTCATTACTGATAATGAAAGCGATAAAATTGACAAATTCAAAAATAATCACAGCTACAAAGTATGAAAATATTATTATAAATAAATTTTTGATCATAAATATCCGAACTAATATTTGTGTTAAACTTTAACCATTTTATTCAATAAATAAGCATGCTCAATTAGTGCCAGATATTTCTCCTTTTTTATTCTATTGAATAAATTACAAGAAAAAAACGAGGAATTATTGCTTTAGTCACTTTTGTAAGGTAATTACTTGTTTATACAATTCTACTTATTTAACGTGGCTCTCGGTTTTGACTTATAGGACTGAATTAAATTTGGCATTTTCGTCAGGCGTTAGACACAAAAGAGATGTCATTTTTAGATAAATATTCAACGTGCTTTGTTTTTATTTCTTTTCACATAAATCATTTTAATTAAGTAAGAAAAAGAACCAACATAAAATCTAGAGTAGAAAAATTATTTATATATTTTATTAATAGTTCTATCAATATTATGTAATTAATAATAATGACGAAAATCACATAACAATAATTCATAATACTTAAATATACGAGAATCAGGTTGATTGTACAAAACAAAAGTTTAGTTTAATTAAGTTGGGGTACAAAATTAATGCGAAACTTTTTTGAAATTTGAACAAACATAGTTTATTTAATAATTATGTTTTTTAATAACAAGTTAAAGAAAATCAAAGAATATAAAGATAAACAATTATTTTATTAATAATATAATTATGAATATGTTTGTTGCACCATAATTTTCCTTGGTAAGAATCAAACACCTTAACATTAAGATCAGGTAAATGTATAACGATAATTACTGTAAGTTGGGATTTCATTAAAAATAAAGAAGAATGTTTTCTTAAAACTGCAAAATATTTTCTAACATGCTTAATTATCAATTTTTAAAAAAAGTAAATACTCAATTTGTTTATTGATCAAAGGTGAGATGTTTTTTCTATTAAAAATCATTAAAAAACAGTTTTATCTTTGTTATTTATTGATTTCATACCTATAACTTTATACGTTGCTTGTTTTTTCTTCACAAGAATGATTGATCCAACCAAGGGGTGCAACAAGTTTTAGTAAAATAATTGTTAGCATAAAGGGAATGACAAAACTTATATAGAAATAAAATAACATAAAATTTTCAATTTCAAGTATTTATTTATCTACAACATGTTTTATATTTATAATTTCATTGTATCTAATTGGAATATGAAGAAGTTAAACATTTCCATCAGTATCAATAGCTATATTATTTTTATAAAAAAGTGCATTAATTAACAGATTATGTATTTTTTAAATGTCATTATCAAAACTTACTGGCCATAACCTCCATAACCACCATAACCTCCATAACCTCCATAGCTTCTATAGCCACCATAGGGACTGTATCCATATCCATAAGATTGTGCCGTGGCAACAGCAATGACTTTATGAAATTAAAAAAAAAAAATGATTTAGTATTGCTGTTCAATTAATTTTTTATTTAAACACTGTTTGTTATTAAATTTGTATCTTACGAGCAATTAAAACGAGGAGAAGAAGGATTGAATGCATTTTGTAAGTTACTGTTACTGTTGAATGAAAAGAAACTGATACTTTAACTAAGTTATTTCAGTGGCTTATATACTAAAAAAATCTCATTAATATTTTATTGCATACAACTGACTCGTGATAAATTTTTAGCGTGACCTTTTTTTATTAACGGTAATCATTTTTTTTTTAAAAAAAGCTATAATTAAAATATTATTTTATTAGTTTTATTTTATTGACATTTTCATATTTTTTTTTATTTCTAACTAAAATATTTTTTTTAAATAATTAATAAAATGCATATTTAGATGCAAGGTGGCTCAGATCACACCTTATAAAAATAGTAGGTTTCATCCCCATTTGGCTTAACTATGGAAAAGTGTGAGGTAAAATGAAAAAATGTGTCATGATGTCCAATTTTTAGTTGAGAAAATTCAATATATAGAAATTTTTTATAGAAAAAATTAAACTAAGTTGGAAAATAATAATTTAAGTGAAATGGGTAATTTGAACATTCAATTTAATTTATTCAATATTCTCGTTCTCTGAACATCTAGTTTGATATTATAACGATCAGTATTTTGTTAATTTAAAGGAGTTGAAAGATCTGTAATTTTTGGAAATTCAACTACATAAAATTCATTACCTAAAATTATAGATTGTATAGTTTTAAAAATGTTTACAAAATGTTGCAAAAATTTTTAATATATTTTCATTATACGAAGGATTAGTAAATTTTTATATGAGAAATCAGTATTTTTAAAAATGCACAATATGGATGGGTTGCAGAACGTTGTAAGGGGTAGAATTTTCAATTTATTTTAATTAAATGAAAGATCGGTAAATATTAGAAATCAGTATAATAATATTAATTATTATACATTAATTGTATTTAAGTTGAAATTATTCTGTAAAACAATATTAGAAAAAGTGTAAAAGTATGCATAGATACTATCACCGAATTTTTTAAATACTTTAAATATTCTTCAAAATACCCGGCGTCTCCATCTCTAAACGACACGAATAATTTAACTAACTAGTATCAGTTGAAATATGAAAAAAAATCACTGGAATAAATATTATTCTATGACAGAACGAGTTTTCGTTAATAGAACTTTCTGCAACAAATCTTTCACATTAACATATGGTTAAATGGATGAGTTTTGTAAATCAATTTTTTTTTTTATTTTGTTAAATAATTGCTGGCACGGTATTTTTTTTTTCGACGTCGATTGTAATTTATATTGTAAGTAAGATTATTTATTTCAAATTTTTCTTCTTTCTAAGATTTTTGATTATCGTAAAGAAAACAAAGTGTTATTTATCAAAATTAAGTTAACGTGGTTTTATTTCGAGAAGGAAGAGTACGAGAACGCTACCACCTTCTATTGTTAAAAATAATGTATTAAGATCATGTCTTAAATGGTCTTACAAAGCTATTAAATAACTATAAGTTCCGTGTAAAAGTATGCATCAACGAATTTTTTAAATACTTTAAACATTCTTCAAAATACCCGGCGTCTCCATCTCTAAATGACACGAATAATTTAACTAACATAAAGGGAATGACAAAACTATTATAGAAATAAAATAACATAAAATTTTCAATTTCAAATATTTATTTATCTACAACATGTTTTATATTTATAATTTCATTGTATCTAATTGGAATATGAAGAAGTTAAACATTTCCATCAGTATCAATAGCTATATTATTTTTATAAAAAAGTGCATTAATTAACAGATTATGTATTTTTTAAATGTCATTATCAAAACTTACTGGCCATAACCTCCATAACCTCCATAACCACCATAACCTCCATAGCTTCTATAGCCATAGCCATATGGACTGTATCCATATCCATAATATTGTGCCGTGGCAACAGCAATGACTTTATGAAATTAAAAAAAAAAAATGAATTAGTATTGCTGTTCAATTAATTTTTTATTTAAACACTGTTTGTTATTAAATTTGTATCTTACGAGCAATTAAAACGAGGAGAAGAAGGATTGAATGCATTTTGTAAGTAACTGTTACTGTTCAATTAAAAGAAACTGATAACTTAACTAAGTTATTTCAGTGGCTTATATACTTCAAAAATCTCATTAATATTTTATTGCAAACGCGAAGTCGTTTTTTAAAAGCGTGATTTTGATTTCATTACTGATAATGAAAGCGATAAAATTGACAAATTCAAAAATAATCAAAGCTACAAAGTATGAAAATATTATTATAAATAAATTTTTGATCATAAATATCCGAACTAATATTTGTGTTAAACTTTAACCATTTTATTCAATAAATAAGCATGCTCAATTAGTGCCAGATATTTCTCCTTTTTTATTCTATTGAATAAATTACAAGAAAAAAACGAGGAATTATTGCTTTAGTCACTTTTGTAAGGTAATTACTTGTTTATACAATTCTACTTATTTAACGTGGCTCTCGGTTTTCACTTATAGGACTGAATTAAATTTGGCATTTTCGTCAGGCGTTAGACACAAAAGAGATGTCATTTTTAGATAAATAGTCAACGTGCTTTGTTTTTATTTCTTTTCACATAAATCATTAAATTAAATAATAAGAAAAAGAACCAACATAAAATCTAGAGTAGAAAAATTATTTATATATTTTATTAATAGTTCTATCAATATTATGTAATTAATAATAATCACAAAAATCACATAACAATAATTCATAATAATTAAATATACGAGAATCAGGTTGATTGTACAAAACAAAAGTTTAGTTTAATTAAGTTGGGGTACAAAATTAATGCGAAACTTTTTTGAAATTTGAACAAACATAGTTTATTTAATAATTATGTTTTTTAATAACAAGTTAAAGAAAATCAAAGTATATAAAGATAAACAATTATTTTATTAATAATATAATTATGAATATGTTTGTTGCACCATAATTGTCCTTGGTAAGAATCAAACACCTTAACATTAAGATCAGGTAAATGTATACCGATAATTACTGTAAGTTGGGATTTCATTAAAAATAAAGAAGAATGTTTTCTTAAAACTGCAAAATATTTTCTAACATGCTTAATTATCAATTTTTAAAAAAAGTAAATACTCAATTTGTTTATTGATCAAAGGTGAGATGTTTTTTCTATTAAAAATCATTAAAAAACAGTTTTATCTTTGTTATTTATTGATTTCATACCTATAACTTTATACGTTGCTTGTTTTTTCTTCACAAGAATGATTGAATTGTTAGCATAAAGGGAATGACAAAACTTATATAGAAATAAAATAACATAAAATTTTCAATTTCAAGTATTTATTTATCTACAACATGTTTATATTTATAATTTCATTGTATCTAATTGGAATATGAAGAAGTTAAACATTTCCATCAGTATCAATAGCTATATTATTTTTATAAAAAAGTGCATTAATTAACAGATTATGTATTTTTTAATTGTCATTATCAAAACTTACTGGCCATAACCTCCATAACCACCATAACCTCCATAACCTCCATAGCTTCTATAGCCACCATAGGGACTGTATCCATATCCATAAGATTGTGCCGTGGCAACAGCAATGACTTTATGAAATTAAAATATGATTTAGTATTGCTGTTCAATTAATTAATTATTAAAACACTGTTTGTTATTAAATTTGTATCTTACGAGCAATTAAAACGAGGAGAAGAAGGATTGAATGCATTTTGTAAGTTACTGTTACTGTTGAATGAAAAGAAACTGATGACTTAACTAAGTTATTTCAGTGGCTTATATACTGAAAAAATCTAATTAATATTTTATTGCAAAAAACAAGTCGTGAAAAGCATGACTTTGTTTTCCTTACTGATAATGGAAGCAATAAAATTAATCAAAGAAACAAAGTATGAAAATATTATTATAAATAAATTTTTGATCATAAATATCCTAACTAATAATTGTGTTAAACTTTAACCATTTTATTCAATAAATAATCATGCTCAATTAGTGCCAGACATTTCTCCTTTTCTATTATATTGAATAAATTACAAGAATTAGTGCTTTAGTCACTTATCCAACGTGGCTCTAGGTTTTGAACCACAGGACTGAACTCGATTTGAAATTTTCGCTTGGAACAAAATATATGCAATTGATCGGTAATTACTTCACGGACTCTGTTTTTATTTCTGTTTAAATAAATCATTTTAACTAAGTACCCCTTAAACGCATTACGTTAAAAAAAAAACTAGAAACAATTAGCCAATTTACAGATTGAAATAAGAAAAGTAGCAACCCAAATATTTCACGCTATTGAATAGGAATCTAGAGTCGATACATTGTTTATTATTTTATTATGTTATTAATATTAATATAATTAATAACAAAGACAAAAATCCCATAATAATAATTCGATATTATTATAATTCACGTTGATTATATAAAAAAAAGTTTGGTTTAAGAATTATTGTGGAAGTTTTCTGAGACTTGAACGAACTTAGTCTACTTAATTTAATAATTATGTTTTTAAAATACAAATGAAAGGTCAACAATAATTTTAAATTATATAATTATGAATATGTTTAGTATAACTTCATTGCCATTGGTAATAATTTGAATCAAAACCTCATAACATTAAGATAAGGTGAATGTAACGATAATTTGGGTTTCAGTTAAAGAAAACCTTTCATTAGAAGTTTGTTCAACTTTAATATTATGCGTCATGCCATTTGTTATTTTTGTTAAAGAATTTAATCAAAAACTAATTAAAACTGAATCAAGTGAATGTTTTTCTTGATAAACTTCAGCTCAAAAATTTTCAATTTGGAAATGAATTTTTTTAAATATTCATTGAGCGCTAAACTTTTTCAATTTATTTGAATATTTTTTTTTTAGTTTCCTGCAATTATTTACTTTTAAGTTTTATTGTTTCTAATTTCATATTCAATATTTTAATGTTAAGAATACATGTGAATAAATCTATAAAAAGCAATTGTTCAATAAATTGAGCATAATTTGAAAAAAAAAGGTAAATAAAACATTGAAGTGATTGTGGGTGATTATTTTTATTATATACAAAAAAACGCTACAAAAAGTCTTTTGCAACCAAAATTTGTCTGAAATAAAATATGGCAAATTATATTCCAGCAAAGTGATATACATACATATAACCTCCAAAATTTGTATTTTTTTCTCCTGGGCCAACAAGTAAGTTACTTGTATTTGTAAATAATACTTTTACATGTTTACAAAATTGTAAATATTTTATTTGATTATTGATGTGAGATGTTTTTTCTATTAAACTTTGTGTAGACCACAGTTTTATCTTTAAATTATATATTGATTTCATGCCTATAAGTCTATACTCATGTTGCATGTTTTTTCTTCACAAGAATGATTGATTTAACCAAGGGGTGCAACAAGTTTTAGTAAAATAATTGTTAGCATAAAGGGAATGACAAAACTTATATAGAAATAAAATAACATAAAATTTTCAATTTCAAGTATTTATTTATCTACAACATGTTTATATTTATAATTTCATTGTATCTAATTGGAATATGATGAAGTTAAACATTTCCATCAGTATCAATAGCTATATTATTTTTATAAAAAAGTGCATTAATCAACAGAATATGTATTTTTTAATTGTCATTATCAAAACTTACTGGCCATAACCTCCATAACCACCATAACCTCCATAACCTCCATAGCTTCTGTAGCCATAGGGACTGTATCCATATCCATAATATTGTGCTGTGGCAACAGCAATGACTGTATGAAGTTAAAAAAAATATGAATTAGTATTGCTGTTCAATTAATTAATTATTAAAACACTGTTTGTTATTAAATTTGTATCTTACGAGCAATTAAAACGAGGAGAAGAAGGATTGAATGCATTTTGTAAGTAACTTTTACTGTTCAATGAAATGAAACTGATGACTTAACTAAGTTTTTTCAGTGGCTTATATACTTGAAAAATCTCATTAATATTTTATTGCAAAAAAACAAGTCGTGATACATTTAATCAGCGTGACTTTGATTTCATTACTGATAAGAATGCAATAAAATTGGTTTTTATTAATTGTCATTATTATTTTTATTTTTATTTTATTTTAATTTTGTTATCTCAATTTGCAAAATTCACATATAGTTGTTATTTAAAGTTTTGTTGGCGTTTTAATAAAATCATGAATGTTAAATAAAATAAACATAGTAAAATTTGTTTTGGTCAAATCTAACGAGTACCGCATTATGATTCTATGATACCATTCAAACGCGGATAATTAATAATCCAATTGCATTATATTGAAAATCATATTATTGCTGGCTTATAATTATTATTATTTATAGATAACACGTAACATCATAATTATTTTGCATAATTTTTGAAATGCTTACATAGTAGGGAAGTTTTTCTTATAAATTCATATTTTTTCGAATCGATCAGATTCATTCATTGCCATCGGGTTTTTCTCTTTCTTATTTACAGCATTTATTTTTAATGAGTGATCTACTTTAATTACAAACCTAATTTTAAAAAAAAGATCCTTGATGATAATCCTTCTAATAAATTTATAAACATTGCCCTTAATAATTATTTCAAATGTTTTCTGAAGAAAGATAAAATTAACTGATTTGTTCAAAACTTCTTAACCAAATTATGGTTGCATTCGTGCTAACTGTCCGGTACATTCTGATAACTTCTACCAAATTATCAACTATTTATCTTCCTCTTAGAATGTTTTGAAAAAGAGAGAAAATAAAAAAAAATGATGACAAATAGAGGCATTAATAATATGTAATTTAATACTTGGTGTTTTGTTTAACTTTTCATAGGGTGGTTTAGTTTTAGAGAGGGTTAATGTATATTATTGAACTTTCAAAGTGGCCTAAGTTTTTATTGTCTCGTCACACAAGAAGAAGCAATATTGCTTCAGTGCAATTTTTTTTTCAAAGCATGTGAAATGAAATGAAACGTAAAACTTTTCATACATTTTTTTTTAAGTTTTCATACATCAATAAACTAAAAAGTTTAAACAAACCAGTTCATAAACTAAATATTGTCATAAAATTACATTCAAACTCGATTCAATATCCTTTCAATTCAATATCAAATTCCTACAATAATATTGAAAACTTAAATTATAAATCTTAAATTGTAATAAATAATAAGTAAGTAAGAAAAATATTTAATTTTCAATTTTTAAATTTTATTCAAAGTTCATAAATTTTGTAATTACAATTAATTGTTTATATAATTAGAATATGATGAAGGTAAACAATTAAATATCAGTATCATTAACTACAAAAAAAATGTATATTAAGTAAATTATATATATTTTAATAGACATGATCAAAACCTACAATCAATATCCTCCATAACCTCCATAACCGTATCCTCTACCATAACCTCCATATCCTTTATAGCCACCATAGGGACTATAGCCATATCCATAATATTGTGCCGAGGCGACAACAATGACTTTATGAAATAAAAAAAAATATATAAATTAGTATTGCTGTTCAATTAATTAATTATTAAAACACTATGTTTGTTATTAATTTTGTATCTTACGAGCAATTAAAACGAGGAGAAGAAGGATTGAATACATTTTGTAAATTAATGAAAAGAAACTGATGCCTTAACCAAGTTATTTCAGTGGCTTATATACTGATTTTATTCATATGAATAAAGCCGCGTGACCCATTGTTAAACGTGATTACTTTTATAGTATTGCAATTATAGATAAAACCGCAGTAAAAATGAAACAAACAAATAAACAATCATTTTATTGTTATTGCCAATACAGAAACACTATAAATTTTATTTAATAACTTTATTTTTATACCATTTTCTTCCAATTTGATTAATTAAACTAGGCGATGGTATCTCCTCTTTAATTTCTATATGAGTTCAGTATTTGTTTTACAGGGAAAATACTATGGTCAATGTATGAAAATATTTTTGTACTTGTGACACAATCGGATCTAAATAAAACAAAGTTTATTAAATTATAATTATTTAAATTGAATTTAAAAATATATAATTACAAAAAATTACAAGTTTACTTTTAATATGTTGTTGAAAAATAATTCAATGTCAATCAATGTTGGTATCATATGTGCAGATGTCTAATATTTTTATTTATGTTTGTCAAGAAAATATTTATGTTTAAGCCAATTACTATAAAGTAAATATTATGATAATATATAAAGTGATTGTAAAATAAATGAAAGCGAGAATATATAAATGAATATATCTGAACCCATAGATAATAATTTTTTGTAAGATTAAGAAGGAAATATCAATTAGCATTTCTCTATTTTATATTTGATTGTTTTAATTTAAAATTCATTTAAAGGAGTTCTATTGGTGTATGCCAATTTCGTTTGTGTATGTTACAATCGATGTTACAATTTCTATAAGAAAAACAATTAATGAAAAAATCATTGAATAAATCCAAAATTGAAACAATGTCATTAAATGATCAATGGTAATTATAATTTCAGCATCATTTTCTATACAACCAATTTTAACTCGTTTAATATAATTCAATTGATATTTTTGATTAACTTCCATTATTGCACGTTGAACAAAACCAAATTCTAGACAAAATGAAAGTATCTTATTAAATTTTTCTTTATAAGGTGAGGATTTAGGTACAATCAACGAGGATGGATATGCTATGGGACTTTCAGGGATACTGTGGAAAATATCTTCACCAGTTTTTGTATTAAAATAATTAGATTTGGCATACATTAAAAATTGCTGTTTCAATAATATAGCAAAATTTCTTTCCTTTTCTAATTTTTTAAGAGTAAAATGAAGATCAAAAAACGTGGTATTTACTGTTGTTTTCTTATAAAATTTATAAAATAAAGAATCTTGTTTAGTGATATCACTTTTAAATATATTAACATCACTTACTAAAGCCTCTATTGGATAATAAGTATTAGCTAATTCTTCTAATGTATTCATTTCCTTATTTTCTTTTATACTTAACTGACTAACAATTGTTCCTTGATATAAATTACCAACAATTAATGCAAATATAAGAAGAGTACATAATATTATACGATTGTACAAAACTTTCATATCCTTTGTAGAAACAAAATTTTGTGTTGTAAAAATAATAAAAAAGATATCCAAAATTGTTTTTGGTTTATCATATTCATTTCTTAAATTATCAATATGATTAGAAAATTTATCCAACAGATACCATATAATGGCAAGTATACTCAATACTACAGGCATTAAAAAATGTCCAAGTGTATCAAAAACATGAATTACAAATATATTTATATTTTCTGTTATGTGTATATATTTGGGCACCAAAAAATACATTTCAATAAATTGAATTATGGATAAAAACATCACATTTTTTGTATTAAGTGCCGTCATAAAACGTATATTCCCACATAAATCAATTTTATTATATTCAATCATTCCTAATGCTCCCGTACTAGTTCCATTACTAAATGAATATCCATACGTTAAGTTATCGTATGAATCAACATAATTTATACCAAAATTAATCTTATCAGATAAAACATTAAGCAATTCACCATCAATATATTTATATTTTTTGGGTTTACCTGATTCAGTTATGAGTTCAGCCATGAAAATACTTTCAAACATAAAAACATCCAACTGGTATTGATGTAAATTATCAAGACGAGTTTGTATAATTCTTTCAGCAATTTCCCATTCATCTGGGTTAAAGAAATAAATTTCTCCCCTTTTACCATTGCTCTGTTTAATAAATGGATTATAAATTGAAAATTTTGTTCGATGTTCTTCAATAAATAAAACAACAATATGTAACATTTTGTGTTTAGTCCACGCTTGTTTAAAGAAATTTTCGACTTGATCACGGGTAAAGTCATGGAAAATAATTATCCATTTTGCATTTGTGTTAATTAATGCAAACTTAGGTAACAAATTAATAGCTCCCATTGATGAATTGAAGACACTGACATAACTATTGATGGTACTTGGATTGCTAAGTCCTATCCCCATATCATTAAGTTCCAATTTACTGTGGTTTCTATTTATTTGAAAATTAGTTAAATTAATTAATCAAACATGATAGCTGAGATTAATATCCAAATAAAGATATGATACCTTTGAACACGATAATATTTCAGTAAAATCTGAGGATTTAATGCAAACTTTTCAAGTAATAAATCTATGACTAGCCCGTCATTATATTCGGAGGCATCCAAAATAGTAAGACAATTTTGGTCCTAGAATTTTAAATAAAGTTTAACTCTAAAAAATTATTCAAAATGTTAATCATACAATTAAATGTTTCCTCATGATTATTTCCATTTCATTTGTACATTGATTTAATTCCGATATAACCATTGAAAATTTATCAATATCCTGAATAGCACATTCATAAATTTTAATCAATACTAATAGTACCACTATTATTAGCATTACTGTAAAGAATTTCTTACAACAAAAAAAATATATTATAGACACTAACTTATATTTAACACTTTCAAATATTATAGACTTATGAAAAAATTAAGAGTAGTCCATCACAATAAAACTAAATGAAAATTATATAGTTTTAATAAAAACCGATTGTTTTATAGTGAGTTGTATGTATTACCTGATCACTATCATTTTTATCAAAGAATCTAAATATATTTTCGACAACCTTTTTTTTGTCCAAAACTAAATTTACAAAATTCAATGTCCTGTACAGACTGATTGTTAAAATATATTTAGTAAATAAAATGTGTTTATTCTACGGTTGATACCTATATAAATTCTTTCAATGAGTTACAACTTGTGCTTTTAATGAAACATGAATAAGAATAATATTTGTATTAATATACAACTGTCATAGAATACATATAATTATAAATATAAAAAAACGTTGTCACAAGTTTTCTCTACATGCTACTTTTAATTCAATAAACGAAAAAAAATTAATGTATGTTTCCAAATTAACAATATACATGAGGTATGAGAAATTTGTAAAGTCCAAATTTATAGAATAAACTAGAAGAACTTTTACCAGGAAAAATGTATGTGAATTATTCAAATCAAAAATATTTCATTTAAAACAAAACAACAACATTAGTTTTATTCAGTATCAATTAAAAAAATTTATAAATTATTATTGTTACATTTGAATTTTCTTTAAATGTATTTATGATAAAAGATCCTATTTAAAGATATTGACATAAATCACACAAATTAATTAAAGTTTTTCACAATTATAGATTATTATTTGATTTAAGAAAAATTCGAGTTGCATTATTTACACACTTCTCTGAACGCAGTTATTATATTTGGCTTTGACAAATGGAATAATAATCTCCAATATAAAAACAAAACATGATGTTGTGATTGCATAAATCCAAAGTTTAAACAAAGTCATCAGATGATCTACAGTAATTATAATTTCTGCCTCACTCTCTGAAATTCCCATTTTAATTCTCTTGATATAATTTAAATGGTCAGTTTGTTTAATTCCAATAGTTCCTCCATGTTCAACAAATCCAAACTCAAGACAATATGCAAGAATATCATTAAATCTATGTCTATATGGAGATGATTTTGGTACTAAAAAAGAAGCTGGGTATGATAACGGACTTTCTGGAATACTATGAAAAACATCCTGTCCTGTTGTCGGATTAAAATAATTAGATTTTGCAAATTTAATAAATGTATATTTTGTTAACAATGATGTATTCCTTTCAAGAGCCAACTTCTGTAAAACTTCACGAAAATTAATCACTGTGGTATTTACAGTTGTTTTTAAGTAAAATTTATGAAATAATGAATTAGGATTAGAACCATCAGTTTTAAATATGTTAACATCACTGACTAATGCATCTATTTTGTAATTGCTATCAGCTAATTCAGTCAATGTATTCATATCCCTGTTTTCTCTTGTACTTAATTGGCTAACGATTGTTCCCTGATATAAATTACCAACAATTAATGCAAATACAAGAAGAGTAAATAATATTATTCTATTGAACAAACATTTCATATCTTTTAGAGATATGAAATGTTGCGTTCCGAAAATAATAAAAAAAATTTCCAATAATGTTTTTGGTTTATCATTATAATCATTACTAAAATTACGGAATTTCACATAGAATCTGTCTAGAATATACCATGTAATCGCAAGTATTGCTAAAACAAGAATCATTATAAAATGTCCAAGTTTATCAAAAATATTAATAACAAAAATATTAAGACTTTCTGTTTTATAAACATATTTTGGTACTAAGAAGAACATTTCAATAAATTGGATTATGTATAAAAACATTACATTGTTTGTGCGAAAAGCAGTTAAAAATCTAATATTGCCACAAAAATCAACTTTGTTGTATTCGACCATTGCAAGTGCTCCAGTACAAGTACCATTGGGAAATGTATATCCGTATGTTTGGTTATCCAAAGATCTCACAAAATTTATATTAAAATTCATTGTATCTGATAACATATTAAGAATTTCTCCATCAAGATATTTATAATTTATTGCTTTTCCTGATTTATTCTGTCGTTCAGCGGTATAAATACTTTCAAACATAAAAACATCCAGTGGATACTGGTGCAAGTTGAAAAGACGAGTTTGTATAATTTCATCAGCAATTTCCCATTCATCTGGATTAAAGAAATAAATTTCTCCCCTTTTACCGTTGCTCTGTTTAATAAATGGATTATAAATTGAAAATTTTGTTCGATGTTCTTCAATAAAGAAAACAACAATATGTAACATTTTGTGATTAGTCCACGCTTGCTTAAAGAAATTTTCGACTTGATCACGGGTTAAATCATTGAAAATAATTATCCATTTTGCATTTGTGTTAATTAATGCAAACTTAGGTAATAAATTAATAGCTCCCATTGATGAATTGAATACACTAGCATAACTATTAATTGTAACTGGATTGTTTTGACCTTTCCCCATGTCATTAAGTTCCAATATATTGACGTTTCTATTCAAAGTAATGTTTGGTATTATTAATAGTAGCTTTGTATAATAGTAGTTAATAGTAACTGACAAATGTACCTTTGAATTTTATAATACTTCAACAAAATTTGAGGATTGGATGAGAACTTCATAACTAATAAATCAGTATATTCTCTATCATTGTATTCTGCAACATCTAATATTGTCAAATATTTTTGATCCTAAAATCAAAAAGAGGTAATGAAAATCAAATATTACATTATGAAATTAAAGTACCATCAAATGTTTTCTTAAAGTTATCACAATTTCACTTGTACTTGTTTGTAATTCGTTGTTATTAAATCGAAGGGCACATTCAAAATAATTAAAAGTTGACAAAAAGATTATGAAAATAATTTCAAACTTCATTCGAATAATTAAATTTAAATAAATAACTAAATATTAATTCTCTATCCTATGTTACTGTTTCAATAAGAATATTTTGAATGAAAATAATTATACAATTATTACTTCTATAAAAAATATTTTAAAAATAATTATTTGAAGACAAGCCTTTTAGTGAATGTCTTGTAATTAATGTTTGTCTTATCACTGATGGTCTAAAATGACCAGAGACGGTTAATATAAATGTGTTATAATTATCTTTTGTACTTAGTTTAGGAAGATACTATTTCATCACATTTTATGTCGTCCTCTAAAATTAATAATAAATTCTTCTCCAACTAACTAAATTAATATGAAAATAATAGGGGATGCCATTCGCAAACTTTTGACGTATGCATAAGCATCAATGATATAGATTTTTCCTTTAAATAAAGTATTAATTTAAATAAAGTATGGGCAAAGTAAAAATTGTAATAAAAGATTTACCTGGCTGTATTTACTTTCTTTAAAATCTGAATCATGTACTGTATAGGCAAGTTAAAATAAATATCAAATATTATCGTGGACGCTACTGTTTGTACAAAATATTTTTTGATGCCATAACTATGAAGAAACATTTATGTAATTACTTTATAATAACATGGGTTCAATAACGATTTACAATTCGAATCAAATTTTTGTGCGTCATTATTAATTATTTTGTTAATTTGATCATTAACAGCTGTTACCTTTTTTAATTCAGATTTGTCTTAGATTTCTCTGACTGAGCAGTTAAAATAATAACCCTACAACATAAACAACACAAATAACATGAAGTGTACAAAATTTGTTTTCCAAAAATAATATAAAATTAAAACACATTTAATTCTTTGGAATTATGCTTTTTATTAATGTATTTTTTAATATTCATTTATTATGTTTAATTAAATTGTAAACATTTCAATCATAACACTGTTCTTTTAAAGCAACGAACACAATAAAAAATATAATATTGGTTAAGAAAAACAAAATTCGACGTAATAATATAAATGCTGTGGATTTTATAAGAATATCTACTTCGTACATAATACACCTTATACAGGAAATCAATAGTATACAAATAATTTTTTTTTTTTTTTTATTTAAATTTATAGTACATCAACTATGTAGTTATTAATACTATGACTTAAATTAAATATTCATACTTTTTTTTTTAATCTTTGTCTTAAATATTTCTATTTAATTAGTTTAACGTCCACTTTTTCACACCAGGCAACTAGACTACCTGGAAAACCCTTATTAAGTCAAATCGGGACGAGATCTACTAGTTTTAAGGTGGGCTCTTAACCACCTTGCATCAGCATATGCATTTTAATTCGATTCGGCGCATTGCCAGCTCTTAGGAAACATGCAGATTTCATTACTTTGGGTTTGATTGACGTTAGAACCAGTGATAAATTAAAAAATTCTTAAGGGTTCAAAATCAAAATATAACTCCCCTTTGCCTTTTCTGTGAGCCACTCCGGTTATTTCGTCTTGGATTTTGATATTATACATGATAATATTCAAATGACAAAATAATTCGAATTAAGTTTTTTTTATTACATTACATTATTACATTATTTATTTATTACATGTTTTCTCTTATGATTAGTGCCTATTATAACATTGATGTAACCGTAATCTATTTCAATGCGAATGACACAATTGTATCCCATAATTTTGTAGGTTCCCCCTACAAATTTGCTGTTATTTATAATAACAATAATTTTATACTGGAAACTTTTACTGGTACGTACATAAGCCGTTCAATCTAATACGCCTAATATTGCCTAGATCAGCAGTTAGTTCTCTGTATATGTTTAAAATAAAACACTTCAATATTATTAGATAAATTTTATTAATTGTAAGAGAAAAAATTACAAATTTCAGTTGCGTACATTTAATATTCCTAAAATAATTTTGAAAAACTGATGCTGACATTATTAAATGAAAAATTTAGGAAAATTTCAAACAAAAGTTAATGCATTAAAATTACTACAGAAAAACTAAATCACAATTTATAATTATTCCTCACGTCTTAATATTCTTGTATTTAATTTAACAATCATGTCTGGTTTATACAAGATGACAACAAGAAATAATAAGATAAATTGAAACATGATAAAGAATTCCATCATAATTAATTGACCATTCATATTAGTATTCTTGATTAGAACCCAGCATACAACATTTTAATAAAAAAAAAGTGAAGTTGCGCAATCCAAACAATTGATTTGCCATTTTGGTGACATTTTTTTTTAAATTTTTAAATTAATTTTCAGTGAACAAAAAATACTTGACTTTATTAATTTCACTTTCATATGCTAAATGATCCTAATTGCAACAATGATTTACAAAATTCTTTTAAATTTTAAAACAATAAAAATTATAATCACAAGAATTATTGAAAGGGAAATTATTGAACCAATAATCATAATATTGGGTGACGTATTTATTTTACAGTTTTTATCATTTTTACATTTGATTATAGTGTTTTGATAAGAATATATCGTCGTATGATTAACATATTTTGAGAACATATATACTTCACACTCCTGTTCTTGTCCTGTTTGAGTTCCTTTCCAATTATCAAAAATAAACTGAAAACTAGCATTTTCTATTTCATTGTTATATTCAAATTTGTACCAATGTCCAACGACTCTCAGAGATAAGTTAGTAATGTTGTCAGTGTTGTTTATCATATAACATTTCCAAGAAAGAAATAAATTTTTATAATCTGTGTAAACCAATTTCTTTGCGGTTGTTTTTAAATGATTACAGTCATATTTTTTTTGGTTTCTAATTTCAGCATCAAACTTGTATTCGATAATGTGCTTAGAACCCTCAATAGCGCATCGTGTATCCAGAATTCTTAACTCATTTTTCATTAGATAAGGATCCATTTGCGTACAGTTTGGTTTATCAAAATTTAACGCCTCAAATGGATCAATTAAAAAATCATTTGTTGATTTCAATAATAGAGGGTTTACTTTGAATTTAAACGAACTAACGTAATCCAACGGCGGTTCTTCATATTCAGGAAGGCAATTATCGCAATTAACAAAATAAAAGAACATACAAAAACTGATTGATTTTATTATTCCTTTTAAAAGCATTTCACAAACAGTCGTTTCTTGACTTTGTTACTTAAAACGGTTTTTATTTGTGCAAGAAATGACAAAATTACTTATTTCAATTCAATAAAATTTAACTGAATTTCGAAAAAAAATGTTTTAAATAATTTTAAATGAATTTAAATTAAACTTTATAATTTTTCTCTGTTTACTTTCAAAGGATAAATTCAACTGACATTTATAGCCAAATATTAAAACAAATGATGAAAAATTAATTTACGAGAATGTATTGCATAGAAGTACTAGATAATAGAAAATCATTTGCTTATTTTTACATTGTCTTAATACAATGGTAGCAGTTTGTCCACTGTGTTAGCCCATAAAGTAAATAGAATTTTTTTTAAATAGACAACTTTTCTATGTTTACAATTTAAATAAATATTCCTAAAATATTGAAATATTTTGTTATTAAATAATAATAATCTTTTAAAAATAAATTTCCATTATTTCCAGTATAATTTAGAAAGATTCGACTTATACTTGCTGTACTTGCTGCTACTTCATTTTTTTTGTACATTCAAATTCCTAAGAAATATTTCATTTTGTTTCTATTTTCTTCACCTTGTATGATTCATTAAAAAAAAGTAATATAAAATTACAGGTAATTGAACACCAAAGAAATATATGTTTTATTATTAATGAATTTTGATTTTGAAATAATAATAAAGTTAGAAGCATTCAATCATATAATGCTCGTAATTTACGTAAACTTTTGTAATTTACAATTGGTTTCCAAATAATCACAATTGATTGTACGCATATCTTATTTTAATAATTATGAAACCGATAGTTTTTATTAAAACGAATTAGATTTTTTACAAGTTGTACTATTAAATTTTTCCATCCATCCTAAGAAACATTTGCAATGTACAAATGATAGGGTCAAAATTTAAGATTTTTAGTTATTTTTTTTTATTTAACGAAACCAACATGAAATTCTAAAACTTTGATCAGAATAAATTTATTTTGAATTTAAACACAAAACGAATTTAGCAAATTCTTATTAACAGTTTTTTATAATTTCTATAAAAGTAGATTTAATTATTTACAAATTTCTTTTAAATTTTAAAACAACCAAAAATACAATCACAAGAATGATTGAAAGGGAAATTATTGAACCAATAATCATAATACTGTGTGACTTATTTATTTCACATTTTTTATCATTTTTACATTTGATTATACTGCTTCTATAAGATAATATCGTATCATATATTTAGTGATTAAATACTTCACACTTCTGTTCTTCTCCTGTTTGAGTTCCTTTCCAATTATCAAAAATAAACTGAAAACTAGCATTTTCTATTTCATTGTTATTATCAAATTTGTTCCAATTCCCAATGATATGAAAAATTCTGCGAGAGTTCTCAATAGCGCATTTGTCTCCCAGAATTTTAAACTCATTTTTCAGTTGATAAGGATCCAAGTGTGTACAGTTTGGTTTATCAATGTTAAAAGCCTCAAATGGATCAATTGAAAAATCATTAAATGCTATCTTTCAAGCACTTATAGTATCAAAATTAGAGTACGGATGTGTTGTATACCAAACAGCTCATAAGGATGCACTGAAAATACTAGACTAGATTTATAACACCGGATACCGTATAATAACAGTAGCATTTAGAAGCAGTCCAATTCTGAGTCTCTACAGTGAGACAGGGGCACTACCACCCCATTATAGAAGAAAGCACGTGACTTTAAAATATGCTTGCAACTATAACATAATCTCCGAACATATATATCCGTATACAAAATCAATCCTAGGCTATGCAAATCAATTCCAATTCAATTGAAAAACTTATGTAACCAGTATCAAATTCCCATAAACAAAACCGTGGACCATCCCTATACCAATTGTAAACCTTAGCCTAACAAAGTTTCCCAAAGAGAACACCAATCCACAAATAACTTATTTCTTTAAATATGAAAAATATTTATGTAATAATGTGACTTATTTAAAAATTTAAAATAGTGTAATATTTATAAAACGGAAACAACAAATCAATTTTTCAATTTCCAAATAATAATTTCAATAATAAAAACAATACATGAAATAATCATTAAGTAAAACCAAAGTTCAAATAAATTCATTAAATGATTCATTGTAATTATAATTTCACAATTATTTGTTGTAATACCCATTTTAATTCTTCTGATGTAATTTAATTGATTATTTTGTTTTACTTCAATTGTTCCATACTCAACAAAACCAAATTCAAGACATAATAACAGATAATCATCAAATATTTTTCTATACGGTGATGTTTTTGGTACCATAAATGATGATTGGTATGATATAGGACTTTTAGGTATTCTATGAAATATATCATGACCAGTTATTGAATCAGCATAGTTTGATACTGCATAGAGTATTAATGTTTCTTTCATTAACATTGCAAAGTTTCTTTCAATTGCCATCATGTTAATATTCGTCAAGATGTGTGTACTATTAGCAGTTGTTCTCGTATGAAATTTATAATATAAAGAATTATTAGTATTATCTGAATATTTAAATATATTCACATCACTTACTAACGCAATAATATTCAAGTTACTGTTAGCTAATTCTTCTAATGTATTCATATCTTTGTTTTCTCTTATACTTAGTTGACTGACAATTGTCCCCTGATATAAATTACACAAAATTAATGCAAATAGAAGAAGAGTAGACAATAATATACGATTATACAAAACTTTCATGTCCTTTGTAGATACAAAATTTTGCGTTTTAAAAATAATTAAAATAATTTCTAAAAGTGTTTTAGGTTCATCTGTTTCATGACTTGGTCGGTTAACATTCTGCGATAATTTATCTAAGGCGTACCATATTATGGCATTAATTCCCAATAAAGATGGCATAAGAATATGTCCAAATGTATCAAGAACATAAATCACGAAAATGTTAAGACTTTCAGTTTTATAAACATATTTTGGAACTAAAAAGAACATTTCAATAAATTGTGTGGTGTACAAGAACATGATATTATTACTTCCCAAAGGCGTCATAAATCTGCTGTTTCCACCCAAATCAACTTTGTTATTTTCTATTGCATTAAGTGCTCCTGTAAAAGTTCCGTTTCTAAATGCGGATCCATATGTCTGATTTTTAACAATTTTTGCATAAACAATTTTAAAATTCATTTTTTCAGCCAAAATACTAATCATTACTCCATCTACATACTTAAATTTTTTGGATTTTCCTGAATTGTTTATTAGCTCAGCTGTATAAATACTGTCAAACATAAAAACATCCAGCGAATACTGGTGTAAATTGAAAAGTCGTGTTTGTATAATTTTATCAGCAATTTCCCATTCATCTGGATTAAAGAAATAAATTTCTCCCCTTTTACCATTGCTCTGTTTAATAAATGGATTATAAATTGAAAATTTTGTTCGATGTTCTTCAATAAACAAAACAACAACATGTAACATTTTGTGTTTAGTCCACGCTTGTTTAAAGAAATTTTGAACTTGATCACGGGTTATATTGCTGAAAATAATAATCCATTTTGCATTTGTGTTAATTAACGCAAACTTAGGTAATAAACTAATAGCTCCTATTGATGAATTGAAGACACTGACATAACTATTTATTGTACTTGGACTCCGCAATCCTTTTCCCATGTCATTTAATTCTAGTATCATGATATTCCTGTAACATTGATTAATAAATTCAAAGAATTTCATTATAAAAAAGAATATGCTACTTCTGAACATTATAAAATTTAATCAAAATTATTGGATTGGATGAAAAATTTTCAAAAATTAAATCAGTAAACTCTCTATCACAGAATTCTAAATCTTCAACAAATGTTAGATATTTTTGGTCCTAAAGAAAATTTTTAAATAATTAATGTATTATAAATATTTATATAAAAATATAAGAACCATTAAATGTTTCGTCATAATCATCACAATTTCATTTACACTTTCATGCATGTCAGATGATAAAAAATTTATTTTAGATATATTTTGCAGAGAACATTCGTATTGTTTTGCAATTAATAATAGAAATAAAATTGACATAAAACCCATTTTTAAAACAACGCAATTATTATTTAAACTGTCCATATCGTACTGAATGTGAAATATTTTTAAATTTATAAAATAAATTTTGCTTGCATATGAATTTTATTGTTAAATAAAATGTGGATAAGAATTTATGATAAAAAGCTTATGTAAATAATCATCATAAATTTATTTTTACATTTTATTGTATTGATATAATTCTAGTCTAGTAAGGGATGTTATATTAGCATAAATAATTTATATAACTAAATATTCATATATTTGTTTAAGATATTGTTAAGTTGTAACATTTGTATCATATCATTCGAAATTTATTACAATAGTTTCTTTTATGGTAGATATAAAATTAATTGAAAATTAAAACTAACAATGCATTTTATTCTGTTTTTTATTACTTTATTTATTCTAAGTTACATAACTTTTCAATTAGGAATGGAAACCTTATCCAAATTATACAATTATTTTATGATTGAAGCTAACGTCATAAATATATATATTGTATTTTTACACAGAATGTGGAAACAAAAATAACAACATATAGTGCTAATTGTTAACTTCTTGAATAATCTTGAATAGTTTAAGGAAATTTTCCGAAAAATTTTACCAAAAACAAATGCCTATGCAAACAATAATTCTTATAGATCTTCTTAAAAAACAAAAATGTTATTTTATTGTTCCTTTTCATACAAATTGATGACTTTAATACTTTTTCCACTTTTACAATTGAAAAAAATGATTTCGGCGAAAAACACAAGACTGGATATTAAAAGCAAACATCCTAAGAGTATAAACAATGGTATAAGATGTTCCAATAATATTATGATTTCTCGATTTTCTTCACCTAATCCCTCCTTTGTTCTTTTAATATAATTTAAATCATTATCTTGTTTAGCTTGTCCCCAACCATATTTAATAAATCCAAATTCTACTGTGTACAATAAAATTTCATTAAACTTTCCAGCGTATGGTGAAATTTTTGGTACCAAAAATGATGAATGGTATGTTACAACACTCTCGGGAACAATATGAAAAAGATCACGTCCTGTTTTAGGATCATAAAAATTTGTTTTAAAATAATCAGCAAAATTTCTTCTCATTAATATTGTAATATTTTTATCATTTGCCATTGATCGTACATGAGTTTCTATTGGTAAATAATGTAAAGTATTTTTTAAACTAAATTTATATGATGGAGAATTTTTATCAGCAATATTTGATTTAGATGAGAAAATATTTACGATACTTGCATGAATAATAACATGCAATTTACTATTCGCAACTTCCTCAATAGTATTCATATCTTTACTTTCTGGTTCTGTACTCAAATGATTTACAATTGTTCCCTGATACGAACTGCAAACAATTAATGCAAAACAACATAATGTTGCTATTAAAATTCTATTATGAAATAATTTACTATCCTTCACAGAAACAAAATATTGTGTACTGAATATTATTAAAATAATATCCATCATTGATTTTGATTTCTTTGTATCTTCATCAATATAATTTCGTTTAATTTTACTTGAAATTATTTCAAGAATAAACCAAATTAATGCTAAACTAGCCAATGCGACGACCATAAGTAACTGTCCCAATGTATCAAAAATTTTTATAACCAAAATATTTATATATTGATCTTCAAGTTGACCTTTTGGTAAAAGAAATAACATATCAGTAAATTCAATTGCATGTAAATATATTAAATTTGATGTATTATAGTTAATTAGAATTCTTATATTTGCAGCAAAATCAACACGATTTTCCTCCACTAAACCCATGGCTCCAGAGTATGAACCATTTAAAATTCCTTTTCCATATCCATAATTATTTGGTGTAGTTGTGACATGATTCATCCCAAATTTCATTGTTTCAGAGAGAATATATAAAACTTCCCCATCAATGTATTGATAACGTAATAAAGTACCATTTTGTCCAAAAACAGGCTTAGCACAATTTTCCGCATTAAAAATAAAAACATTCATCGGATATCCGTCTAAATTATTAAGTCTCGTTTTTAACATCCTATTTGCAATGTTCCAATCTTTTGATTCAAAAAAGTAAACAATTCCTCTATTTCCATTTTTTTGCTTGAGAAACGGATTATAAATTGCTGTAGTTGTTTGAATTTTAATTTGTTTATCGTTATTTTCGTCATATTGACTTTTATCAAAAAACAAAACAATTATATTTAGAATTTTATATGGAATCCATGCTTTCTGAATTAACTCACTAACTTCTTTACGAGTCGCTTTAGTTAAAACAATTATCCATTTTCCAATTGGATTAATTTTAGTAAATTTCAGCAACATACTTACAGCGTCTGTAGATGAATCAAATACTGAAATGTAGCTTATAATGGTACTTGGAGGATTTAAAAATATTCCAATGTCGGTAAATTCCATAGTTTCATTGCTTCTGGAAAATAAAATAATACATAATTCAGAAAATGTTAAGAATGTTTAACCAATTGTTTAAACTAACTTTTGAACATGGTAATATTTTAATAAAATCTTTGGTTGTAAAGAAATTTTTTTTAGTAAAAGATCTTTATATGTTTCTTTATCTGAATCCTGAACATCAACAACAGTTAAAACAGTTTGATCCTGTGAAGAAAAAGCGTTTAGATATTTTTAATTCGATTGTTGTTTTTAAATTTTTATTTTACCTCAATGTAACCATCAATTACAATTAGCATATCATCAGCAATATAATTAAAATCAGGTAAGAATATGTTTGGAAGAACGCTAGTTAATGCCATTTCGCAAACATGAGATAATGCTGTGATCAACACAATATTTATTATTAAAATCATTTAAACCTTACACAACTGTTAATTACTAGGTAATCTTTAATAATAAAACAAAATGTTAAATACTCTCAGAATATATACCTTCACAAGCTATAGATTAATTTTCAAAACCATTTGATACTCCACAAGAACGATTTAATTATGTAGCATAACTTCAATCTTTTTTATTGATTATCTGTTGACTATGAATAGGTATTTTACATAATTAAATTATTAGTACCCGAATACCCTTATAATCCATTATAATCATCTTGAAGTGACAGATCTCATTCTTTACCAGTATTAATTAATTTCTCGGGCGAAAAAAAAAGGATCCACTTTTTTTTATAATGATCCCTTTATTTAATTTGGATCCCCAACATACCAAATTCAACTTTATGTCATGTAAAGAGCTAATTATACATAGGACATTATACACATCAATGATTTCAAGTGGAAAAATGTCAAATATAATTTTTATATTTTACGTCATAGTGAATATAACATCGAGATATGGAAATAAATTTTAATATTTTACTTTAGTCAAATAAATCATTGAAAGTCAAAAATTTATAACATTGGTTTTTATTATTTAACTTTTGTATATGAAGTGTCAATTTATATGTACAAAAGAACTCATATTTTGACAATTTTAATATAAATAAAATTATTCTCTAAATTGGAAGGTATATTATTTTTTATTATTTATTCATACATATTTTATAAGTTTGTATATAAAATACATGATTTTCTACAGCTGATGTTAAATTTGTTATTTTGTCATTAATGAGGAATTATTTAATCACACTTCAGTTGTCGTACTTGATGTTTAAAAAAATGTCCCACACCACAATACATTATCCACAATGCTACTTTGTGCTCATATTATGGTTAAACCAATTAAAAGTAAATGAAATACCTATATTGAAATCTCAATTAAATAATAAAAGAAAAACAATATATTCTTCGACTGCAATTAAATATTTTTAAAATTTTATTTCAAGCAAATTACAATTGTGACCTAATTGATAATTCTAATAATCAACAATAACAAATTATTTTACAGGAACTTCACACCTTTAAGGCATTTACATTTGTTAATAATAAATTCAAACAAAAACACAACACATGATAACAATAGAAGAAATGCTAATAGAATAAATAATGGTATAAGATGATCCAATGTTATTGTTATTTCTCGATTTTCTTCAACTAATCCTTTTTTTGTTCTTTTAATGTAATTCAAATCATTGTCAAGTTGAGCCTGATCCCAACCATGTTTAGCAAAACCATATTCCACTGTATATAATAAAATTTCATTAAATTTTAGGGTATATGGTGAAATCTTTGGTACAATAAACGATGAATGAAATGTTATTGGACTCTCCTTAGCTATGTGAAATAAATCACGACCTGTTTTTTGATCATAAAAATTAGCTTTGAAATATTTTACAAAATTTCTTCTCATTAACATTGTTAAATTTTTGTCTCTTGCCATTAATCTTATGTTTGCCTCAGCTTTAGTATTATTTAAATTACTTCTATGATCTATTTTATACGCTGGTGAATTTTTATCCACAATTTTTGTTTTCGGTTTAAAAATGGTTGTAGTACTTGCATGAACAATAACGTGTAATTTACTATTAGCAATTCCTTCGATAGTATCAATATCATTACTTCTTGGTTCACTGCTCAATTGGCTAACGATAGTTCCCTGATACGAATTACCAACAACTATTGAAAATATACATATTGTCGCTATTAAAACCCGTATATAATGTTTGGTACTATCTTTAAATGAAACAAAAAACTGTGAACTGAATATTGCTAAACTAATTTCTACTAAAGACATTCTATTATTAGACTCATTATCATTACTATTTCGTCTAAATTTACTTGAGATTATATCAAGAATATACCATGTTAGTGCTACACATGCCAGTACAGCTATCATCAATATTTGACCTAATGAGTCAAATACTTTTATTACAAAAATATTTAGTTGTTGAATTTCGTTATCTGCTTTTGGTAAGATGAAATACATTTCAAAAAAGTTTATCGAATGAAGAAAAATTAAATTGGTTGTATTATAGTTTGTTAAAATTCTTATGTTTCCAGCATAATCAACAAGATTATCTTCAATTAATCCCATGGCTCCAGTATATAATCCATTTCCAATGGGTAGTCCATATACATAATTATCAGGTCTCGTTGTGACATGATGTATACCAAATTTCATAGTTTCTGATAAAATTGATAAAATTACACCATCCACATACCTGTAATATAATAAAGTTCCATTTGGCGCAAGAACAGCTTTAGCACAATTTTCTGCATTAAAAATAAAAATATTAAGAGGAAATCCATCCAAGTTGCTAAGTCTGGTCTTTATCATTTCATCAGCAATATCCCAATCGGCTGATTTAAAATAATAGGCAATACCCCTTTCACCATCATCTCGTCGAAGATACGGATTATAAACGGCCGTTGTTGTTTGAATTTGTGATTCACTCTCTACATTAACTTCATGAATTGTATCTTCAATAAACAGTACAATTATATTTAGTATTCTATGATCATCCCATGCACTTTTGAAGAAATCTCCAATTTCATCCCGTTTCCCTTTAGTCAAGACAATAATCCATTTTCCAATTGGATTGATTTTGGAGAATTTTTGTAACATTTCCTTTGCCGATGTGGCTGAATCAAATATTGAGACGTAACTTATAATGGTACTTGGAGGATTTAAATATATTCCGACATCGGTAAATTCAATTATTGCATTACTTCTAAAAAAGTTAAATTAAACGTATAAATTATTTGTTTGCATTAAACATCGAACATTAACCTTTCAATATTGTAATATTTTAATAAAATTTTTGGATTCAGAGATAGTTTTTTTAAAATCAGATCCTTATATGTGTGTTTATCAGAATCTTCAACATCAACCACAGTCAAAATTGTTTGGTCCTATTAATAATTATGTAATTGTAAAAAAAAACCATTTTACTTTTTCTTGAAAAATATTTACCTTCATGTATCCATCAATTACAATCAACATATCATCAGCAATATGATTAAAATCAGGTAAAAGTATATTTGGAAGGACTCGAATTAAAGCCATATCACAAACATGAGATAATACTGAGATTAGTAGAAGATTTATTATAGAAACCATTTCAAGATAAATTCAAACAACAATTAATGACAAAAGAAAACTTTGGTGAAATATGAAAATTTGTGTTTAAACCGCAATATATATAGAAGAACTTGGAGATCTGAACAAATTACTAGAAAGTTAAATAATGTTATTAGGGGCGGATTATGTAAATATGGTATACACTCTTACTAAATTTATAAAAAAAATTCATTAAGTCTGCACTGAATAATTTATTTGTTTTATTGTGATATTATGTGATTACTCTACGCTGATTAGAAGAACGACCGATAATAGTTTAAATTCCATTATGAATATAGTAGGTCTCGTGTAAAGTTAGGTAATAACTTTATTTTTCTTCATTTTATCCTCTATCTGCATAATTTCAATAGAACTGAATATTATAGAAAAAGTTGAGATTATTTTTGTAGGTAATATTAAGAGTGTAAGTGTATTTATATTTTAGATTTTTTAAAAGTATTTAACATATTTAATCCTTAAACTAATTAATGATCGTAAATGTTTGTGAAGTAAATACAATAAGTAAAGTCTGTCAATAACAAAAGCGTATTTTATTAAATTACACAATTTAATCACTTTTATTTAATTCAAAATTTCAATATTTGTATTCCAGATTCGGAGTTTTCTATCATGAATTTATGAAAAATTGTGGAATAAATAATGTCATAATTACAATTAAATGGAATACATTCACATAATACAATCATTAAATAATGATAAGTTTAATTTTTAAACTAAATTGGATCATAATTGACCATAATTGTATTTGATTCCTTACGTTTATTTATGTGCAGAGTTGAGGTAAAGCATTCTATGATTACCTTAAAAAATAACTAATTTTATACTCAAGTTTCCATTACTAGATAAAAAAAATAGATTGAAAAAATTCTATTGCAACTCTGTAAATATAAATACAAATAGTCCAATAATATTATTTTTTATATAACTCATTATAATCCAATATTTTGTAAAATCGTAATAAATGTTTAATTGCCAGTCTGTTTTCTAAATTTACTGATGATTGATTGAAAAGTGAAGAGGTTAGATAATTTTTAGTATAACTATAGTAAGTATTTGAATTAAAACAAATCAAAAAATTGTATTTTATTACACAATCGGACAAGAAGAGTAAAAAATATCTAATTCCAAGTATCATGTAAATGCATTTTGGCCCCTCGATATTTGTTCTGAATTAATTATTGTTCCAGTAATTATTTTCCAATAGATGTTTTGATATAATTGAACCAAATTAAATTGTTAATAAACAAAACATTTTCTTACATGTACATTTGAAAAAATCACATCATAATTTTTTTATTTCATAAATTTTATTATGCCTGAAAATTATACATTTTTGAGTCTAATTCTACTATACATGAAACTTAAACATTTTTCGTATTATGGAATATTTTACTAATGTGCATTTATAAATTGTATTTTTCTAATTAAAGTTCTAGTGATTGGTAAATTTGTAACATTTGTAAAAATTTAAAAAAAATTCTCCCAAAAATGTAATAATGGAAATACTCAACAAAATTGCCCAACAAATAAATAGTGTTCTCAAATGTTCTATGTTAATCGTAATTTCACTTATACTTCCGGTAAATCCTATTCTTACTCTTTTAACATAATTTAATTCAGTGGAAGCTTGCACTTGTCGCTTACTATAGACAATAAATCCAAATTCAATACAATCAAATAGAACTTCATTGAATTTCTCTTTATATGGTGATGTCTTCGGTACAATTGGAGATACTTCAAACGAAATTGGACTCTCAGGGATTATATAAAATTCATCTTTTCCACTTCTTTGATTAAAAATGTTGGACTTCAAAAACCGTACAGAGTTATCTCTTATCAGCATGCCGAAATTTTTATCTTTCTTCATCCTCTCAATAATTAGATCAGAATTTATGGTTGTAACATTTATTCTTTTGTACAGTTTATAAGAAACAGAATTTTTATCTGGAGGATCAGTTAAAGGTTTTAAAAAATGAAGAACAACAGCAGTTATGGCCGTTATATTAATGTCACTTTCAGCTAATTCTGCAACAGTTTTAAATCTTTTACTTTCTCGTTCTGTGCTTAAATGGAAATCATTAATGATTGTACCTTGATATAAACTACAGACAACAATTGCAAATATTAAAAGTGTAATCAGCATTATTCGATTATACAATAAAGTGTGATTTTTTATTGATACAAAATGTTGTGTACTAAAGATAATTAGAAAAATTTCTCCAAATGATTTTGGTTGGTCTTTGTTATTGGGTGAACGCTTTATTTTCTTGCCAAGTGTATCAAGAAAGTACCATAAAAATCCCAAAATTACTAATGCAGAAGGCATTAAAAATTGCCCGAATGTATCAAATATAGTAACCACAAAAATATTTATATGATATGAGTCTAGGTCTTGTATTGGCAATATAAAATACATTTGAATATAACTAATTGTGATTAAGTGCATTACATTTGACGTGCCATTATGAACCATAGCACGACTATTTAAGGAATAATCAATTTTATTATATTCCACTAAACCTATTGCACCTGTCGAAGTTCCATTTAGTAAAATTTGTCCAATTGTTTCACTGTCCGTTGTATTAACATAATTAACTTTAAAGTTTAAAACTCTGGATAGGATATAAAAAAATTCACCATCAAAAAACTTATACCTTAATAGTTGGTTGTTCGGTCCAAGTACTGGTGCACAAGAATATAGTGCATTGAATGCATTTACCTGAAATATTTGTAATATTAATTAAGTGAATTAACAAAAACAATCAATTTTGTAATTTAGATCCAAAGATTATGGCATGTTTTAATGACAATGGGTAAATAATAAAATGCAAAAAACTTGCAAAAAAAGAGAACCAAAATCTCTTTTTTTTTTCAAGTAAACAATAGATTTCGACAGAGCAGAACTTTTATAGTCATAGTTAAATTTATTTTATAATATTTCAACCTTTCCATTAATTTTTTAGTTAAGAATTATTAAGCCTTTGTATTTTTACATATAAATATTACATACATTGAGAGGATATTTGTAAAAATTCTTTAGTCTTCTATTCAAGTTTAAAAATGCTTTATCCCACTCTTCAGTTTTGTAAAAATAAACTTCACCTCGAGCACCATTCTTTCGAATTTCAAATGGATTATAGTAAGAAGCAATTGTTTGTGGTTGATTAACTTTATCCAATGAATTGTTATCCATATTTTCTGATTCAATAAATAGAATTAAAATGTTTAACATTTTGTATTTAGTCCACGCTTCCTTAAACAGTAAATCAATTTCTTTACGTGTGGTTTGAGTCAATACAACAATCCATTTTGCATTTGTATTTATTTTGTAGATTTTTAGTAATAAATTTACAGCCTCCTCAATTGAATCCAATACTGTTAAGTAACCTTTGATTGTAGTTGGATGATTTATTCTTTCACCCATATCATTAAGCTCAAGAATTGATGGGTTTCTAGAAAATTGAAACAAAATAATTATTGCGTGTAAAATTAAATGTTAAAGTAACTCTACTTCTGAATCCTATGCTGACTTAACAATATTGTCGGATTTTTAGAAATTCCATCAATAATTAAATTCAGAAAATTGTTTTTATCAGACTTAATAACTTGCAACACAGTAAGTATATTTTTATCCTGAAATTATGCATAAATAAAAAATTAATAAATTCAAATATTCCGCACACTATTCAATGAATCAGAAAATAACGAGTACAAATATATGCAGTAAGTGTTAAAAATGTAAACTGCATATTTTTTAGCATTTATTGATTAATGAAGTAAACCTACAATTAAATGATTTTTCACAACGTTTGCAATTTTCTCTGCACAACCATTTAATTCCGCATCTTGCAAAATTTTCCTCAATATAATTTGACCGTTTGTAGCAAATAACATTAAAGAAAGTACAACAATTTTAAACATTTTTATTAAATCACTGTCCAGACGTTCACTGTATTAGATTCGTACTTGAAATACAGCAAATCTAAACACTAATGGCACATCATCAAAAAAATACAATCAAGGGCACATTCGAAGTAATTCCAAGTTGGCAAAAGAATTATAAAAATATTTGAAACTTCATTTGAAGAATTGAATTTAAATAAATAAGTAAATATGAATTCTCTATCCTATCTTACTTTTTGAATAAGAACATTTTGAATGAAAATAATTAAACAATTATTATGTAAGAAATTGTACATGTCTTGTAATTAATGTTTGACTTATCAATTATGGTGTAAAATAACCAGAGACGGTTAAGATAAACGAGTAATTATATTACTAAATTAATATGAAAATAGAATAACTTTCGCAAACTTTTGACATGTAAAAATTTATAAAAAATTTTCTTTTAATTAAAGCATTAATATATATAAATTATAGACAAAGTAAGTATTGTTATAAAAGATTTTCCTAGCTGTATAAATTTATTTGGTTTAATGAATACTTCTTTTAAATTCTGAAAAATGTTATATGGGCATGGAATGGATAAATAAATAGTAAATGTTATTGTGGACGCTACTGTTTGTACAAAAATGTTTTTTATGTTATCACGATGACGAAACATTTATGTAGGTGCTAATTACTTTCTAATATAATGGGTTCAATATCGATTTATAAGTCGAATCATATATTAGGATGTCATTATGTATTTAATTTCAACATTTCTCAACATTAACTGTTGTTATATTTTTTCAGATCTTGTATTATAGTTAACTGACTAGTTAAAATAATAACCCCACAATTTAAACGAGAGCACACATAACATGAAGTACAAATTAAAAATAATAGTTAGTACATTTCATATCTCTGTGACTTATATAGGAAATCCAAAATACACAAATAAAGTACATACTTGTACTTCTATAACTATGACAAATTTATTTAGCTTAACCTTAAAGAGTGCCATATTTATAAAATGAAACACCAATTCTATTTTGCAATTTCCAAATAATAATTTCAGTGACACAACAAAACATGAAATAATTATTAAATATAAAATAAATATTAAAAAATTAATAAATTCAAATATTTCACACTATTTAATTAATCAGAAAATAACGAGTACAAATATATGCAGTAAGTATTAAAAATTTAAACTGCATATTTTCTAATATTTACTGATTATTGTGGAAACCTACAAATAAATGATTTTTCACAACGTCTGTTATTTTCTCAGCACATTCATTTAATTCCCTATCTTGGGAAAGTTTTCTTAATATAATTTGACCATATATAGCAAATAACATTAAAGAAAGTAAAATAATTTTAAACATTTTTATTAAATCACTCTCTAGACGTTGACTATATTAAATTCATACTAGAAATAAAACAAATCTAAACCCAAATAACACATCATCCAAACAGAAAAATACAATTAAGGGAAGATTGTGATGATAAACATATTAAGCATGTACGTACACAGTTGACACGGATTGACCTAAAAGTAATTTCATTGCTTGATTGAACTAATTGTCTGTTGACTTTATGATCAGCTCTTCTCTTGCAAATTGGATTAAATTCCAAAGGAACTATGCTAATATAAATGCTTAAAGGAATCATTTTGAAGTTCTATTATTGTACACCACTGATTTCTAAAGACAAAAATAAATTAGATATCGAAATTATAATAATATTTATCCGTTATCATTTTTGAGAGTCAATCAAAAATTTTACCTGTACATATTAAATTACTAAAATATACCTTTATTAATTTTTATCAAAATAAACCGCGTCTGTTTTTTATTAAATACTATATTATTTAACTGATTTCAATGATAAATTATATTAACATTATGTAAACCTATAACTAGAAATATAATTTTTTTCTTTCATTAAACATAACAACGAAAACTTAAATGAAACATTTATAAATAAGCAATAATTTAATAAATTCAGTCACAGTTCTTTAAAACTAAATGGAGATTATTAAGGACAAACATTTTATAAGGGGAATGTATATACTATATGCATATTAATATCCAATCTTTAATTTATTTTAAAATATTTTTACTTACCAACGAGAAATATTCGAACTCACTGCCGTTTTAATTTTGCAAACTTTTTCAAATTAAATAAAATCCTATTTGCTCAAAAATTATTCAAGATTGCTATATTTTTGAAATAAAATAAATTACATAAAATGAACTCACAAAATATGTTCCTAACATTATATATTATTTAACTATAAATTCATAAATATATCAGTGCACCTAATTAGTGTAACAATAAATCCATTTAAATGCTTTTAAAACTAGAAAAAACCCCAATAAAATCAAACTTCATTTTAAATAATATTGCAAGAAGAGTCAGGGCGAGAACCAATCAGCATTGCGACCTTACAACGATGGTTTTTGTAAAGATATTTAATTTCCAAGCGTTTAGACTTTATGCAAATCACTGATGCCTTTAATTTCATCATTTATTAATTAAATTGGGCATATTAATTATAATTGCGGATAGTTCTGTAGTTGTGGCCGTGGTAGAAATTCAATAATATTTCTCCAAAAAATACAATAATTGAAACACTCAATAAAATAGCGCAACTAATAAATAATGTTTCCAAATGTTCCATTTTGATCGTAATATTACTTTTATTTCCGGTAAATCCCATTCTAACTCTTTTAACATAACTTAATTCAGTGGACGCTTGTACTTGCAGTTTACTATACGTAATAAATCCAAATTCAACACATCCAAATAGAATTTCATTAAATTTATCTTTATATGGTGACGTCTTCGGTACAATTACAGATCCTTGAAACGAAATTGGACTCTCAGGTATTACGTAAAATTCATCTTTTCCAGTTATTTCATTAAAAGTGTTAGACTTTAAAAACAAGATAGAATTTTCTCTCATCAACATGCCAAAATTTCTATCTTTCCTCATTCTCTCAATAATTAGATCAGATTTTCTGGTAGTAACATTTAATCTTTTGTACAGTTTATAAGATAAAGAATTTTTGTCTGGTGGATTGGCTGTTGGTTGAAATAAATTGCTAACAGCACTTATAGCCGTTATATTTAGGTCACTTTCAGCTAATTCTGCAACATCTTTAAATCTTTCGCTTTCTCGTTCCATGCTTAAATCACTTATGATTACACCTTGGTATAAACTACATACAACAATTGCCAATATTAAAAGTGTAAACAACATTAGTCTGTTATGCAATAATGTGTGATTTTTTATTGATACAAAATGTTGTGTACTAAAGATAATTAGAAAGATTTCTCCCAGTGATTTTGGTTGGTCAATATTATTGGATGAACGCTTTATTTTTCTGGCAACTGTATCAAGACCGTACCATATAAGTCCCAGTATTATTAACGCAGAAAGCATTAAAAATTGCCCGATTTTATCAAAAATAGTAAACACAAACATATTTATAAGATGTGGGCCTAACACTTGTATTGGCAATATGTAATACATGTGAATATAATTTATAGTTATTAGGTGCATTATATTTGAGGTACCAGTATGTACCATGGCTCGATTATTTCCTGCCAAGTCAACTTTATTATATTCCACTAAACCTAATGCACCAGTCAAAGTTCCATTTGGTAAAATTTGTCCTATTGTTTCACCGTCGGTTGTATTACAATAAATTACTTTAAAGTTCAATACTCTGGATAAGACATAAACAACTTCACCATCAAGAAAAATATATCTCAAGAGTTCGTTGTTTGGTCCAAATACAGGTACACAAGAATATAGTGCATTGAAAACATAAACCTGAAATATAAGTAAAATTAATTAAGTGAATAACAAATTTAAAAATTACTCCTTCGAATTTATAAACAGAACCAATCGAAAACATAAACAGAACCAAAGAAATTAATGGATTTTCGTTAGTTTTAAGAAATATTTAGTTGACTTTAAATTTTTATATATAAATATTACATTGAGGGGATAGTTGAAAAAATTCGTCAGTCTCCTACTCAAATTTAAAAATGCTTTATCCCACTCTTCAGTTTTGTAAAAATAAACTTCTCCTCGGTCACCATTTTCTCGTATTTCAAACGGATTATAGTAAGAAACCATTGTTTGTGGTGGATTAACTTTATCCAATGAATTGTTATCCATATTTTCTGATTCAATAAATAAAATTAAAATGTTTAACATTTTGTATTTAGTCCACGCTTCCTTAAACAGTAAATCAATTTCTTTACGAGTAGTTTGAGTCAACACAATAATCCATTTTGCATTTGTATTAATTCTGGAAAATTTTAGTAATAAATTCACAGCCTCCTCAATTGAATCCAATACGGTTAAATAACCTTTGATTGTAGTTGGATGATTTATTCTTTCACCCATATCATCAAGCTCAAGAATTGATGGGTTTCTAGAAAATTGAAACAAAATAATTATTGCGTGTAAAATTAAATGTTAAAGTAACTCTACCTCTGAATCCTATGCTGATTTAACAATATTGTCGGATTTTTAGAAACTCCATCAATAATTAAATTTAGAAAATGGTTTTTGTCGGACTTAATAACTTGCAACACAGTAAGTATGGTCTTATCCTGAAATTGTACATATGTATAAAAAATTAATAATTTGAAGTATTCCACACACTATTCAATGAATCAGAAAATAACGAGTTCAAATAGTTACAGTAAGTATTAAAAATGTAAACTGCATATTTTTAGCATTTATTGATTAATGAAGTAAACCTACAATTAAATGGTTTTTCACAACGTTTGCAATTTTCTCGGCACAACCATTTAATTCCGCATCTTGCAAAATTTTCCTCAATATAATTTGACCGTTTGTAGCAAATAACATTAAAGAAAGTACAACAATTTTAAACATTTTTATTAAATCACTGTCCAGACGTTCACTGTATTAGATTCATACTTGAAATAAAGAAAATCTAAACCATAATGGCACATAATCTAACAGAGAATATCAATCAAGGTAAAATTGGGATAATAATTCTATTAATCAGGTGCGTATCAACCTAACACTGATTGACTCAACGTCATTTGACCAAAAAATTATTCCAAGTAATGCCCATATTAACTAACTGTTGGCATAATGATCAGTTCACCTCATAATAATTTGGTCTAATTGTTAAGGATGTTATGCTAATATAAATTGTTTGAGGGAATCATTTTGAAGTTCTACTATTGTACACCACTGATTTCTACAGAAAAAAAATTAGGTATTGAAATTATAACAATATGTATTTATCCGTAATTATTTTTGAGAGTCAATCAAAATATTGTCATTTTTACCTGTGTACTGATTTATATTAAATTATTAAAATAGGCGCAGTAATTTTTATAGATGTACACGATATCTGTTTGATTTTTTTAGTACATAGGTACTAAGTTATTTATCTGATTCCAATGATAAATTAATAAAATATTTGTAAGCCACTCAATAAAATAGCACAACTAATAAATAATGTTTCCAAATGTTCCATGTTAATCGTAATATTAATTTTATTTCCGGTTAATCCCATTCTAACTCTTTTTACATAACTTAATTCAGTTGACGCTTGTACCTGCAGTTTACTATACGTAATAAATCCAAATTCAACACATCCAAATAGAATTTCATTAAATTTATCTTTATATGGTGACGTCTTCGGTACAATTAAAGATGCTTGAAATGAGATTGGGCTGTCAGGGATAACGTAAAATTCATCATTTTCAGATTTTCTATTGAAAACGTTAGCCATCAGAAACAGTGCAAAATTTTCTCTGGTTAGAAGACCATCATTTTTATCTCTTATTATTTTCTCTACAATGGGTTCAAATGGTGCTGTTGTAACATTTTGTCGTTTGAACAGTTTATAAGATAAAGAATTTTTATCTGGTGGATCAGTCGTTGGTTTAAACAAATTAGTAACAGCAGTTATGGCTGTTATATTTATGTCACTTTCAGCAAATTCTGCAACATCTGTAAATCTTTTGCTTCCTTGCCTCGTGCTTAAATCACTTATAATTAAACCTTGATATAAACTACAAACAATCATTCCGAATATTAAAAGTGTGAAGAATATTATTCGGTTATACAATAAAGTCGGATCTTTAGTTGATACAAAATGTTGCGTACTAAAAATTATGAAAAATATGTCTTTAACTGATTTGGATTGAATAGTGTTATTAAACGAGCGCTTGATTCTTGTGTTAAATAAATCAAGAATGTACCATGACAAACCCAGTATTACTAATACTGTGGATATTAAAAAATTACCAAATGTATCAAAGATAGTGATCACAAAAATATTTATATGGTGTGGACCAAGGACTTGTACGGGTAAAATATAAAACATGCGAATATAATTAATAGTGATTAAATACATAATGTTTGAAGTACCGACATGAGCCATAGCACGATGATTTCCGGTCAAATCAACTTTATTGTATTCTACTAAACTTAATGCACCAGTCAAAGTTCCATTTGGCAACATTCGTCCAATTGTTTCACCATCAGTTGTATGAACATAATTAACTTTAAAGTTCAAAGTCGAAGATAAAATGTAAAGAACTTCACCATCAATAAAAATATACTTTCGTTGAATGTTATTAGATTCAAAACCTGATGCTTCACAAGAGTAAGGTGATTCAAAAATAAAAACCTAAAATAATATTAGAATTTAGTTCCTTTAAATCTAAAGTGATTTCTAATGGATCATATTAATATTTACATCAACAGGGTATGTGTGAAAATTAGACAGTCTCTTATTAAGGTTTAAAACTACTTTATCCCAGTCCGCACTTGTGTAAAAGTAAACTTTACCTCTGTTCCCATTCTCGTGTATCTCGAATGGATTATATAATGATATCATTGTTTGTGGTTTATTAATTGAATGTTGATTAGATGAATTGTTAATCATATTTTCTGATTCAATAAATAAAACTAAAATGTTTAACATTTTGTACTTAGTCCACGCTTCCATAAATAGGAAAACAATTTCTTTCCGTGTTGTTTCAGTCAACACAATAATCCATTTAGCATTTGTATTTATTTTGGAGATTTTTAGGAACAAACTTACAGCCTCATCAACTGAATCCAATACTATCAAATAACCTTTGAAAGAAATAGGATGGTTTATTCTTTTACCCATATCATTAAGTTCTAGAATTGATGTGTCTCTAGAAAATTAAAACGTTATTAATATTGAAAGTAAAATTGAATATTGAAGCAACTCTACTTCTGAATTCTATAGTTGTGTAACAATATTGTCGGATTTGTGGAAATTCTGTTAATAATTAAATTTAGAACACTTCTCCGGTCAGATTCAAAAACATCTAAGATTGTAATTATTTTTTTATCCTGAAATGCAAATATGGATTTGTAAAGCCTTACACAAATTTTCATCTTTGATAATATTTACTTACACATAAATGCTTTTTCACAATGGTTGTAATTGTATCAAAACAATTATTTAAATATTTATCTTGGGCTAGATTTCTCAGAATAATTTGGCTGTCTGTAGAAAATACTACAACAAACAGTAGAATAATTTTAATCATTTTTAATAAATAGTCTTCGTTATTCTAGACTTTAATTTCTCAGAACACTTAACTACATTGAAATAATAATAGGCACGAGTAACCCTTCATCCAACAGTAATAAAACTGGACAAGATAATAAGTAATAATCAATATTATATTAAGTTAGCTAAATAAATAATTTTGAAATATTAATATAATGATAATATTGATTTGTTTTGTTAAGATTTCTAATATTTTTTAAAAGCAAAGCACAGTCAATCCAAATTACATTTTTTTCTGGAAGTTTAACAAATTGGGTATTGATTATCCTTTATATGATTAACACAGTCAATCCAAATTACATTTTTTTCTGGAAGTTTAACAAATTGGGTATTGATTATCCTTTATATGATTAACACATCAATTTTATCTTCATGAATTATCAATTAATTTTCATTATTATTTTAATAATGGGTTGATATATTTGAATAGCACACATAATTCACAACATTCGTACCAATAATATGGACGGTAATATTCACCCGAAAGTTTATTAATATTTCAATATTCTTTTGTTCAAATATATAATTATAAATAATATAACATACATCAATTATCTAGTGAGAACCAAGCAACTTGTAGAGTTTTAGGAACTGATTTAGTTATTCGTGTTCCATTGTGATGTTCGCATATACGTCGGTTACGAATTTTTCTTGATAATTAAAAACAAATTAAAACAAAACAGAACTCGAAGAATATATATTTTCGCTGGATTTCTTTTTATTATGGAATGTAACGTCAATTTTTAACAGAATCTAACGCCAGCTCAACTGGGATAAATGGAATAATTGTAATTAAAATGTTATTAAATATATTGTTATTACCTTTGATTTGATAAACGATAATATTTCGTAATAAGAATACGAGCCTAAAATTAGGTTTATATCAAAACCTCTACTATACAAAACAATCACTTATGACATGACACTATAAATTATTTTCTGAAATATTAGTTAAGTTTTTGCAGCTTACACATAATAATTACAATGGTTTCCAGCTTGCGACTGTGAAAAAAATTAATTATTATTTCTCCTAAAAATACAATAACAGAAACGCTCAATATGATTGCTCAAAATTAAATAATATAGCAAGATGTTCTCACGGCCGTTGTAATTTTGTAATTTAAATAAAAGTCTATTTGATCGAAAATAATTTAAGTTTTATTAATTTTTTCCATTACATATTTAACTAGAACATACATAAATATGTAATATATCAGTGCACTTAATAAATGTAACAGTAAGTTAAATTAAATCCTAATTAAAATGGATAAACTAGTAAAAATGCCAATAATATGACAGATCAAATTTTTTTTAAATACTTTTGCAAGAACAGTCAGGGCGAGAACCAATCAACATTGAGAATTTACTAAAACGGTTTCGTAAGTTATATAATATCCAACTTATTAGGCACATCCAAATTGCGCATTGTTCTGAAGTTGTGACATCGGTAGAAATTCAATAATATTTCTCCAAAAAATACAATAATTGAAACACCCAATAAAATAGCACAACTAATAAATAAGGTCTCCAAATGTTCCATGTTAATCGTAATATTAATTATATTTCTGGTAAATCCCATTTTTACTTTTCTTTTACTTAATTCGTAAGATGTTTCTGCTTGTTTTATACTATACGTAATAAATCCAAATTCAATACATCCTAATAAAATTTCATTAAATTTGTCTTTATATGGTGACGTCTTCGGTACAATTACAGATGCTTGAAATGAAATTGGGCTCTCAGGGATAACGTAAAATTCATCAATTTCAGATTTTGTATTAAAAACGTGGGTCATCAGAAACAGTGCAAAATCATCTCTGGTTAGAAGACCGACATTTTTATCTCTTATCATTTTCTCTACAATGGGTTCAAATGGTGCTGTTGTAACATTTTGTCGTTTGTACAGTTTATAAGATAAAGAATTTTTATCTGGTGGATCAGTCGTAGGTTTAAACAAATTAGTAACAGCAGTTATGGCTGTTATATTTATGTCACTTTCAGCAAATTCTTCAACATCTTTAAATTTTTTGCTTTCATGTTCCGTGCTTAAATCACTTATAATTAAGCCTTGATATATACTACAAACAATCATTCCGAATACTAAAAGTGTGAAGAATATTATTCTGTTATATAATAATGTCTGATCTTTAGTTGATACAAAATGTTGCGTACTAAAAATTATGAAAAATATGTCTTTGACTGATTTGGGTTGAACAGTGTTATTGTACGAACGCTTGATTTTTGCATTAAATAAGTCAAGAATGTACCATGACAAACCCAGTATTACTAATACTGTGGGCATTAAAAATTGACCAAATGTATCAAAGATAGTGATCACAAAAATATTTATATGATGTGGACCAAGGACTTGTACTGGTAAAATGTAAAGCAATTGAACATATTTAATTGTGATTAAATACATAATGTTTGAAGTACCGACATGAACCATAGCACGATGATTTCCGATCATATCAGCTTTATTGTATTCTATTAAACCTAAAGCACCATAGGCGGTGCCATTAGACAACACGTACCCTAAGTCTTCACCATCAGTTGTATTAACATAATTAACTTTAAATTTCAGAGTTGAAGATAGAATATAAAGAACTTCACCATCAATAAAAATATACCTTTGAGAAGTGTTATTAGATTCTAACACTGATGCTTCACAAGAGTATGGTGTTTCAAAAATAAAAACCTAAAATAATATTAGAATTTAGTTCAGTGATGTCGAATGGATCGTATTAATATTTACATCAACAGGGTATGTGTGAAAATTAGACAGTCTCTTATTAAGGTTTAAAACTACTGTATCCCACTCCTCACTTGTGTAAAAGTAAACTTTACCTCTGTTCCCATTCTCGTGTATCTCGAATGGATTATAGAATGATATCATTGTTTGTGGTTTATTAATTGAATGTTGATTAGATGAATTGTTAATCATATTTTCTGATTCAATAAATAAAACTAAAATGTTTAACATTTTGTACTTAGTCCACGCTTCCATAAATAGGAAATCAATTTCTTTACGTGTTGTTTCAGTCAACACAATAATCCATTTAGCATTTGTATTTATTTTGGAGATTTTTAGGAACAAACTTACAGCCTCATCAACTGAATCCAATACTATCAAATAACCTTTGAAAGAAATAGGATGGTTTATTCTTTTACCCATATCATTAAGTTCTAGAATTGATGTGTTTCTAGAAAATTAAAACATTATTAATATTGAAAGTAAAATTGAATATTGAAGCAACTCTACTTCTGAATTCTATAGTTGTGTAACAATATTGTCGGATTTGTGGAAATTCTGTGAATAATTAAATTTAGAACACTTCTCCGATCAGATTCAAAAACATCTAAGACTGTAATTATTTTTTTATCCTAAAATGGAAATATGGGTTTGTAATTCGTCTTACGAATTTTCTGATAATCTTTTAACCAATGCTTTTTATTAAATATTTACTTACACATAAATGCTTTTCCACAATGTTTGTAATTGCATCAACACAATTATTTAAATATTTATCTTGGGCAAGATTTCTGAGAATAATTTGGCAGTCTGTAGAAAATATTACAACAAGCAGTAGAATAATTTTAAACATTTTTAAAAGAAAGAAGCTATGTTATTCTAAACTTGAATTACTCAGAACACTTCAATGTATAAAAATAATAATAAACACGATTAACCCATCATGTAACAATAATAAAAAGAAAGTAAGCATTTATCAATATTGTATTGACTCAGCTAAATTAGTAATTTTTAAATATTTATATGATTTGTGTTGATTTGTGTTGTTAGGATTTGTAATACTTTTTCAAAGCACAGCACAATCAATCAAAATTACATCTTTTTCTGCCAGTTTAATAAATTCTGTATTGATTATCCTATATATTATATATAATTAGCAGATCAATTATATCTTTATGAATAATCCATTGGTTTTCATTATTAGTTTAATAAAGGACTGAGTAGGGTTCTGTTAAAATAATAGTTATATAATATAGTTATATAATATTCGTACCAATAATGGGGGACGATAATATAGTTTATGAATATTTCAATATTCTTATGTTCAATTTAATTTACCAATTATTTAAGTAATATATATACAGCAATCTCAAGTGAAAACAAATCAAATAATAATTTTAGGAACTGATTTAGTTATTCGTGTTTCATTGTGATGTTCACATATAGATCGGTTACGTATTACAACAGTACAGCACTTGAAGAATATATATTTTTCCATTTTAAATTAGATAAATAAATTTAATCATGTTTGATAAAAAAAATTTTGTTTTATTTTTCATAAATTGAATACATTTTCTATAGAATATAACCAAAACATTGTGTAACAGAAGCAATTAATATTTATCTTACACATAATAATTACAATTATTGTGTGTATGTACTTTTAAACTTGAGACTGTGAAAAAAATGAATTATTATTTCTCCTAAAAATACAATACCAGAAACGCCCAATAGGATTGCGCAAAAATTAAATAGTATTGCAAGATGTTCTATGTTAATAGTTATTTCACTTAGATCTTCTGTAAATCCCATTTTAATACGCTTAACATAACTTAGCTTTGAATATGCCGCAGTCTGTTTCAAAGTATATTTAAGAAAACCAAATTCAATAAATCCTAATAGAACTTCATCAAACTTTTGCTTATATGGTGACATCTTCGGTACAATTACAGATCCTTGAAATGAAATTGGGCTTTCAGGTATTACGTAAAATTCATCTTTTCCAGTTTTTTCATTAAAAATGTTAGACTTCAAAAACATTACTGTATTTTCTCTCATTAACATACCAAAATTTTTATCCCTTATCATTTTCTCTGCAATTGGTTCATAAGGTGAAGTAGTAACATTTTGTCGTTTGTATAGTTTATAAGATAAAGAACTTTTATCTGATGTGTCTGTTGTAGATTTAAATAAGTTACTAATTGCAGTTATGGCCGTTATATTTACGTCACTATCAGCTAATTCTGCAACATTTTTAAATCTTTTGCTTTCTCGTTCCGTGCTTAGATCACTAATGATTGTACCTTGATATAAACTACAGACAACAATTGCAAATATTAAAAGTGTAATCAGCATTATTCGATTATACAATAAAGTGTGATCTTTTATTGATACAAAATGTTGTGTACTAAAAATTATTAGAAAAATGTCTCCAAATGATTTTGGTTGGTCTTTGTTATTGGGTGAACGCTTTATTTTTGACCCAAGAGTATCAAGAAGGTACCATGAAAACCCCAGTATTACTAATGCAGAAGGCATTAAAAATTGTCCGATTGTATCAAATATAGTAATCACAAATATATTTATATGATGTGGGCCCAGAACTTGTATTGGCATTATGTAAAACATTTGAATATAATCAATGGTAAATAAGAACATTGTGTTTGATGTTCCAATATATATCATAGCGCGAATATTTCCTGCTAAGTCAACTTTATTATATTCCACTAAACCTAACGCACCTGTCGCAGTTCCATTTGGTAAAATTCTTCCTATTGTTTCACCGTCCGTTGTATTAACATAATTAACTTTAAAGTTCAAAGTTGTGGCTAAAACATAAACAATTTCACCATCAATAAACTTAAATCTCAAAAGTTCATTATTGGATCCATATACGGGTATAGAAGCGTATGGTGTTTTAAAAACATAAATCTGGAATAAAATTGTCGTTAATTTATTTTGTTATTTTGCAAGACCATACGAACATTTACATCAAGAGGATAGCTGTAAAAATTTGACAGTCTCCTATTGAGGTTTAATACTACTTTGTCCCACTCCTCAGTTTTATAAAAATAAACTTCCCCTCGGTCCCCGTTCTCTCGTATCTCGAATGGATTATAGTATGATATCATTGTTTGTGGCTGATTTGTTGAATGGTGATCAGATATATTGTTATTCATATTTTCTGTTTCTATAAATAAAACTAAAATGTTCAATATTTTGTGTTTCCTCCACGCCTCCTTAAACAGAAAATCAATTTCATCACGCGTTGTTTGAGTCAACACAATTATCCATTTTGCATTTGTATTTATTTTGGAGATTTTTAGTAATAAATTTACAGCCTCCTCAATTGAATCCAATACTATTAAATAGCCTTTGATTGTAGTTGGAGGATTTAATCTTTCACCCATATCATTAAGCTCAAGCATTGATGCGTTTCTAACAAATTAAAACAATATAGTTATTGAGAGTAAAATATAATGTAAAAGTAACTCTACTTCTGGATCCTAATATGATTAAACAATAATGTCGGATTTGTGGAAATTCTGTTAATAATTAAATTTAGAACACTTTTCTGATCCGATTCAAAAACATCTAAAACTGTAATTATTTTTTTATCCTGAAATAGGAAATAAAAGCCGTTAATTAAAATATAAGTTCTTCATGCAGAAATCAGGTTGTTTCAAATCAGTTGCATTTCAAATGAAAATTTAAACGCAGGAAAAAACTAGAAAAAAGAAAAATTCAGTTTGTGGTGTGGTTCAGTCATATATCTGTGGACTAACATAAGTTAAACTTCTTTACCAAACACTTTTGATATTTACTATTTACTTACGAATAAATGCTTTTCCACTATATTTGTAATTTTATCAGCAAATTTTTTCAAAATTGTATCTTGGGAAACATTACTCAAAATAATTTGGCCATCGGTAGGCAATAACATTAAAAGTAAAATAATTTTAAACATTTTTGCTAAAGAATTAAAATTTTTCAAGTTGTTTCAATTTGATTGAAATAATAATAACTAAACAACATACAATAAAATAAATTCAGACAGGCTAATAGTCATTTAATCAATATCTTTATTTATTCAGCCAATTACAATAATTTTAATTATTAATATTATAATTAATATGGATTTATCATTATACTCATTACTCACTACTTAAAATAGTTTTCTACATAGTCATTCGAAACTTATAGTTTTTATTTCTACCTTTGTATTCGATTGAGCCATTATTACCATACAATTTTTTTATTGTGATTAATTAATATCCACACTGTTAAGTTAATTGAAAGTTAAGTAAATTTTTGAGATCTATAAAACTCAATTTAATTCACATATAATTTAGTTTAAATAAAGACAAAACCTTTTAGTTTCATAACTTTTTGTTAAAATATCAAATTAATTTTTATGAATTAATTTTTCTTTTTCAGGACTATCTGAGAATTAATGTTAATATTATTTATTCAATTATTAGTTTTTCTTACTACAATGATAAAATTGTAATGCAAAAGTATAGCTTTTTATTGAAACTTTACCGTAAATTTTCTTTTTACAAAAATGAAGGTATAAGATCAAAGCATTTTATTTTAAAATTCATTTGCATGTACATTAGATAATAAATGTTACATATGTATTTGTTTATTGTTTTTTGTTTTTACTTTATAATTGTTGAAAAATAAATCTTATATAATGAAAATATTCAGTAATTAAACAATTGATTATTATTTGGCTTTGAATTTTTGCAACAATTGTAGAAGAAATTTGTTATAATTTCCAATAAAAATACAATAATGGAAATACCCATCGAAATTCCCCAACAAATAAATAACGTTATTAAATGTTCTATATTGATAATAATCTCATTTTCATCTTCAGTCAAACGCATTTTAACTCTAGTAACATAAGTTAAATCAGCATATGCTTGTGCTTGCCTCATACTATACCTAATAAATCCAAATTCAACACATTGTAAAAGAATCTCATTAAATTTTTCCTTATAAGGTGACATCTTTGGCACAATTATAGATCCATGGAATGAGACTGGACTTTCTGATATAACATAAAAACAGTCTTTTCCAGTTTTCTTATCAAATTTAGTAGACTTTAAAAACATTACTGTATTTTCTCTCATTAGCATACCGAAATTTTTGTCTTGTATCATTTGCTCTACAATTGGCTCATATTTTGCGAAAGTAACATTTTGCCGTTTATACAACTTATAAGATAAAGAATTTTTGTCTGGATTATCATTTGTAGGTTTAAACAAGTTACTAACAGCAGTTATGGCTGTTATGTTTATATCACTTTCAGCAACTTCTGCAACATTTTTAAATCTTTTGCTTTCTCGTTCCGTGCTTAAATCACTAATGATTGCACCTTGATATAAACTACAGACAACAATTGCAAATATTAAAAGTGTAATCAGCATTATTCGATTATACAATAAAGTGTGATCTTTTATTGATACAAAATGTTGTGTACTAAAAATTATTAGAAAAATTTCTCCTAGTGATTTTTGTTGGTCGGTAGTATTGGATGAACGCTTTATTTTTTTGCCAAATGTATCAAGGAGATACCACGAAAATCCCAGTATTACTAACGTAGATGGCATTAAAAATTGTCCAATTGTATCAAATATCGTAATCACAAATATATTTATATGATGTGGGCCCAGAACTTGTATTGGCATTATGTAAAACATTTGAATATAATCAATGGTAAATAAGAACATAGTGTTTGATGTACCAATATATATCATGGCACGAATATTTCCTGCTAAGTCAACTTTATTATATTCCACTAAACCCAACGCACCTGTCGCAGTTCCATTTGGTAAAACTCGGCCTACACTTTCACCATCTGGCGATTCCAAAAAATTAATTTGAAAGTTCAATGTTGTGGATAAAACATATAGAACTTCACCATCAATAAACATATATCTTAAAACTTTGTTACTGGATCCAAATACAGGTATGCAAGCAAATTGGGCAACGAAAACAAAAACCTGAAATTTATTTTAAAATTTATTAGAGTATTCACAGCATTATCGGAATCAGGTTAAAGGAAAATACTTCGAACCATTTTATACAATTTTTTGCACGAATGAATTTTTAAATATAATTGATAATTATATTATTTCGAACCGTTGACCTGATAACCTCATACAATTTTTAATTAATTACATCAAGAGTATAGTTGTAAAAATTGGAAAGTCTCCTATCAAGACTTAAAATTACTTTGTCCAATTCTTCTGTTTTGTAAAAATAAACTTCACCTCGTTCATCATTCTCTCGAATTTCGAATGGATTATAGTAAGATACCATTGGTTGCTGCTGATTAGTTGAATGTTGATCAGATGAATTGTTAATCATATTATCTATTTCTATAAAAATAACCAAAATGTGTAACATTTTGTATTTACTCCACGCTTCCTTAAATAGGAAATCAATTTTTTTACGTGTTGTTTGAGTCAAGACAATTATCCATTTTGCGTTTGTGTTAATCTTTGAAAATTTATACAACAAATGTACAGCCTCTTCAACTGAATCCAATACAGTTAAATAACCTTTAATTGTAGTTGGATGATTTAATTTTTCACCCATATCATTAAGTTCAAGAATTGATATGTTTCTAGAAAATTAAGAAATTATTACTATTGATAAAAAATATGAATCTAATATACTTTTGCATCACGTAATAATTGAACAGAATTTTGGGGTTCCGTGAAAGCCCATCGGCAATTAAATTTATAAAATTTGTTTGATCAGATTCAATAATATCTACGAATGTTAGTATCTTCTTATCCTAAAATTGTTATGAAATATTTTACCCATTTTACTAGAAACTATTTAATGTTTAGAATATAGTAAAATCAGTGTAATAGGACTCAAAATTTTAACTACAAATTTAATTCAATTAGACCGGTATTTTTATTAAATAATTTATAGTTTACATAAGAAAGTACAAGAAATATTCAATATAATTCGATACAATTTAAGTATTGTCACAATTAGACGTGGTTCAATTATATATATATATATATATATATATATTGTTGAATACATTACATTAGTTAAGCAATTAAATTTGCATATATACTCAATAGATTTAATTGTATAATAATTGCTCGGTTACTTATACGTACAATGAAATGTTTTTGCACAACATTTGTTATTTCATCAGCACAATTATGAAAATCAGTATACGAGGAAATTTCTGTATATTTTCCCAACAATGTTTGAACATTTTTAGCAATTAATATAAGTATAAGGATAGTAATTTTAATCATCTTAATTTACCAACAGTTTTTTACACACTAAATTTATTGTAGATTATATACTTGAAGTAATAAAAAATAAAGAATGTGAACTTATTGGGTAAAAAAAAAAAAGAATGATAAAAATCTTGACATAATATTGATTTGTTATAGTATTTTGTTTACCACAATATATGTTTAAAGGTTGTTCTGATACACTTTGTATAATTAGTATAATTAATAATCAATAATTACAGAAAAATCGCAATACTCAATCAAACATTTTGAAAAAGAAAATTAGTTTATTAAAATATTATAATTCAAATAAATCTTCAAACATTATTCGTATGTGCAAAAATGTAAAAATTGTAAATTTAAACATATGTAGAATTTTACGTATATGAAAATGTTCTTGGAATTAAACGGGTATATCTATTAATTAAGAAATCGTTCATTGTCGTTTTTTATAGATGCTTAACAAACGAATTGGGGTCAAATTTTCTTTGCCTAAAAGCAAATTTTGCAAAACAAAACTCCGGCAATTTGTTTGTACCACTTAAAATACTTTTTATCAAAATTAGAAGTTAGTAATGCCAGTAAATTCTCAATTTACTTTTTAAAACTAGGAAAAGCTTGTAAAATTGAATCAAACTTTATACTTAATAGCTTTTTAACAATAATTTCAAAAATAAACACAATAATTGCAAATACTGCACCCACACCCCAAAATACAAATAATGTATATAAATGTCGTACATTGATATCAATCCCCCCTCTCTTACTTTCTGAAAAACCCATTTTAGCTCTTCTTATATACAACATTGTTTGATCAGTAAGAGTCTCTTCATTACTATATTTTATAAATCCATGTTCAATACAGTAGCTAAATATCTCATTGAATCTAAATTTATATGGGGATATTTTTGGTACAATATATGAAGTATGAAATATTACAGGACTTTCATGTACAACATGAAGAATATCTTTTCCTGTTTTTGGATCATAATATGTTGATCTTGCGAATATAACATCAGTTTTTCTACCTAAAACTGCAAAATTTCTATCTCTTCCCAATGAACGAAAAACATTCTCTATATCTGTATGATTAACTGATAAATGCTTATATAATTGATTATATAAATCATTATGACTTGAATCAGATTGAAATAAATTTGGTAAATCAATTGTTGCAATTATACTTAAATTACTTTTCGCCAATTCTTCTAATGTATTAATATCCTCTCCTTCTGGATCAATACTCAATTGTCTAACAATTGTACCTTGATATGATGTACAAACAATCATTGCAAGTAATGAAAGTATCCAAAGTATTATTCGATTATGTGATCTTTTAATTTCTGGTACAGAAACCAGATTTTGTGTACTGAAAATTATAAGACTAATTTTGACTAAACTTTTTAATTTATAATTTTTTGTTTCTTCTGGACGCCTTATTTTAGTAGAAATTTTATCAAGGCCATACCAAATTAATA